>JACEEZ010020166.1:24576-66718 GCA_016584305.1 Chionoecetes opilio
AGGGGAATAAAACCTTTTATTCCAGAAGCTTGTCAAGAGACCTTTCCTCCAGTGTACGAATGATGCTTTTTTAATCTACACCTTTTCAATGTACTACGATGGATGGCTAAATAAATGGGGGAGAAAGAAAGGACAGGTCTGCTGAACACCTTGAGCTTCCATTAAATGATCACACTTTGGTCTAGTCTCCTATCACCTTAAATCAGATCTGCTTCCTGCCTCCATGCTGCCGTCCTTCCTGCCTACGAGTACCTCTTCACGCCCTTCCCTCACCTGCACCGCCTTAACCTTGATTAACCCCTTTTGCAGGGGTCTACGATGGTGAAGAGGCGTCGGCGTCGTAGTAACAATGTTCCCCGAGTGCCCCCCAGCCGTCCGCGTGGGATGATCCCCCTTGTCGCGGCCTCGTTGTTGATGTACATAAAAAATAAAACATAAGAAAATAAGGAAGCTAAAAGAGGCTGCGAGGCCTACACGACAGTGGTAGTTCCTGTCACCCAACACTACCTACATCCACCTTTCATCCCCATCCATGAACCTATCCAGCTCCTCTTTAAAACTCCCTAATGACTCCGCACTAACTACCTCCCCTACTGAGACCATTCCATTCATTAAACCACCCTATTTGTGAACATTTTTTCCCTATTTCCTTCTAAATCTACGCTTTTCCAGCTTGAATCCGTTACTTTCTTGTTCTACCCTTGGTTAAAAGCCGTAAGAATTTTTCCTACCTCTCCTTTTTTAAAATCCCTTTATCCACTTAAGAACTTCTATCAGATCGCCCCTTACTCTGCGTCTCTCGAGTGAGTGTAATTTTTAATAACTTCAATCTCCTCTCATAACTAAAGTTAACGCATCCCTTGTATCATTTTTGGTCATCCTTCTCTGCACTTTTCTAACAAGGCTATATCCATCCTGTAATATGGAGACCAAAAATGAGCCGCATAGTTCAGGTGAGGCCTGACTAGAGCCAGATAAAGCCCTTTTGAAAAAACTTCCGCACTTCTACTTTTAACACTTCTGGTAATGAATCCTAATACTCTATTAGCTCTATTTCTGGGCCCCAATACATTGTTTCCTAGGTCGGAGTTCTGGGCTCACCCTCACTCCAAGATCTTTTTAAAACCCTTCTGATCTTTTCAGCGATACATTGCTTATGGTGTATTATTACCAGGGTTTTTTCTACCAACATTCATAACGCTGCATTTATCAATATTAAATTCCATCTGCCATCTGACTGCCCACTCGTAAGTTTATCAAGTCTCCCTGCAGTATGTTTACACAGACTGTGATCCAATAATCCTACCTATCTTAGTATCATCAGCAACTTGCTGATATCAATGCTAATCCCCCTATCCAAGTCGTTGATGTAAATCAAAAATAGTAATGGACCCAAAAGACCCTTGTGGAACTCTACTTGTCCACCAGTCCCCATTCAGATTAGAACCATTTAGCCCGTCATCCGCTGCGGCCACATCACCCCCGTTGTCATTTATATGGGTCACCACTCACACCATCTTCACACCCACACTGCTGCCTCCATTACCACCAACTAATCTCCTAAGTCCAGACACTCTTACTCACATGCATTTTTCCTAAGCCAAATGATACTATCCCACTCCACAAACCCACCACTCACCCACCCCTACCACCCATCCAGATATCCCAGCACCCTCATTTGGTTGTAATTACCGAAGGCGACATGAAACAAAGCTCTCCCTCGTGATTGGCCGGCAGCGACTAGCCAGTCTCTATGTCCACCACCTTGACCTTGATGTTGGGTAGAGTTTTGCCACAGCTGCCGAGGCGGGTGGCGTTGAGAGGGTTGGCATTGTTGATGAGCACCTCTGTCATGCCGTAAGCTGGGGGTTTGCGAGGGAGAGACAACATAATACGAATAACACGGGAAATGCCAAATGCTGCATGTGTTATTTCTGAATCGTGTTAGTTCTTCTAGAGCTGGATATGCACAGCAGAAGGAAAACTGAGAAATTCAACATCATGGTAAACTTTGAAAGGTAAGAAAAGTGTCGTCACGAAAGATATAAGGCAATGAGGTGATGCAAGTCTTGAAAGATGGCACAGGAATATCACAGTAATGTATTGGACACTCAGGTATTCCCCGCAGCGTCTTCTCTGCTCTCACCTTCTTGAAAGAATATCCGTCTGTCAACCTTTTGTGTAAAGGTTTCCGCGGATGACAGACACGGGCGCCGCGCCGCACAGCACAGTCTGCACAGACGCCATGGACTCTGGGGTGACGTCAGGACTCTGCGTCAGAAAGTTGAGCACGGGGCACGGTATGCAGCACACTCACCTGCGGCACGAAACCCAAACATCTGACCACCCGCACGCTTCTTGCCACATTGTTTTTATGATATCTGTGAGGGCTGGGAACGTGGAGAAATGAGGAATAGGAAGGGAGAGAAGGATAAATAAGGAAATAGAAGAGGAGAATAAGAAGAGAGAGAATCTTTTGATAACGGTAGTGGACAAGAGAGAAGCGACAATGTTTTGCTGACACAAGTTATCCTTATCAGCCCGCGAGGGGGTGAGCAGGGAGAGAGCAAAGGTCACCTCCAGCAAACGCTGACACTAGGTATTCAGTAGATGAGCGTCCACGAATAGGGAGGAGGAAGAAGAGAGAGAAAGTGAGGAATGGGAAGAGAAAAGAGAGGAAGAAGGAACGAGAGATGGGGAGAAGTGAGAAGGGCCTGGCTTATATTGCTGACCCAACAAGAGTTGCCGCCAGCAACTAGGGATCAAATCACGCCGTCACCTCACACCTCACTTGATTAACTGTCGCACTGAGATAACCTTTGACCTGTACCCACCACACGCCTCGCCTCTCCCTGAACACAGAGGAGACAAAGATCAGAATATATATATCCTCCGGTGTGGGCACACGCCTTACTGCGTCGCGGTGACCTCTTATACGAAACTAGTGTATTTGTCCAAGTGCAGCGAGCGAGTTACGCGTGTATTCCTCACAGGTCTCTACACGCCCTCGGGTATGTGGCTGAGTTCCACTCTGCGCGCCTGCCAACACACGCCGCGTCCTTCATTACCCGACTCCTCCAACGTTCGCCACTCCGCTCGTCCCCCGGGGCAAGTGCCACTCAACTCTACGATGCCCCGAAGTCCTGCCAGAGCACCTGTCCCGGTGGCTTTGCCCCTGTGTTTCCCCTGGGCCCCTGAGATGACGGGGCCACGGCGGGCAACCAAGGAGCGCCCCGCATTGCCCCCCCCCCCCCGGGGCGGGTAAGTGCAACTATACTGTGCTACGACGTCCCTGCAACACAACCCGCCCTGTGGCCTTTCTCCTGGGCCCACAGGGATTCCCGGGGCCGCCGCGGGGCGACGAAGACATTGTTTTTATGATATCCTTGCGAAATATGACGGGAAACTCTCCGAATACAAAGTCCAAATAGTATTAATTATCTCTGCATACATGCATATATATATATACTAGCCGCAAAGCCGCCCTCCGGGCGGACTTTTTGGCTAGCTCCTGCGGAGGGCTATTGGTGGTGGGCCTTCGGCCCACCAAACACGGACTCTCCAGATAGCCCCTTCTAACTTTCCTGAAATCATGGATGTAGAAATGTATGTATTCCCCCCACCCATTCACTCACCCATACCCATCACCCCCCACCCATTCACTCACCCATTACCCATCACCCCCCCACCCATTCACTCACCCATTACCCATCACCACACACCCATTCACTTACCCATTACCCATCACCCCCCACCTATTCCCTCACCCATCACCCATCACCCCCAACCCATCACCCCCCACCCATTCACTCACCCATCACCCCAACCCCATTACCCATCACCCCACCCATTCACTCACCCATTACCCATCACCCTACATCAAGGTTTCCTCAATTCTGACAACCCACTTTTTTTTTCACAATTATCGCTAATAGGCTGCTAAAAAAAAAGAAAAAAAAGTGATCGGATCATCTCATAATTCGGCTTAAAACCTTCCCCTGGTCAACCCGGTTCCAAAAATGTGCCATATGAGGTGATTGCGCCACGGGGGGCGGAACCTATACCAGACACACACACACACACACACACACACACAGACAGACAGACAGACAGACAGACACACTTTCGCTTATATTTACCATTACCCATCACCCCCACCTATTCTCTCACCCATCACCCATCACCCCCCACCCATTCACTCACCCATCACCCCACATCCATTACCCATCACCCCACCCATTCACTCACCCATTACCCATCACCCTACATCAAGGTTTCCTCAATTCTCGCAACCCACTTTTTTTTCACAATTATCGCTAATAGGCTGCTAAAAAAAAAGAAGAAAAAAAAGTGATCGAATCATATCATAAGTGGGCTTAAAACCTTCCTCTGGTCAACCCGGTTCCAAAAAAAGTGCCATATGAGGTGATTGCGCCACGGGGGGCGGAACCTATACCACACACACACACACACACACACACACACACACACACACAGACAGACAGACAGACACACTTTCGCTTATATTATTATAGATATATATATATATATGTATGGTCCATATCTCTGCATATGTGGTCCTTGAATTGTTGAGAGAGAGGAAGAGAGAGAGAGAAGAGGAGAGAGAGAAGAGAGAGAGAGAGGGGAGAGAGAGAGGAGAGAGAGGAGAGAGATTGTGTGTCAGAGAAGAGGGGGGAGGGAACAAGATGCCAATAATACTGTCTTGAGAAGGCCCCAACACAGCCTGGCGCCCGTGGTGGGATGAAGTGCGAATCACCTTATGTTTGATGATCTGAGGTACATAGGCGTTTGCTGTTTGTCACAAAACATGGGCGTGCTGTTACAGGTGGGCAGTCTCATGGCCTATGTTATATAGCGCAATGCAATGACATGAACTCTCTCTTCTCTCTCTATCTCTCTCTCTCACTATCTCTCTTTTCTACATCTCTTCTCTCTCTCTCTCTCTCTCTTGCTCTCCTCGACTCTCTCTCTCTCTCGTCTATCTTCTCTCTCCTCTCTCTCTCTCTCTCTCTCTCTCTCTCTCTACTCTCTCTCATCTCTCTGCATGTGTGTATTTCATGTTTGAGCCGATCGACTGTAGGCTTCCTTCATTAAGAGCTGTGGGGACCTTCGGCGACGCTCGCAAGAGACCTTTCAAGTTTGTGCATCTCCTTTAGCGATCAGAAGGAGTTTGGCTGTTGAAAGCCCCTTTGAGCTTTTGTGCATCCAGCCCTGGTGACTTACCAACCAATAAACTACCTGAATGGACCATTGGAATGTCAGGTGATGTGTCGCGTCGAGAACAAAGGTAAACACAAACGGTTGACAAATAGGTGACTCAGACAAAGGTAGTCTTCATTATAAACAGGTGACAAACAGCAACAACAAGAAATTAAGTTTACTCAAGCTAAACTAATTGGCGACTAAAAATATTTCATTAGTCAACAGGAGGGGTATGGAGGGCCTGTAAAGCAACACTCTCACCCTCCCTCCGTCGAGTTGATATTCGTCAAAGGCCATAAGCGAAAGGATCTGCACTAGTACAGTACTGAGGCATAGTAACCAAGCATAAGCATCCTCCTGCCGGGGTGTGTGCGGGGGTCATCAAGGCCTCCTCACGTATGCATCCTCAACTACCTTGGTTACTTATTCAATAAAGACCTGATTATCTTTGTACCTCTCATGCTTACATTTTGATAAGTGCAGCTCAGCATTGATAAATAAACAAACTACGTCATGATAATCAACATGTATACAACAGACCGACACAGCATCAGATTCAACACAAGGCAAATCAGCAATCATACAGGGGGAGAGTGACGCGCGTCAACCTTCACGCCACCACCGCTATGTAAACTGGAGGACATTTCGCAGAGGTGTCACCATGATTATCTACACTCTAAACCTAAACTTGTCAGTGTGACAAGAATAGGCTTGTTCTGCGAACATGTCTAAAATTACAAGATAAATCTTGTCACAATGACAAAATCTTAACTTGTCAACCATGACAAGATTGTGTTCGTCAACATGACAAGATTTAACTTGTCTTCCATAACAAGATGCTTCTTGTCATTGTGACAAGATGAAAGCTTGTCTTCCATGACAAGAAGCATCTTGTCATGGAAGACAAGTTAAATCTTGTCATGTTGACGAACACAATCTTGTCATGGTTGACAAGTAAAATTTTGTCAGTGACAAGATTTCTCTTGTGATCACGTTCGCAGAACATGTTGTTTCTAGTCACACTAACAAGTTTTTTTTTTTGAGATCTTCACCATCTCACGTCTCTACATTACTGCCGTTGTTACAACGTTGCTTCCTTGTTGTTACAACGAAACTTTCCAGATTTTCATGAACGTGTAGATGTTCATTGTTGAGACACCCTGAGGAAAATAATAATGAAAATGATATATATATAATGATTAATATATATATATATATATATATATATATATATATATATATATATATCTATATATATATATATATATATATATATATGATATATATATATATATATATATATATAATATATATATATAATATATATATAATAATTTAGGGTGGTTCAAAAAATGAAAGTTTGAAATCTCTTACGACACCCATGAATTATTGTGAGGAATGGCAAGAAACAAAAGCACAAAAAGTTTCATGTGAATATTTCAAGATTTAGGGGTCGCACAGGGTAGTTGATTTTTCGAGACAATACAAATATTCATTTCTCAAGTTTATTTATTCACATCAACTATAAATGCCACAGAAACGAAACTATTTGCTCAGAAGTGAGGTAACTAACTATTCTAGGAACATTTCACGATACAGCAGTGTATACAAGGATGAATATTACTTTGATACTATACAAGGAACAGTGATAAGAATGGCACATTTCCTGGACTCTCTTAAAACTAAAACTTCAAATGACTGAAATAACGATTGAAACAATTTTATTATTCTTCTGTAAGATTAGTTAGGGTTCAGGTTCAGCCGTCGGTGGCGCTCGACAGCTTGCAGGAGAGCTTGTCGATCGCTCTCGTCCTAGGTGAGGATCTGGGAATAATCAGTGATAAGTTTGACCGCCCGTTCCGCAGGATCATTGGTCACTGCCAGATGTTGGACGGTCTCCTTGCCCTGGTTGTACGCCTCGTTTTCCTTCCAGCTGAGCACAGGAGATTGGAGAAACGAGGCATCCAACTTCAGTTCCGTGAAGGAGAAAAGTGACTCCTTGGTGACAAGGTCACTCAAAGTGACCGAAGAAGGATCTTGGGGTGCTGTCGTCCATCGCTTCTTGTCGAAGTCCTTGTCAATGGCCAGCTTCTCCACCATCTTGGTCTTCTCCTCGATCGTGACTTTGTCGCTGAACAAGGCAAGGCCAACAAGGTCCGTTCCCAAGTACCAAAAGTGCCGCTTGAAGATCTTCACCGGGGCCTCCGAGATCTTTGAGTTGAGGTCTCTGTACTTGTGGAGATCATGGAAGAGAGTGAGATCGTTGAAAGGAGCGTCTGCGGCCAAGGGAGCCTCGAACCAGGCACGGGCGTAGATTAGGATGATGAACACACTCATCTCCTGGAGGCTACGCAGTTCCCTCGGCGTGAGTTCGAACTCGTTCTTGAACATCGTCATCTTGAGCGTGTAGATCGCCTTCGCCATCCATCTCGCGTAGTGGTGAGCTCCTGGTTTGCGGAAGGTGGTGGGAACCTCCCCCTTAATGGCCTTTGCGGTTAGTTCAGCTAACTCTTTATAATCGTCTCTTGTCGTTGCGGCCGCCTTGGCAAGAGCCTCAAGGGTCGTCCTCTTCCATTCGTCATGGTCAGCCAATCGTGGTCGTTGATGATCGTAGCATTGGCTTTATGAGAGTGGGCCACTTCTTTGGGAACCGTTTGAATAGTTGAACGTCTGGGCCGGACGTAGCGTCGCCGAAGGGGGCCTTGAAGGCTGAGGCCAGGATGAGCTCCATAACGTGGTGGCGGCACGCCAAGTTAAAACAACGGACGACCTAACTTCTGTTCGAGGAGTGTGCAACAGCCAGCATGGACGCCCGTGTTTGAAGCGGTGGTGTCGAAGCAGAGACCTCCAACTCTGTCTTCGAACTTCCAGTGTCTGATGGTCTCCTCGACTTTGCTGGCCATTGCTTCTCCGGTACCGGATGGCAAGGCAGGGATAGCCAGGAGCTTCTCTCCTTCAAGGGACGGACTGGTGACAACGATGGCAAAGCGATCGACATGACCTTGACTTTCTGATCCGGGCAAGAGTTTCCCGCCCCAATGAAGGATGAGAACCGCGTCGTGCTCCTGTACTTGGTTTCGATAATCCTTGACGGCTGCTTCTGCTTGTCTCCTTTCCGCAACACTTTCCGATGTCGGCGAATGGACGAGGTGGACGGACTCAGCACTCCCTGGTCTGCAGCGATGGCAGAGAAGACGTGGTGGCTCCGCGAGAGGTCAACTTGACCCTGTCAGCTGCTGCTGCCACCTCCTTCGTGATCTTCAGCCTTTTCGGACGAGAAGCAGAGGCAGCGGCGCTTCCCGAGCAGAAGAGTTGGTGTCGGACGAAGAAGTTGATGAATCAGCACATTCAGCAGTGGCGGAACTCCCGGTCACCAACTCAATCATCTCTCCCCTCTCCAAAGTCTCTGCTAACTCCTTCTCCTTCCTCCTTCTCTCAGCAGCCAACCTCTCATGTTTCCTAGACTCTTTTGCCATGCTCTCCTTGTCAACAGTACTCATTACCATTTTCCTCTGGCCCCTTTGGTCGTCGAGGAAGTCCTTGTCCTTCTGTTTGAGGTGGATCATGGAGGAAGAAGTGGCAGGGGCTGCGATTTTCGAACAGTGAGGCCAAGTGTCCCTGAAGGAGGGCGTTCGGAGACCTTGGTCCCCCTCGGATTGACGTTTTTTCGCCTTCTTACGAACTTCGTACTTCCCGACGAGGGTTTCCAGTTTTTTCATGATTGATCGCAGCGGGACAACAGGAATATGGGCCCGTTCCCAAACTCTGACGACTTCGTCGATGACAGCTTTTCGATTGTCCTTGCTATTCGATCCATGAAAGAAGAGTCGCCGCAGAACATCTTCCCCTGTTGGAAGGACAATCTGGCTGAGGGCTTCAAGGGGCTGTGCCAACAAAAACAGCTCAGTCTGTTTCCGAGTTGAACGCGCCATTTTGACCTGAGGACAAAAAGATGATGTTTTTAGCTTACTTATGGGTTTGACATTATAAATACAGAGCTATATAACAGCAAAAACTACGTCGGGGTATGCACCAAACGAGTTGCCATCGCCAAGAAGTATATCTAAAGGCATGGAGCCCACAACACTGTGTATGGTAGGTACACTATGCTAAGGGGAAGCAGAGCAAACTTTCGATCACTCGGTTGAGACCCCTCAACATGCTTTTATTTGGACGAAACTCTGGATTTGGGAGTTTCTCAAGAACCCTCACAATAATTAACGAGTGCAAAAACGAATAGTTCACTTTGAATTTCTTACTCTATAAAAGTGAACCACCCTAATATATATTATATATATATATATATATATATATATATATATATATTATAATATATATATATATATATATATATATATATGTATATATATATATAGATATATATATATATATATATATATATATATATATATATATATATAATATATATATATATATATATATATATAACGTATATAGCATAGTATATTAGTATGAACATAATACTGCATTTCAATTGGCACTGCACTAAGATGTTACTGCATGATAAATTTTTCATAAAATATACATTAATATTATGAAAATGTTGTTATTCAAATTCATCAGTTAAAGATAGGTAGGATCTGAACTGCAAAAAAAAAAAGCTCAAGTACATAACACCTTGCAGCTGAGGATGTCGCCACTCTTCTTTAGTAAATCTGGTAATGCTGTCAGTGCTGCAGAGAATGCCAAGGCTGTAAACATAAAACATTTCAACATAACTTCAACAAGCAACAACTATATAGTTATATATATATATATATATATATATATATATATATATATAATATATATATATATATATAATATTATACATACATAGACCACTGTATACCTGGTCTGCACCCCGCGACAATTTTTGAATTGCGGGGCTGGCATAGGGGCCCTGCGGGGCGCCCGACAAAGAGATATAGTGGTCTATGGACTATCATATAGACTAGTTTATCAGTATATATGATATACTGTAATCTTCGTAAATGTTTGTTTTATAATATTATCAAATAAAAAAACATTAAAACACGCTAAAGAAATGCCATTACGAGACTATGAAGAAATATGCATGAACTTAATATTCACTTAACTCTTCGCCATTTAAAACTTTGCGAGTCAACTTTTATCATGAAGGGTATCAATAGAAGCGCAATTTTATTAGCTTTCCATTGCTATATTTTGTTATCTGATAAATTAATTAGAACCATGCATAAATTAGCGTTAAATAAATAAATAAAATCATCAATCGGGTAATTTTCCCGATTGATGATGTTATTTATTTACTTATATATTTCGTTTTCTGATAAATGAATTAGTACCATGTATAAATTAGCGTTGACTAAATAAATAACCTTATCAATCGGGAAATTACCCGATTGATGATTTTATTATTAGTTAACGCTAATTTATGCATGGTTCTAATAATTTATCAGATAACGAAATATAGCAATGGAAAGCTAATAAAATTGCGCTTCTATTGATACCCTTCATGTTTAAAAGTTGACTCGCAAAGTTTTAAATGGCGAAGAGTTAAGTGCATATTAAGTTCATGCATATTTCTTCATAGTCTGAAGATGGCATTTCTTTAGCGTGTTTTACTGTTTTTTATTTGATAATATTATAGAAACAAACATTTACGAAGATTACAGTATATCATATATACTGATAAACCAGTCTATATGATCCGTATATATATATATATATATAATATATATATATATATATATATATATATATATATATATATATATATATATATCCAAGCGGCCCTCGGACTTCAGGCCCTTGTGCGACAGGCCGATATTCCGTGCGCAGTCCAGGTATACAGTGGTCTATGATATATATATATACAGAAAATCAATCATCCTACATATTTCTTCCCACTCATCTTAAACGGGCATTCCAGAAGACCCAAAATTAAGAAATATAAAACAGTAGTAGAAGGACGGCTCAGAAACACATGTACAAGTCATCCACCAGTCACTCACACATAGTCCTTCCACCCCTTGGCAGTGCAGGACAGTGCAATTGTCATGAAAAAAATCAGTAGCATGCAAAGAAACAATTAATTACAAAACCCACCTCAACGTCGGTCACACCACGCCGGAGGTGACGATTCGTCATGTATAGCTATATATTGCACTGTAAACATAGTCTTAAATGTCAAACAAGTGAAGTTTAATGAATGTTGTTTTAAGACCGCGAAAAAAAAATTTGTTTCCTGATGTGAAAAATAATGTAGGCAATATAGGGTTAAATCAATGACTCACTTCAAAAGTTGTGTAGGCTTGGCAGGTGGCACACACAACAGACGCGAGGAACGACGTACAAGGGAGCTCATGAAATGTCTGAACTTCACCCCTGAGAGGTCCGACCAATAGTTTTGAAGAAGTCTGCCTTTTTACCTGGAAAAATAACCCGTCAGCCTCCACCATGGAAACATTCAACAGCAAGTTGGGGGAAGCTTTGCACAAGACACACCTGTGTTATCACACCAAACATGTCCCCACGGTACAAATAAGCAGCCATGATTTCCCTTATATCATGGGCAGAGAAGAGAATATAGAGACAGTCAAAATTATAACAAGATCACTAATAGAATACCATAACTTACCTCAGTACAGCAGGATGAAGGCAGCGCATGAGTGGCGTGTCGTCTCTTCAAGGCCGCGGCCCGCAGCAGCCTACTGGGCACTACTTGTCTACCCTATGGGAGCCTTCCGCCGTCCGCGCTGAACGTTAGGGCTTCAACATAAAAATGATCTATTTCAATTTTCAGCCTGACATGATTGTTCAGATTGCTATATAATATAAAATGTCGAATCTATTGTAGTCTTGTCATAAAAATATAATGAAAGTCAACATAAATCGCTTAGGCTATATATATCTCGTGTATCAGCCAGTGTGAAGTAATAGGCTGCGAGTTTTATACCTCGCATATGGCACCACTTGACTCAAGCGTCATACTGCATTGTGCATAACGTCTTTTTTTTTCTCTCTCTCTCTCTCTCTCTCTCTCTCTCTCTCTCTCTCTCTCTCTCTCTCTCTCTCTCTCTCTCTCTCTCTCTCTCTCTCTCTCTAAATTATCTCTCTCTCTCTCTCTAATTATCTCCTCTCTCTCTCTAAGATTATCTCTCTCTCTCTCTCTAAGATTATCTCTCTCTCTCTCTCTAAGATTATCTCTCTCTCTCTCTAAGATTATCTCTCTCTCTCTCTCTAAGATTATCTCTCTCTCTCTCTCTAAGATTATCTCTCTCTCTCTCTCTAAGATTATCTCTCTTCTCTCTCTAAGATTATCTCTCTCTCTCTCTCTAAGATTATCTTCTATCTCTCTCTAAAGATTATCTCCTCTCTCTCTCTCTAAAGATTATCTCTCTCTCTCTCTCTAAGATTATCTCTCTCTCTCTCTCTAGAGATGAATATCTCTTCTCTCTCAGTAGGGTAAAACATGAATATCATAACACTACCCTTGGGCCCAGTTGTGTGTTTGGATTGTTATAACTCAAGCGAAACTCTGCTCCCTCATAGTCCGATTGTCCTTTGCCAGCTCTCATATGTCTATATGAGATAAGACTGTCTTATGAAACAAGTCTTTTCACAACTGTACTTTATTGTGAATAAAAGTAGGAATCTGAATCTGAATACTCTCTCTCTCTTCTCTCTCTCTCTCTCTCTCTCTCTCGCTCTCTCTGACCGTCAGGGTGGCAAGGTTGTAGAGACGTGAGGTCCAATGTGCAGCGACCCTGCGCACGGTAAATGGTTCGAGTCCGCCTAGTTCGTGCTGGACGTGGCGGCGCTTTGTATAGTCAATAACCTTGTAGTTGGTACTTGCAAAGTGTTTAGATAGGATAATAATCTTATCTTATCTCTCTCCTCTCTCTCTCGCTCTCTCTCTCAGATTATATATATAGATATAATATATATATATATATATATCTACTATATATATATATATATTAATATATAATATACTTCTATATATATATACTATATATATATTAGATATATACAGGGTGTAACACGAGTTTCTGCCAAATATTGAGACAGATGATATATGTGTAATCTAAGTAGAAAATAGCTCTATATACATATGCTTTTGAAGTTCCTTGTAGACGTGAGATGAATTGTAGAAAATCACGGCGGCCGCTATTGTCACAGCGATGCAACGATCGGAGGTGCATTCGCGGTTGCCACCGTGACAAATTTTGAATTATTTAATCATAATTTTTACTTGAAATGGAACATTTAATTTAGCTTTTAACAACACAATGGTATTATGGACTTGTTATTACCAAATAAGCAGTACATGCGAACAGCATGACTGTATTAAGCAATACTGTAAAAGGCTACTTGGCATCGTCTCTGAGTGGTGAGGATTAGTTGGAAGGTGAGGACGGAGAGGAGCGTAGTTCCACTAGTTTGACTGGTGAGTGTGACCGAGACCACCGCAGTAGATATCATCTCGGTGGCCAACTTTGTGAAGCGCACTTCCTCCTTCCTTCTTTCCCCTCCTTCCTCCCCCGCTCCAACATTTTCCAAAGTAGCCTTTGACAGTATTGCTTATTACAGCAATGCTGTTCGCAGTACTGTTATTTGGTAAAGAAACAAGTCCATTAAATACCAATTGTGTGTTATAAAAGCTAAAATAAGATCCATTTCAAGTAAAAATTATGATTAAATAATCAAAATTTCACCGAGTGGCAACCCGCGATGCACCTCCATACGTCGCATCGCTGTGACAATACGCGGCCGCGTGATTTTTTACAATTCATTCTCACGCTAAAAGGAATATATATATATATATATATATTATATATATATATATATATATATATATATATATATATAGATATAATATATATATCATATAATATCTATAATATTATATATATATAGTTGTGTGTGTGTGTGTGTGTGTGCACGCGCGCGTGCGTCGTTGTGGTGCGTGAGCGCAGGACCTATATATATATATATTAAAATTGAAGATAGATGGATTAGTTCTAGTAGATTGATTACTGGATAGAGAGATGGGACATTGATTAATTAAAATAATACGGTGTATAAACTGAAAATATTTCACCGCGAGTTTCCACATCAAGTAAAAAGTATGAAATACATGAACAAATATTCACGAATACGTTTGAATTTCATGACAAGATTCATGACAAGATCAGATCTTGTCTGTGCAGAAGAATATGAGGAAGAGATCTTGTCAGTGTGACAGATATCTTGGTCAGGCAATAATGACGAAGGCCGATCTTGTATAGTGACAAGGATTTCGGCGAGTCTGTGTTACAGTGACGTGCACCTGTGAATGGAGACCAACAATGCATTGCCGTTCGACCTGACTTAATGCATCCGACGCCTCTGGATGGAGCAGAATGTAAGAGAATCCTTGTAATATACATAGTAACGAGAACCAATTTCCTAAGCATTGAATAAAGAACATTATAATCAAAAAAAAAATAGTGCACACAGCGCCTACCTGACCTACAGACCACTGATATACACAACATGGGATCGCGGAAGCCTGGTCAGCACTGGTTCAAAATGTCCGCCATCTTGCCGAAACCAACAACAAAGCCTTCGTTGCTGCGGCTCGCATTGCGTCTGGTTGTGTATCGCATTCGTCATGCCAAGCTGTGTGCTATGTCTGTACAAAACAGACCAGGGACCTGGGAAGTGGATAATCTTTCAAATTGTGGTAAACACCACACACACAACACGCACACACACACACAACACACACAACACCACCACACACCCACCCACCCACACACCACCCACCAACACCCACACCCCACACCACCCACGACCACACCCACCACACCCACCACACACACCCACCCACACCACACCCACACACAACCCAGGACACCCACACCCACACCCATTCCCCACCCAGCCCATCCACTCTGATCCATCTACCAACTCCAGTCATCCACTCTAGTCTAAAAAGAATATAGGTGGCTATGTATACTTTTTTTATATCAGTAGATATAGATATAAGTATATTTTTATACTTGTTAACCAATTAGGGGAACGGAACAGACCTGAGTGCGGATATGATAACAAAGGAGCATTAGCGCTTTCTATAGGCGGTGCTTGTTCTAATGTGAGATAGCTTATTTTGGAGAAAAAAAAAAGAAAAAAAAGTATACCCTTGTGGTTAAAGTTAGTTAGGTTTCATTACCAACCATAAGGTGAGGTTAGGTTCATTAAAACCTTTAAGGTTAGGTTAGTTTTCATAAAACCTACAAGGTTAGGTTAGGTTTCATTAAAACCTTAAGGTTAGCTAGGTTAGGTTCATTAAAACCTATAAGGTTAGTTAGTAGGGTTTCATTATTAATTTTTTTTTTTGGGGGGGGTGGGTTGCGCAAAATAAAACATCTACATTGCAACAAGCACCTATTCGTAGGCCAAGAAAAAATAGTTGATGTTCTTGAAAAACGACCCGCGAAAACTCTCGTCCCATTTATTACCAAAAGTTGTTTCGTAGCTATATGAAACCATAGTCGTTTCGTACACTAGCTCAGAGTTGAACTTGACTACTAGAGTTACGAAAAAACACCAGGTATGTACGAAAATACTCAAAATCAGTGTACGAAACTAATACTTTCAATTCAATAGACCTAAGTAAGAAAGGTTTTGATAGGCCAAAGTTTTTGATAATATTTAAACTTCCTGTAATCACCGAGAGTAGCTTCTATGGACCACTGTGGCTCGCGAGCCGTACCAGTTGGCCGCGGCGGTACGGCGGGGCTGGCGCCGTTTATAGGACGAGGCAACTGCGCGTTCGCGCTTTAGGTTCTAGACACAAACCAATCGGGGGGCTAACACTGCCACTCTTAGCCTCTCTAGCTTTACCACATACACCACACATGTCACTAACACGCTGTTTACGGCCTCGCAACCACGGCCACTACAAACCGTACGGCCTCGCAAACACACCTGTCCCATACACACCTTTTGTACGGCCTCGCAACCCACCTGTCACTACACACCTGTACGGCCTCGCACACGCACCTGTCATAACACCTGACGGGCCTCGACAACACACTGTCACTCGACACCTGTACGGCCTGAAACACACCTGTCATACACACTGTACGGGCCTCGCAACACACCTGTCACTCCACAACTGTACGGCTCGCAACACACCGTCAAATACAACCTTGTACGGCCTCGCAACACACCTGGTGTCTGTGTATCACCGTAAAAAATGACTTGGAAGCGTTCGACGATGCACTAGGTTGGAAGTTAGTAGTAGTAGTAGGTGTTAATAGTAGTTGTAGGTTAGTAATAGTAGTAGTAGGTGGTAATAGTCAGTAGTAGTAGTAGGTTGTTAATAGTAGTAGTAGGTGGTAATATAGGCTATACATGCCAGCAGCCAACACACAGCACTGCCTGGGCCGCCCTGTATTTGTCTTGGTTATGGCAAGATGGCGGCTGTGATGAATTCAGTATCTCGGCCACAGCTAGCCAGATCCGCGATCCATGTTATATCGATCAGTGTTACAGACACACAGACTCTGGCGTGAGGCGTGCTGTTGCAGGGACAGTCAAACATCAGCTTGTCTCATCCATCTTTTACCTTGTTTATCGTGGTACGAAACACTATGCTTAATACTTAACGGAAATTTATTAAACATCTAGAGTAACTATCAGTGGAGAATGTTAATGAGAGTAAATTAACACCGTCCCGTGACCACGCCGTTACATGTTATCCTGGCAAACTAGAAAAACTCCGGCGGTTCTTTGAAAAATCTCATTTTCTCGAAAATGCGTTTCACTCGCTCGATATTGATGTTTAATTTTTGTTCTCCAAGATTATTGCTGAAACAGAAATGTCTGCCCCATAGCATTCTGAAAGAAGGATGTTGAGAATGTTGCGGAACATCGCGATTTTTTATTATTTTCACATGATTGGAAACTAAAATAGCTGAGCATTATAAATGACAAGATACATTGACAATAATGAAAAAGTACAACTAAATAACATTTGTTTGTGCTTTGCATGATACGTTGGGAATGATCATGGTCGCTGTTATTTCCTTGCCGTGATGACACCGGACCTTGGCGCCTTGGTGCTGAGTGCCAGGCTACTCCGTGCAGTGTTGAGGATCCAGCCGATAAATAGCTACTCTTTGTAATGTGAAGCAAACACAAAATTCCAGACATGCAGTGATAGTATCGAGCGAGGCGATAGATAGAGCATAGAGGATAGAGCGAGTCTTCATTGCTGATATAGGATCATCTTCCAGCTGACAAAGGTGCTCCACTTACCATCGGCGAGCTCCATTTGTGTTGCACGATTATTTCTCAGATCATTCAAAGACACAGATTTACTATCGCTGTCATTACCATCTTCCAAATTCAGCTTGAAACATCACCGGTGGGGAGTCCAGCTGTGACAGGTTTGCAGCTTCGCCCAGGGAGTGTCAGCACCCTCAGTTAAGAGTTACAGGTTTACAGTTTCTTCAGCTGCCGCCTGAGGATCTTGCCCGAGGCGTTTTTGGGTAGCTCGGAGATGAAGGCCACGCCCCCTGCCAGCTGCTTGTAGGGTGCAACACGCGGCGCCAGGAATCTATGAGCGAGGTTGTAGGAGTAGGTGTAGTAGAAACAGTAGACCTTTAAGTAGAGTCTATCAATCATGCATAAAGATAGGAATAGGCTTACAATTCGACCGAAATTCTTATGTTATGTTATTTTTTTTGTTTGTTATGTCATTTTATAAAAGATTTATAAAAAAAGGGCAGAAAAGCAAGTGTGCAAATTATATAAAAAATTCTTATGGATAGAATAAACTTAAAAACTAATGAGAAAAAGGGAACCTAGTCAAGAGTTGGGCCCAGTACGAAGGGTTTTAACCCCCGAAGGTATTAGTAAAAAAAACTTAGAAAAAATGTTCATGAAAATGGAAGCTAAAACAAAAAATTTTAAAAAAGGGGGTTTTTTCGAAGATGATACTTTATTGTTTTCGCGGGTTTTAAATCGAGAGGGGGAGAAATCTTATGTTTCGAGACCACAAAAAAACGATTTTAAAATTGTTCAAGGGGTTTGAACAAGCAAACAGCAAAAAAAAATATTGTTCATTGATGGGCAGAAACATGCCCAAATACGTAGATTTGAAAATGAAGTGCACACGGGATAAAAAAATATGATAAAACACTCGTGCGTCCCCTTTAAAGATCGGAAATTTAAATTTTGGGGAATTTTTGGACAGCCTTTTGCTGTCTCCTATAGTTTAAACGTGTTAATTCGAGGTATCAAAAATTTGTGTTTGGTGGGCTGGGCCGCCCGGTGTCCCTAGTGTCGCTCCCCTTAGGGAAAAAAATGTGGACAACTTTAAATCTCTCAATACATGAACATTTTTCTCTATACATTTAACCAGTGCATTTTTCTCTTTCTTTTTATGTATGTTGGGTAATATATATATAATATTTTAATTAAATGATCCAGCAGTACGATACCTACACCGTACGCCGCCCGTTACCATGACAACCACACTTCTACCACAAGATTAAGATTTTAAGTTTAATTTTCATTTAATTTAATTTCATTTAATTTCAGATTTTAAGTCTCCTGAACAGTACCAGTTAATAGCTATAAAAGAGAGAGAGAGAGAGAGAGAGAGAGAGAGAGAGAGAGAGAGAGAGAGAGAGAGAGAGAGAGAGAGAGAGAGAGAGAGAGAGAGAGAGAGAGAGAGAGAGAGAGAGGAGAGAGAGAGAGAGAGATTATTAATATGTGAAAGGTAAGAAAGAAGGGAAAGAAGGAAGGGAGGGAAGGGAGGGAAGGAAGGGAGGAAGGGAGGGAAGGAGGGGGAGAGATGGAGGTAACACGACTCTCCTCCTTCTCCTCCTCCTCTTCCTCCTCCTCCTCCTCCTACATACGATTTATTGTAATATAATAAATACTACTATTACTACTATCATTGGAGAGAGAGAGAGAGAGAGAGAGAGAGAGAGAGAGAGAGAGAGAGAGAGAGAGAGAGAGAGAGAGAGAGAGAGAGAGAGAGAGAGAGAGAGAGAGAGAGGAAGAGAGAAGAGAGAGAGAGAAGAAGAGAGAGAGAGAGAGAGAGAGAGAGAGAGAGAGAGTTGGTCCAGTTAACACAAACACAAGTCATCGTACTTCTAATGTTTACGGCCAGCCCTGACGTGCGCCTGGCAGCGTGACAGGCTGCGGCTTATGGTTGTCACCTTTTCATAATGTATGCCATTATTTCAATAGTTCCAGACAATGACATGTGTTTTCCTTTCAGGAGTTGGCTCAATATAGTCTCTTGTTGCATTTCATTGGCATTTCTGTAAGAACTGACTGTTTTAACATTGTAACAGGCCTCCCTATTGGGATTTGTTAAATGTCCTTATAATTTTTTTTGTTTTCACACAACCATGAAATTCTTTTATTAATATTAGAGTATGCATATTATGATATACATTGGATACTAAAAACTTCATTGAAGTACAGCATCAGCTGATAAACAAAACAATAAAAATGCGTAACTGATTACTTTAAAGGAACTTGTCCCCATTTCTGAGAGACGACACTATGGACATCTGGCGAAAAGTGAAGTGAAGTGCAAACGGTGATACCTCGAATGAAGCTGTTATGTAGAATTTGATCATGAATCTGAAATACGAATATGGAAATGGAATGCAACTCCTTGAATGCAAAGTAATCTTTCTCATTCATGCATCTACCTCCATACTTACTACATAATCACTCTTGGGTCTCTTAATGCCCTGCTACTCCCAGATACTCACTCCTGGATTTCCTTCTCGGTTGCAGGACTTGACGTGACCACGTAGGCCCGCGGAGCTTCTCCCAGCCTGTCGTGCGGCACCCCAACTACCCCCACCTCCTTCACCTTGGGATGCTGTAGAATCACCTCCTCGAGTTCAGACGGCGCCACCTACCGGCACAACAAGGGAGGTGTGTCGCACAGGTAGGAGAGGAGGTCGGTGAACATCAAGACCGATGTAAGGAAATAAAACCTCTTTACGTTCCAGAGAGCTTTGTCAAGAGACCCTGTTCCTCCAAGTGTACGAATTATGCTTTCTTTAAATCTACACACTAATCAATGTACTACGATGGAATGGCTAAATAAATGGGAGAGAAAGAAAGGACAGGTCTGCTGAACACCTTGAGCTTCCATTAAATTATCACACTTTGGTCTAGTCTCCTATCACCTTAAATCAGATCTGCTTCCTGCCTCCATGCTGCCGTCCTTCCTGCCTACGAGTACCTCTTCACGCCCCGCCTCACCTGCAGTTCCTTAACCTTGATGAACTCCTTGCAGCGGTCTACGATGGTGAAGTAGGCGTCGGCATCGTAGTAAACAATGTCCCCCGAGTGCACCCAGCCGTCCGCGTCGATGGTCTCCCTTGTCGCGGCCTCGTTGTTGATGTAGCCCGTCATCCGCTGCGGCCACATCACCCAGTTGTCATTAGTATGGGTCACCACTCACACTATCTTCACTACCGACACTGCTGCCTCCATTACCACCACCTAATCTCCTATGTCCAGACACTCTTACTCACATGCATTTTTCCTAAGCCAAATGATACTATTCCACTCCACAAACCCACCACTCACCTACCACTACCACCCATCCAGATAACCCACCACTCACCCACCCCTACCACCCATCCAGATATCCCAGCACCCTCATTTGGTTGTAATTACCGAAGGCGACATGAAGCAAAGCTCTCCCTCGTGATTGGCCGGCAGCGACTCGCCAGTCTCTATGTCCACCACCTTGACCTTGATGTTGGGTAGAGTTTTGCCACAGTTGCCGAGGCGAGTGGCGTTGATAGGGTTTAAGTGGGACATTAGCACCTCCGTCATGCCGTAAACTGGGGGGTTGCGAGGGAGAGACAACATAATACGAATAACACGGGAAATGCCAAATGCTGCATGTGTTCTTTCTGAATCGTGTTGGTTCTTCTAGAGCTGGATATGCACAGCAGAAGGAAAACTGAGAAATTCAACATCATGGTAAACTTTGAAAGGTAAGAAAAGTGTCGTCACTAAGGATATAAGGCAATGAGGTGATGCAAGTCTTGAAAGATGGCACAGGAATATCACAGTAATGTATTGGCCACTCAGGTATTCCCCGCAGCGTCTTCTCTGCTCTTACTTTCTTGAAAGAATATCGGTCTGTCAACCTTTTGTGTAAAGGTTTCCGCGGATGACAGGGACACGGGCGCCGCGCCGCACATCACACTCTGCACAGACGCCACGGACTCTGGGGTGACGTCAGGACTCTGCGTCAGGAAGTTGAACACCGACGGCACGGTGTGCAGCACACTCACCTGCGGCACGAAACCCAAACACCTGACCACCCGCACGCTTCTTGCCACATTGTTTTTATAATAACCTTGCGAAATTTGACGGGAAACTCTCCGAATACAAAGTCCAAATAGTATTCATTATCTCTGCATACATGTGGTCCTTGAATTGTTGCGAGAGAGAGAGAGAGAGAGAGAGAGAGGAGAGATGGAGAGAGAGAGAGAGAGAGAGAGTGAGAGAGAGAGAGGAGAGAGAGAGAGAGAGAGAGAGAGAGAGAGAGAGAGAGAGAGAGAGAGAGAGAGAGAGGAGAGAGAGAGAGAGAGAGAGAGGAGAGAGAGAAAAAAAAAATTTGTGTCAAGAAAGGGGGGAGGGAACAAGATGCCAATAATACTGTCTTGAGAAGGCCCCGACACAGCCTGGCGCCCGTGGTGGTATGCAGTGCGACTCACCTTATGTTTTGATGATCTGAGGCATCATAGGCTTTTGTGTTGAACTGGGCACCGTGACCCATCTGACGCCACTGTGCAGTCCCAACCATCATAATCGGTAGTCATGCGTACACGTGGAACAGTAGGCAGGTAGCAGAGGAAGCAGTCTTGATGCGTCTCTGTAAGGTTCAAGGTACAATACAAGATCATAGACTTTTAATAGTGTCTAGTACTCTTGGTACATTACTCTGTCACTTTGTGAACCGTGGAAGAAGAATTGATTTAGTAACGTACGATGGAATATACAAGTGAAAGGACTGTGAAAAGCAGACACGTGGCGTTTTTTTTTGCACTGTGAGTTCATTTCAATTAGTTCCATGGGCCAACACCAAAGTACACTGTCGGTACCATTTTGAAGGGACAAGTCTTCCTATAATTTTTTGAAAGTCATCACCTTGGGCACATTTTTTAGTATGAATGGACATATCCAAGTGGTAGCGTTATACTATTTTTGTGGAAATATATGCTTTTTTTGGGGGAGAATCATGTTTTTTGGAAATTTTCCTTATAAAGTGTATGTCAAAGGCTAGAAAAAAATTACGGTGGAAGATATCAACTTGACTATTACAAGTCTGTTTGTTTTACATAATTTCCTTCCATTTTTCTCAACTGTTGCCATTGAAACGTCCATTTTGTTGCAAAAATATTTTTTGGTACAAAACTTTAAAATTCATTTCTCAGAACTCATATAATATTTGGATGCTTTCACGCAAACCCTTCTCAGATACCCAGGCAGTTTTTTATTACCTTGTGCGCATATAATTTGGAAGAATGGTTATTTTTTGGGGTACACAGTCATTTTTTGAAATGCCTTTTTAGGTAATGGCATAAACAAGAAAGAAAAAGCTTGATTTTTAAATTTTCTGGATACATATAGCGTTCCGTGTAAAAAGCTGGTAAAGTTGATTAAATTGGTATAAATCAATTACCTGTGCCTATACATTATTAATTATGTCCATTTGACATCTTTTGGCTGATGGAAACTTTTTTTTTTGTTTACTGTTTTTTTTTTCGTTTTTTTTACTTTGTGCCTATAGCGCCTGTTAGGCATTGTCCCCCAGTTCGGATGGTAGGCTCTGAAGGTTCACTTGAGGGCTGTGATGGTTGTTCCTCGCCCGTGGTGGCGCAGGCAGTATTCTTATAGTGACGCCTTGTGATTAGAGGCTTCTGCCGCCCCCCGCTGATGTCCATCCGATCACTCGTCATCGAAAGGTAGATTTATGGGCATGGCATGTGGGTGTTCTTTTGGCCACTCGACGGTGCAGAAAGGTTTTGGGTTTCTTCGGGGATCGACTCGGTCACCGGAACAGCCAGTCGGAGATGCTAACCACTCCGCTACCGCCTCCCCAATTGTGAGAATCCTCCTCACTCTCCTCCGCCTGTGAGTGAATTGGTGAATTTGTTTAACTAATCGATGTGTTATCTATTTTTTTCAGTCCTGTGGCATGTAATAATGGATAATCCAGAAGAGCACAGCCAACCCCCTGCCAAGCGCCCACGACCAAGTGCATGATCCACTGTTCTGAATGATAACGAACTCGACATTTGGTTTGACACTGCGATGATAAAAGAGTCATGGACTACCTTTTTGAGAGCCAGCCGAGATCAGGGCTCATCGCACTCTTTGGAACATTTCAAAAGATCTCCAAGCGGGTGAGGATACCACGAGTATTGTATCATCGTAGGTGTCGCAGTATTTTCACCCACAAAAAAAGGACCTAGATAAGGATACCGGGCCGATAGGCAACAGTAACTGAACCTAGTGCTGATGATTAATCTGCGCCCAGTACAGTAGGAGTGGGACAGACTTCATCCAGAGTTTATGAGTCAAGATTATCTTTCTGTCAGAGGCAATATCTAAAAGGACGATAAGTCTAAAAGAGTGCCCATGATTTAAGTGTGCACAGCTTGCCGAGCTGATTCACCATCAGAGAAGTTGCAGAGCGTAAGATGGATCAGCGCATGATTTGCGATTGTCAGCAGAGACCTTGTAGCTGCAGAAGGACACTATCACGGAACGTGCTATCACACTCAGGATTACACCAAACCCACCCAAAAAACAAAGACACCGGAACGACCCCTGGCAATGGAACTATAAGTCTGTGTTGATGATCTCCTCTCATTTAAACTACCTTTGCTTTCATCCGAACGATCTATTTAGCATCCGAGAACAGTTTAAGATGGTGGACTTTCCCAAAAGCTTGTAGCCATAATCCGGAGTCTCTGGCATGATCAGGGTCGAAGGGTCAACAAAGAAGCACATCCGTCGAAAAGTTGGAAGTGAATTGCAGAGGTTACACAATTTCCTTCAGATTGACAGGATGAACCTCTATGTCTACCCTCGGACAATCTATCAAGGGATTCATCTTGTTTCTTCCAGAATTTGATGATGCGAGAGAGCTGGAAGCCTAAGTCCTCCGTGCAGTGACCTTGAACGTGCAGTGGATGGCCGTTCTACAGCACCATCACGGTTTTCTTGAGCTGCTGACATGCAACTGTACCGTGCATGCACAGCACGAACTGTCGTGCATCCCAAATGTCTTAAATGTACTCCGCATGTGTCGCAAGCAAAACTGTGCCAACCATATTGCGGACGAAGATAGAATCTGATGGTCCCGACACCTATTGCTGAGAGGAAAATGGACGATGACGATGTTTGGAATTGGATAAATGACTGTCTTGGCAAAATTCCATTGCATGAGTGTGTAGTTTATGTGACAAGATCTTCAAAATTGCACCTATATTAATCCATGTATATGCATGTACACATGTAGTTAGTTTTTATACCAATTTATCAACTTTCTCCAGCTTGGGTAGCTATATCGTATCCAAGAGAATAAAACAATCTAGCTTTTTTTCTTTCTGTCTGCCTTTACCTAAAAACGGCATTTCAAAATGATGATTTAACCCCAAAATTTGCCATTCTGTCAAATATATTGTACACAAATGTAACGTCAAAACTGCCTGGTATTCTCACACATGAATTTGCCGTTGACAAGCACCAAAAATTTCATATGAGTTCTGAGATAATAATTTTTTAAAGTTTTGTCACCAAAAAAGTATTTTTTGCCCCAAAATGGCCGTTGCCAGCAACCATTTGAGAATTTTTTGAATAAATTGATATAAAAAAAAAACACTTGTACTAGGTTCATAATTTGTTCACTTTTAGATTTTTTTTCTAGCAGTACATACACTTTTTATAAGGAAAATTCAAAAAACCGTGATTTTTACCCCCAAAAAAAAAAAAAAAAAGCAACAAAAATAATTGTTCACCTTACAAAAATTGTATAAAGCTACCACTGGAAATGTCGCACATACTAACAAAGGTGCCCAAGTGATGATCTTTCAAAAAAATTATAGTGAGCCTTTGTCTCTCAAATGGTACCGGCATGTGTAGGCTCCTAAATCTCTTTTGTTTAATTTTTCTTATAAATTTGTGTAATCTACTTTATCTCCCTTTCCCTTATTCATTCTATTGTCTTAGGTCTCTGGTTTATTTCCAGATTTATTTCTGTATGTCAGTCCCTATTTTACCTTTTTCGAGTGTTACCTATCAATAAATTAGTGTTGCGTGCAGCGTCCGTACTCTTGGAAGCCTTGGCGGATATAAGCTTGGTGGGAGAACAATACGACGTTGCTGGTAGGGCCTTGTGCGCACTGTCCACGCCCTTGGAGTTCCCTGGTCCGTCCCGCTGGAGTATGTATCAAGGGCAGTCTCCGTCCGCGATAACCTGTGAGGAAAAGCGATGTCATGTGCCCCGGATTGATATAGCGCAATGCATGATATGAACTCTCTCTCCCCTCTCTCTCTCCTCGTCTCGTCTCTATTCTCGAATCTCTCTCTCTCTGCTCTCTCTCTCGCCAGTCTCTTCTGTCAATTTTCCCCCCCCCCCGTCTCTTCTCTCTCTCTTCTCTCTCTCTCTCCTCTCTCTGCTCTCTCTCTCTCTCCCCTCTCTCTCTCATCTCTTCTCTTCTCTCTCTCTCTCTTGAAATAGAAAAAATAATTTTCCTTCCAACAATCTCAACAGCGTCAATGTGGACTATTGGAAAAATTCATCAATCATCAGCAATCACTCGGATTAATAAAGAGCAGAGAAGCTGCAATGACACTCAATTTTAACCTACATTGGACCTCTATAACAATCCAACTGCTCCCGGTTCCTCCCTTCCCATGACGCACCCTCTACGGGTCCGCAGGGGCAGGAAGAGTCCTGTAGAAGAGTCCTCAATCTGGGAACTCCCTGCGCGGGTGGGCGACGCATCGGTGTTCTGTGGATTCTTCGCGGGCTTCTGGGGAGAGGATGCGCCGCCTGTCCACCACCTTCTGTGTGGCATCGTCGTGCACCAACACGGGAGCGTCGCTGTCCCTCAACTGGCGACACGCCTCCTCTGTGGGGACAAGATGGAGTCAAGAGCCAACATGAAAACTGCGAGAGGAAGAATTATAATAACACACTTGCTCCCCGCCCTCTTTGTAATCCCCGACCGACCCCCCCCTCTATCTATAATATATAGCGAAGTGTGTGTGTGTGTGTGTTTGTCTTGTGGTGTGTGTGTCCGCGATAGGTGCCAGCCCCCAGTAACGCAATCCCACATATGACACCGTTTTGGAACCAATGTCGACAGGGGCACATTTTAAGCTCACTTGGTATGATCCGTTACTTTTTATTTTTTTAAATTCTTGTATCCTATTAGGCGAGAATTGTGAAAAAAAAGTGTGGTTGCGAAGATTGAGGAAACCTTGAATGTAGGGTGACAATGGTTAATGGTGAGATGAATTGGGTGGTGGGTGATGGTAAATGGGTGTAGGGTGATGAGGTGATGCAGATGAATGGTTGTTGGGTTGGATCGGTTTGGGGGTGAAATGGGTGAGGGAAATAGGTGGGGGGGTGATTGGTAATGGGTGAGTGAATGGGTTGTGTGGTGTTGGTAATGGTGAGTGAATGGTGGGGGGTGATGGGTATGGGTGAGTGAATGGGGGGGGGGCTGATGGGTGATGGTTGTAGTGAATGGGGGGGGGTGTGTGAATGGTGGTCAGTATATACATCATCTTCCTACATCCATGATTTCAGGAAATTTGAAGTGTCTTATCTGGAAGTCTGTGTTTGGTGGCCGAAGGCCCACCAAACACAGAACGGCCCACCAATAGCCCTCCGCAGTAGTTTTATTTTTTCTAGCCAAAAAGTCGGCCCGGAGGGCGGCTTTGCGGCTAGTTCAAAATAACCTGTAAACAATAACACGGCAAACAAAAGGGCGCATGCTTAGGACAAATAAGTTTTGGTGGAGTAGCGATTGTTTATCACATCGCACGCATTTTGTAATGATAGCGGCAAGGTTTCTGATTGATAAACGGAGGGTGAGTCCAAGGTTAATCATTCGTCCATCTCAACCAGTCAACAAAGCAAACAGAGGCCTCTGAAGAACATTACGTTGACGGGCACCTGAAAAGATATCAAGCGTCCACACATAACAACACACACACACAACACACACACGCACACACACACACACACACACCACACACACACTACACACACCCACACACATACACACCACACACATACAACACACACACACTACTACACACACACACACCCACATCCACAAACACACACACAACACATACCCACACACACACACACCACACACACACACACACACACACACACACAACACACAAACACACACACACAACACACACAACACTTACACACACACACACGACACACACACACAACCACACACACACACTACACACACCACAAACACACACAGCACACACACACACACACTACCCACGTACACCACACACACCACACACACACACACCACAACACGACACACAAACACACACACACACATACATACCACACACATCGCACACATACACACACACACATTACCCACACACACACACACACTAAACACCGCAGTCTTATAAAAAAACAACACAGACACATGAGAAGCAGATCATTATCGAACTCTCCGAATACTAGTCCAAATATGTATTATCTCTGCATACATGTGAGTATTGTGATAGCTACTTAATTGTTTCCATATATGCATTATAACGTACGCTTTTCATCGCTGCCTTTGTCCTTCCCCCTCTCTCTCCTTCTGCCTATTTCCTCGCCCCGACCTATATAGTCATCCCTCTATACACTTAATGCAACTGAATTTTATCGACCAACTTTAAATTATTTGCGTAAGACCTCGAATTATGTTGGTCACCCATGAAGATAAAATCGGGAATCAACATTAATCGAATGGGTTACACTGACATACCTGAAGTGTAAGCGGAATTTAATGACGGTTGGACAGGCACGCCCACAGCTATGGCGCCCCATTGACCACCAGCTGATACTCAGCAGTTCCAGCATCATGACGTGCCAGTGTGTCGCCCTTCGCAAGCCCAGCGCCGTTCACACCCGCCCCACCTGGCCGCGGCAATCCACCACCTGGGCGTAAGTGTAGCTACGCCCGCTGACTGCACACTCCTGAAGAAGGAAGAATTGGGATGGGAGGAGATATTATAGATATATAGATAGAAGAAAGAAAGAAAGAAAGAACGAAAGAAAAAAGAAAGAAAGTGACAGAGAGCGAGAGAGAAGAGAATAGAGCGAGATAGAGTAGAGAGAGAGAGAGAGAGAGAGAGAGAGATGAGAGGAGAGATATATAGAGAGAGAGAGAGAGAGAGTAGATTGACGGGCGTAAAGCACACGTTCTCACTCGTAGAGAGAGAGAGAGATAAAAGGTCTGTACACAGTGTAGATAGATAGATAATACGGTAAAATTATAGCATAGATAAGTTAGATGATAAGTAGAAAATATATTGCATAGATTGATTGATATTTATATAGATAGGTCATAGATTATAGATCAACCAGATAGATAGACTAGACAGATCGAATAGATAGATAGATTAGATAGACAGATAGATAGACAGATAGATAGACAGATAGATAGATGATAGATAGATAGATAAACAGGTGAGATAGATAGATATATAGATATATAGCTACGATAGATAGATATATAGGATAGATAGATAGATATATAGCTGACATATAGGATACCCTAGACAGGATTAGATAGATAGATATCTAGAACAGATAGATGAGATACATAATAGATATAGATATAAGATTAGATATGTAGGATAGACATGATAGATCGAATAGATAGATAGATAGATAGATTGATAGACAGATAGAAGATCGATAGATAGATAGATAGATAGATAATAGATAGATAGATAGAGGAAAAAAAGAACTAATCTAGAGAGTAACGTACGACTTAGGTTATGCGATTAGGTGTATACAGACAGGAATAATTAGAAAGATGGCAAGAAATATGAAATAGCATAAGCAATACATTACGTTGTACATTGGAGACGGATATAAAATGTACAGAACAAAATATGTAAAAAAATATAAAAATTACGTGATTTTTTATA
This sequence comes from Chionoecetes opilio, assembly GCA_016584305.1. NCBI lineage: Eukaryota > Metazoa > Arthropoda > Malacostraca > Decapoda > Majidae > Chionoecetes > Chionoecetes opilio. Next base: position 54,046 of record JACEEZ010020166.1, read on the forward strand.
TTTTTTTATAGATTAGGGCTCAAGGTAACGCCACTTTGTTTCCGTTTTTGATGTTGTTTTTTACCGTTTTTTTTTTTTTTTTTTTGATACCAGTATAGATTATTTTCTGCCAACAAAAGATGAAGGCTACTCACCACTGCGCTGTCTTTTTGGCCCTTTGCTTCCAGTTCTCCAGCACGAAAGCAGCTGGCGTTTCCCTGATGGCAGGCGGATGTCTTTGATGCACGTGGGAGGAACTGATGTGGTTGGGCGCTGCACTCACGCCCCTCCTCCCCCCCCGCCCGCTCGCCGCTGTTACCCCGCCTCACACGCCCCGCGCCTGATCCGGCTGGACGGCCGCTGCTTGGTTGTGCGAGGAAAGGCGTGAGTAGATACATGGCGGGGAGAAAGAAAAGAGGAAAAGTTTGCTACATTATCTCTCCTCTCTCTCTCCTCGTCTCTCTCTTCTCTCTCTCTCTCCATCTTCTTCTCTTCTCGTCCTCTCCTCTCTCTCTTCCTCCTCTCGGTCTCCTCTCTCCGTCGTGGCCGACTCTTTCCTCTCTCTTCTTGTCTTCCTCTCGTCTCTCTCATCTCTCCTTCTCTCTCCTTTCTCTCCCAATCTCTCTACGTCTCTCCCTGATCTCTCTCTCTCTCACAGACTTTGTTGCTAAACCTTGCCTTCCAACACGCCCAGCCCAAGCGCCTTCCTCAGCTCCAAGCGGCCCCCACAGTCTCTCGCGCACGCTCCCGTTCCTGAAAAGAATATCTTAACACAGGAGGCAGGCTGACCTCTGCAAATCAATGGTTTCAGTAAAAAATCGGAGAGTAATTTCAAGTATTAAGTCCATTACTTCTATACATTGATGAAGTTTAGGGCGGCTTCCCAAATCATGAGTTAGTTATGTAGAAAGCCAAAAGACTACTCTATACAGTAGTATAGAGGTAGTCTAGATATATGTATAAGTAGTATTTGGTAGGCTATCACCGTGGACTGTACAAGTGATTGGAAGCACAGGGTGTGTTCTTCGGCAGTGTGTGTGTTGTGTGTGGTTGTGTGTGTGTGGTTGTGTGTGTGTGTGTGCTGTGTTTGGTGTTAGTGTGTTGTGTGTGTTGGTTGTGTGTGTGTTTGTGTTTGGGGTGTGGTGTGTGTGTGTGGTGTGTGTGTGTGTTGTTGTGTGTGTTTGTGTGTGTGTTGTGTGGTGTGTGTGTGTGTGTGTAGTGTGTGTGTCATTGACTGCCAGCAGTGAGTACGATACACCGCAAAGGAACACACAATAAACTTTTGTTTTTGAACTTAAATCGCCATTGCCTGGAAGACTTGACTTGGACCGCTAAATACCTAGTATATGCAGCCACCAATACATGCCAAGTGATACACTCATGTAACACTCGTGCAGAGTGTTCAACTGTTTTGGTTGAGCCCTTCAATACGCCACCCTCGTCGTTCCCACACCACATCTTAAATTTCTGTCCTTTGACTATGAACCAACTGAAAGGTTTATAGACATTTTTTTTTTTTTAAACATTTCGTTCTACCAAACTAACATGACATTAATCGAGACCGCCATGTTTCTAGCTCACCCAAGAGGAGGAAATAGTAACAAGAAGACAGCAGCAGCAGTTATAGAAACAGCAACAATGACAACACAAAACAGCTTTTACTTGGTTGTCTTACCAAGATTACATAATCATCTTTCAGCTTCAGTGATATTCAATCGGGTGTTTCTTAATGGCATGTCTTCAGATATCCGTAAACTTTTGATACATCGAAGGATTATGATTGTGTTATATGTTCTCATTATATGTCGTTTTGAAATCGAATCAATGTTTACTTACTTGCATAGTGCCTCTGAGAATGCTGAGTATGGTTACTACTACAAATCAACGCACTTGGTGTGGCGCTGTCACTGGCCCGTGTTGTTGTGGGGCCCAGGTTTTAGTAGGCATATTTTTTGGGAGCACTCATGTTGGCAGACACAAATAATCCTCCTCCCGCCGTGAACGAGCTGAGGACCGAAGCGCAATAACATTGCTCTACAGCTTTTACGTACATCCATCCGAACATCGGTTATCAATTACTGTACAATGCAGGGACAAGATTCCTGCTGAAAATAAGTCATGCAATACTCGTGTAGCTGGCGCGTCACACTCACCAGTCCTGCGGCTGTCCATAAATCGCGTAATGTACGTAAACTCATCTCATCACCGCCTTACCGATATATATTTATATATATATATAAGATATATATATATATATATACGATATATTATATATATATATATATATATTATATATATATAATAATATATATATATATATATATATAATAGATATATATATTATATATATATATATATATAATATAATATATATTATATATATATATATATATGATAATATATATCTATATATACTATATATGTATATATATCAGGTAGGGCGGTGATGAGATAGTAATAACGTACATTACGCTTTGACACCGCAGGATGGTGAGTCTTGAACGCGCCAGCTACACTAGTATTGCATGCGACTTATTTTCAGCAGGAATCTGTCCCTGCATTTGTACAGTAATACCGATTGTTTCGGATATGTCGTTACAGCTGTGAGGCCAGTTTTATTGCTGCTTCGTCCTCATCGTTCACGGCGGGAGGAGGGATTTATTTGTGTCTGCCAATGAGTGCTTCCAAAAATATGCCTAAAACCTTGGCCTACAACAACACGGCCAGTGGACAGCCTGCCACACAAGTGCGTTGATTTGGTAGTACATTTTTTTTTTTCCTTTCAGCATTCTCAGAGGCACTATGCAGTAATAAACATTGATTCGTTGCAACGACATATAAATGAGAACAATAATATACACAATCATAATCCGTCCATGTAGCAAAAGTTTACGTAATCTGAAGACATTGCCATTAAGAAACACCCGATGAATATCAATGAAATGAAAAGCAGATTTGTAAATCTTGGAAAGACACAAGTAAAGCTGTTGCTGTTGTCATTGTTTGCTGTTTCTGCTAACGCTGCTGCTCTTCCTTGTTCTTCTCCTCTCTTTGGTGGCTAGGAAACCCATGTGCTCATTATCATGTTAGTTTTTGGTCAGACAAATGTTTGTAAAAAAAAAAAAAATGTCTATAAACTTTCAGTGTTCATATCAAAGGACCGAAATTTTAAATCTATGTGGGTGTGGGAAACGACGAGGGTGGTCGTTTGAAGGTCAACCAAACTATTGAACACTCTGCACGATTGTTACATGATGGTATCTTGGATGCTATTGGGGATACCTGTAATCTTAGCGTCCAAGTCAATTTTACCAGGCCAATGCGATTGAAAGTTCAAACAAAAGATTTTATTTTTGTGTTTCCTTTTCTGTGTTATCGTACTCACGCATGCAGTCCTGACACACACCACACACACACACACACTACACACACACACACACACACAAACACAAGACCCACACACACACACACACACACCACCTCCACACCACACACACACACACAAACACACACCCACACACACACGCCACACACACACACCCACACACACACACACACACACACACACACACACACACACACACACACACACTGGCCGAAGAACACACCTGTGCTTCCAATCACTTGACGTCACGGTGATATCTCTACCAAAGACTACTTTATACATATATCTAGACTACTCTATACTACTGTAAGAGAGTAGTCTTGCTCTACATAAACTACTCATGATTTGAAGCGCCTAAAATTCATCAATGTATAGAAGTAATGGATAATACTTGAATTACTCTCCGATTTTTTACTGATCCATGGATTTCGATTCCAGCCTTGCTCTGCCTGTGTTAAAGATTAAATTTATTTTTCAGGAACGGCGTGCGCGAGACTGGTTGGGCCGCTTGCGCTGAGAAAGGCGCTTGGGGGCTGGGCGTGTGGCAGGCAAGGTTAGCAACAAAGTCTGTGAGAGAGGGAGAGAGAGAGAGAGGAGAGATTAGAGAGAGAGAGAGAGAGAGAGAGAGAGAGGAGAGAGATAGAGAGGAGAGAGAGAGAGAGATGAGAGAGAGAGAGAGAGAGAGAGATAGAGAAGATAGGAGAGAGAGAGAGAAAGAGAGATGAAGATATTGTTAGCAAACCTTTTCCTCCCTTTTCTTTCTCCCTAGCATGTCATCCTCTCACGCCTTTCCTCTCAAACCCAAGCAGCGGCGTCCGCCAGCTTTCCGGCGCGGGGCCGTGGCGGGGTAAGCGGCGCGGGCGGGGGAGGTGGAGGGGCGTGAGTGGGCAGCGCCAACACAAATCGTCTCCTCCCCCGTGCCTGACATCCCCCTGCCATCAGGGACGGGCCCCCCCCCCGCCCCCCCCCTCCGCCCCCCTTCCCCCCCCCCCGTCTGCTTACGTGCTGGAGAATGGAAGCAATGGCCAAAACAGACAGCGCTGGTGAGTGAGCCTTCATCTTTTTGTTGGCAGAAATCATCTATGTATAAAAAAAAAAAAAAAAAAACGGTAAAAAACAACATAATAAACGAAAAGTGGCGTTACCTTGCCCTAATTATAAAAAATTAAAAAATTCAAGTAATTTTTATATTTTTTGTACCTTTTTGTATCTTGTAGCATTTAATCCGTCTTTCATGTAACACACGTAATTTATTGATCTATCTATTTCATATTTCTTGCCATCTTTCCTATTATTTCCTGTCTGGTCATCATCACTAATCGCATCACCTAAGCGTACGTACTCTCTAGATTTAGTTCTTTTTTTTCCTCTATCTATCTATCTATCTATCTGTTTATTTATCTATCTATCTATCCTATCGATCTATCTATTCTGTCTATCAATCTATCCTATCTATCTATCTATCGATCTATCTGTCTATCTACCTATCCATCTATCTATCTATCTATCCTATCTATCTATCTATCTATCTGTCTATCTATCTATCTATCTATCTGTCCTATCTGTATGTCTATCTATATATCTACTATCTATCTATATATCTATCATCTATCTATATATCTATCATCGATCTATCTATCTGTCTATCTATCTATCTATCTATCTTATCTTCCTGTCTATCTATCTGTCTACTATCTGTCTATCTATCTATCTATCTATTCTATCTTCTATCTATCTATCTGTCTATCTATCTATCTATCTATAAAATATCATCATCTATCATATATCTACTTATCTATCTAATCTATCTTCTATCTATTTTTCTATCTATCTATCTATCTATCTACCTAGTTATATCTCTCCTCTCTCTCTCTCTCTCTTCCGTCTCTCTCCATCTCTCTCTCTCTCATCATCTCTCTCTCTCCCTCTCTCTCATCTCTCTCTCTCTCCTCTCATCGTCCCTCATCTCTCGTCTCCCTCTCTCTCTCCTCTCTCTCTCTCTTTCTTTCTTTCGTTCCTTTCTTTTTTTCTTTCTTCTTTCTTTCTTTCTATCTATATCTCTATCTATCTCCCTCCTCATCCACTTCTTCCTTCTTCAGGAGTGTGCAGTCAGCGTGCGTAGCTACACTTACGCCCAGGTGTTGGATGGCCGCGGCCAGGTGGGCCGGGTGTCCTCAGCGGCGGCTGGGCTGCGTAAGGGCGACACACTGGCCGTCATGATGCAGAACTGCCCTGAGTATCCGCTGGTGGTCCTGGGCGCCATAGCTGTGGGCGTGCCTGTCACCGTCATTAATTCCGTTCAGCTTACACCTTCAGGTATTTCAGTGTAACCCATTCGAATTAATGTGGATTCCCGTATGTTTTTCTCTCATGGGTGACAAATAATTCGAGTGCCTTTACGCAAATATTAAGTTTTGTCGATAAAATTCAGTTGCATTAAGTGTATAGAGTGATGACTATATAGGTTCGGGGTAGAATAGGAGAAGGATGAGAGAGTGGGGAAGGACAAGCAGCGATGATAAGGCGTCGTATAATGTCCATATCTGCAACAATTTAATTAGCTATCACACTATCACATGTATGGCAGAGATAATACTATTTGGACATTAGTATTCGGAGAGTTTTTCGATAATGATCTGCCTTCTCATGTTATCTGTGTTGTTTTTTTATAAGACTGCGGTGTTTATGTGTGTGTGTGTGGTGTGTGTATGTGTGTGTGTGTATGGGTGTGTGTGTGTGTATGTATTGTGTGTGTGTTTGTGTTGTTTGTGTGTTTGTGGTGTGTGTGTGTGTGTGTGGGTGTGGTGGTGTGTGTTTGTGTGTGTGTGTGTGGTGTTTGATGTGTAGTGCTAGTGTGTGGGTGTGTGTGTGTGTGTGTGTGTGTGTGTGTGTGTAGTGTGTGTGTGTGTGTGTGTGTGTGTTGTGTGGGGTGTGGTGGTGTGTGTGTGTTGTGGGTGTGTGTGTGTGTGTGGTGGTATGTGTGTGTGTGTAGTTTGTGTGTGTGTGTGTGTGTGTAGTGTGTTTGTGGTGTGTGTATGTATGTGTGTGTGTGTGTTGTTGTGTGTTTGTGTGTGTGTGTGTGTGTGTATGTGTTTTGTGTGTGTGTGTGGTGTGTGTGGTGTGTGTGTGTGTGTATGTGTGTGACGCTTGATATCTTTCAGGTGCAACCGTCCGTAATGTTCTTTCAGCAGAGAAGGTAGGTGGAAAGGGGGGATCGAGGGGGGAGCCTCTGTTGTGCTGTGATGTGTTGAATGGACGTAATATTAAACCCTTGGGACCACCCTCACTGTCTTAGCAATAGAAACCTTGCGCTGATCATTACAAAATGCTTGCGATTTGATAAACAATCGCTACTCCACCAACACATTTATTTTTCCTAAGCTATGCGCCCTTTTTTTTTGCCGTGGTTATTGTTACAGGTTTAGTTTGAACTAGCCTCAAAGCCGCCCTCCGTGCGGACTTTTTTTGGCTATCTCCTGCGGAGGGCTATTGGTGGGCCTTCTGTTTTTGTGTGGGCCTTCGCCCACCAAACACAGATCTCCAGATAGCCCCTCTAACTTTTCCTGAAATCATGGATGCAGAAAGTGTATGTATACTGCCAACCCATTCACATCACCCCCCCCCATGTCAACTTTGACGCTGTAATTAAGATAGTCACCCATACCCATCAGGCCCGCCCTCCCATTCACTCACCCCTTACCCATCACCCCCCACCCATTCACTCACCCATTACCCATCCACCACACACCCATCACTCACCCATTACTCAATCACCCCCCATCCTATTCCCTCACCCATCACCCCCCACCCCTCAACCCCCACCCATTCCACTCACCCATCAACCCTACACCCTTACCCATCACCCCACCCATTCACTCCCCATCCCATCACCCTACAGCAAGGTTTCCTCAATTCTCGAAACCCACCATTTTTTTTCACAATTCTCGCTAATAGGCTACAAAGAATTAAAAAAATTAAAAAGTGATCGAGCATTACCATAAGTGAGGCTTAAAATGTGCCCCTGGTCGACCTGGTTCCCAAAACATGTGGTCCAATGATGGGATTGCGTTGACTGGTGCGCACCTATCGTGGACACACACACACACGACACACCACACACACACACACTTTCGCTTTATTAATTATATAATAAGTGGGGGGGGATTAACAAAGAGGCGGGGAGCAAGTGTGTATTATAATTGCTTCCTCTCGCAGTTTCTTGTTTGGCTCTTGACTCCATCTTGTCCCCACAGTGGAGGCGTGTCCGCCAGTTGAGGGACAGCGACGCCTCCCTGGTGTTGCACGACCGATGCCGACACAGAAGGTGGTGGAGGCGGCCGATCTCTCTCCTCCAGAAGCTCTTGCGAAGAATCACGAACACCGATGCGTCGCCACCCGCGGGAGTTCCCAGACTGAGGATCTTCTACAGGACTCTTCCCTGTCCCCCCCCCCCCTTTCCCCCCCCGGGGGCAGGGGGGGACCCCGTAGAGTGCGTCATGGAAGGGAGGAACAGGGTAGCAGTTGGATTTTATAGAGTCAATGAGGTTAAAATTGAGTGTCATTCAGCTTCTCTGCTCTTTATTAATCGAGTGATTGCTTGATTGATTGATTGAATTTTTCCAATAGTTCACACTGAAGCTGGTTGAGATTGTGAAGGAACATATTTTTTCATGATTTTCAAGAGAGACAGAGGAGAGAGCGCGCGAGAGAGATCAGAGAGAGAGAGAGAGATAGAGAGAGAGAGAGAGCAGAGAGAGAGAGAGAGAAGAGAGAGAGAGAGAGAGAGAGAGAGAGAGAGAGAGATAGAGAGTTCATATCATTGCTTGCGCTATATCAACGATGGGGCACATGACATCGCTTTCTCCCAGGGGTGATCGGGACCGGAGACTGCCTTTATACCATACGCCGCGGCCGACAGGGAACTCCAGGGCGTGGAAGTGCCTGCACAAGGCCCTTACCAGCAACGTCGCTATGTTCTCTCCACCAAGCTTCCCTACTCCGCCAAGGCTCCACAGGTAGCACGCTGCACGCCACACTAATTTAGTGATAGGTACACTCGAAAAGGTAAATAGGTGCCTGACATCAGAACTACATCTGACATTAAACAGAGACCTTACGCAATATAAGATGTAATAAAGGAAAAGGATGACAAATTTAGATTCCACGATTTATAATGAAAATTAACAAAGAGATTTTAGCGCCCGTACACATGGCGGTACCATTTTTTAGAGCAAAGGCTCACTATATTTTTTTTGAAAGATCATCAACCTTGGGCACCTTTTAGTAGATGGAACATTTCCAAGTGGTAGCTTTTGTACAATTTTTGTGTGGAAATATTCTTTTTGGGGTAAAATCAAGTTTTTTTGAAGATTTTCCTTATAAAAAGTGTATGTACTGCTAGAAAAAAATCTAAAAGTGAAATTTGACTAGTACAAGTTTTTTTTTTTTTATATCATTTATTCCAAAAATTGTCTCAATGGTTGCCATGGCAACGGCCATTTTGGGGCAAAAAATACTTTTTGGTGACAAAACTAAAAATTATTATCTCAGACTCATATGAAATTTTTGTTTGCTTTCACGGCAAACCCATTGTGAGATCCAGGCAGTTTTTTATTTTACATTTGTGTACAATATATTTTGACAGATGGCAAATTTTGGGGTTCAACCTCATTTTTGAATGCCGTTTTTTAGGTAATGGCCGAAAAGGCTAGATTGTTTTTATTCGCTGGATGACGATATAGCTACCCAAGCTGGGAAAAGTTGATTAATTTGGATATAAATCAATTACATGTGTACACTGCATATACATGGATTAATATAGGTGGCATTTTATGAAGTTGATCATGCCACATAAACTACACACTCATGCCGAGGACATTTTGCAGCAGGCCATTTATCAATTCACACATCGCATACATCGTCACTTTCCTCGCAATAGGTGCGTTACCTCAGATTCATCTTCGTCCGCATCTGTTGGCACAGTTTTGCCTTGCGACACATCGGAGTACATTTAGACCATTTGTGATGCACTGACAGTCGTTGCTGTTGCATGCCCGGCTACAGTTGCATTTCAGCAGCTCAAGCACAGTTGAATGGTGCTGTGTAGAACGGCCATCCCACTGCACGTAAGGTCACTGCACGGAGGATCTTAGGTCTTCCAGCTCCTCTTCGCATCATCAAAGTCTGGAGAACCAGATAGATCCTTGATAGATTGTCCATGGTAGACTAGAGGTTTCCTCCTGTCACTTGAAGAAATGTATACCTCTGCAAATTCACTTTACAATTTTCGACGGATGTGCTTCTTGATTTGCTCTTCTACCTGATCAATGCCATGAGCTCGATTATGGCTACGCTTTTGGAAAGTCCACCATCTTAACTGTTCTGGGATTGCTAATAAGATCTGTTTTGTCGGGGGGGGAGGAAAGCATAATAGTTTCATTATAGGATCATCCACAACAACTTATATTCATGCCAGGGTCGTCTTCGTGTCTTTTGTTTTTTGGGTGGGTTTGTTGTAATCCCTATAGCAACGCTGTTCGTTGATGTGTCCTTCTGCAGCTACCAGTCTCTGCTGACAATCGCATCATGCGCTGATCCATCTTACGCTCTGCAACTTCTCTGATGGTGGAAGCCACTCGCAGCTGTGCACACTTAATCTGCACTCTTTAGACTTCTGTCCTTGTTAGATATTTGTCCTTCTGACAGAAGATACATCTTGCCTCATACACATCTGGATGAAGTCTGTCCCACTCCTACTGGTACTGGGCCGCAGCATAATCATCAGCACTAGGTTCAGTCCTGTTGCCTTCGGCCCGTAATCTTAATCTATGTCCTTTTTGGGGTGAAAATACTGTCGACCACCTACGATGATACAATCTCGTGGTATCGCACCCTCTTGGAGATCTTTTGAACATTTCCAAAGATGCGATGAGCCCTGAGCTCGGCTGCTCTCACAAAGGTAGTCATGACTCTTTATCTCGCAGTGGTAACCAGTCGAGTCCTCCTTCTCATCAGAACAGTGGGATCAATGCACTCTGGATCGGGGCGCTTGCAGGGGTTGCTGTGCTCACATTCTGAGTATCCATTAATCTACATGCCACAGGACTAAAAAATAGATAACACTCGATTAGTTAAACAAATTCCAATTCACTCACAGGCGGAGGAAGTGATGAGGATTCTCACATTGGGGAGCGGTATCTGGAGTGGTTAGCATCTCCGACTGCGTTTCTCGGTACCCGAGTTCGTCCCGAAGAATCCAAAACCTTTCTGCACCGTCGAGTGGCCTAAGAACACCCACATTGCCCTGCCCTCAACTCGACCTTCGATTGAGAGTGCATCGGAGGACACAGGGGCGGCATGATCCCCTAATCACAGGGCGTCACTTAAGAATCCTGCCCTGCGCCACCACGGCGAGGACAACCATCACAGCCCTCAAGTGCACCTTCAAGCCTACCCTAACCCTTTGTGACCCTCCTACAGGCGCATAGGCCAATGTTAAAAAAACGAAAAAAAAACAGAAAAAAAACCGTTTCATAGCAACAGATGTTTCAAATGGGACCATATTAATCAATAAGTATAGGCACGTGTAATTGATTTATACCAATTTAATCAACCTCTTTCCATCTTTTTACACGGATAGCTATATGTATCCAGAAAATTTAAAATCAAGCTTTTCTGCCATTTACCTAAACGGCATTTCAAAAATGATGTTTTACACCCCAAAATCCCATTCTTTCCAAATATATTGGCGCCCAAAGGTAACTAAAAACTGCCTGTGGTATCTGAGAATGGGGTTCTGCGTTTGAAAGCATACCAAATAATCTCCAATAAGTTCTGAGCAAATGATTTTTTTAAGTTGGTCAACAAAAAACGTATTTTTTTGGCAAACAAAATGGGCCGTTTCCATGGCAACCGTTGAGAAAAATTTGAAGAATTATGTAAAACAAACACACTTGTTACTAGTCATAATTTCACTTAAATTTTTTTTCTACTGTACATACCTTTTTTATAAGGAAAATTTCTAAAAACTTATTCTCCCAAAAGCATATATTTTCACAAAAAATAAGTATAAAGCTACCACTTGGGATGTCCATCATACTAAAAATGTGTGCCCAAGGATGATCTTTCAAAAAATATAGTGAGCCTTTGTCTCTCAAAATGGTACCGACATGTTTGTATTTTTTGGGTGTGGCCCATGGACTAATTGAATTGACTCACACGTGCAAAGAAAAAACGCCACGTGTCCTGCCTTTCACAGTCTTCACTTGTATATTCTCATCGTACCTTTACTAAATCAATTCTTCTTCACGGTTTCACAAGTGACAGATGTATGTACCCAAGAGTAATAGACACTATAAGTCCTATTGTCTGTATGTCACCCTTTGAACCTTACAGAGGACGCATCAAGACTGCTTCCTCTGCTACTGCCTCTGTTTCCACGTGTACGCATTACTACCCCCCCGGAAGTATGATGTGGGACTGCACAGTGTCGTCAAGATTTGTTCAACGGGCCCAAGTCACACAACGCCTATGTGCCTCAGATCATCAAACATAAGGTGAGTCGCACTGCATACCACCACGGGCGCCGCTGTGTCGGGGCCTTCTCAAGACAGTATTATTGGGCATCTTGTTCCTCCCCTCGTCTCTGACACACAATTTTTTTTTTTTTTCTCATCTCTCCCCCTCTCCATCTCGTCCTCTCTCCTCCTGCGTCCCACCTCTCCCCTCGTCCACACAATCCTCTCCTCCGCTCTCCTCCTCTCCCTCTCTCTCTTCTCTCCTCTCTCTCTCTCTCTCTCTCTCTCGCTCTCTTCTCTCTCGTCTCTCGATCTCTCTTCTCTCTCTCGCATCTCTCTTCTCTCTCCCGCTCTCTCTCTCTCTCTCGCAACAATGCAAGGACCACATGTATGCGAGATACATGATACTCTTTGACTTTGTATTCGAGAGTTTTCCGTGCAAATTTCCGCAAGGTTATTATAAACAATGTTGCAAGAGCGTGCGGGTGGTCATGTGTTTGGGTTTCGTGCCGGGGGCAGGTGAGTGTGCTGCACACCGGGGTGCCGTCGTGGTTCAACTTCCGACGCAGAGTCCTGAACGTCACCCCAAGTCCGTGGCCGTCTGTGCAGAGTTTGAGTGTGCGGCGCGGCGCCCGTGGTCCCTGTCATCCGGAACCCTTTACACTAAAGGTTGCAGACCGATATTCTTTCAGAAAGTAAGACAGAGAAGACCTTGCGGGTAATCCGAGTGGCCAATACATTACTGTGATTTCCTGTGCATCGTTTCAAGACTTGCATCACCTCATTGCCTTAT
>JACEEZ010020166.1:68761-87031 GCA_016584305.1 Chionoecetes opilio
GAAAACGTTTGAGATTTAAAAATCTAAATTTAAAAAATTAATAAATGAAAAATTAAACTTAAATCTTAATCTTGTGGTAGAGGTGTGGTTGTCATGTAACGGGCGGCGTATGGTGTAGGTATCGTACTGCTGGATCATTTAATTAAATATTATATATAATTACACCAATACATAAAAGAAAGAGAAAAATGCACTGGTTAAATGTATAGAGAAAAATGTTCATGTATTGAGAGATTTAAAGTTGTCCACATTTTTTTCATCTAAGCGGAGACGACACTATGGACACCTGGCGGCCCAGACCACCAAACACAAACGGTGATACCTCGAATTAACACGTATAAACTATAGGAGACAGCAAAAGGCTAGTCACCTTACACAACACTAATTGCCGATCGTAAGGAGACGCACGAGTGTTTCTATCATATTTTTTATCCTGTGTGCACTTCATTTGCAAATCTACGTAATTTGTCATGTTTCTGCGCCATCAATGAACAATATTTTATTTTGCTGTTTGCTGTGTTCACCTCTTGAACAATTTAAAGTCGTTCTGTGTAGGTCTTCGATCATAAGATATTGCTCACCTCTCGATTCACCTGCGAAAACAATAAGAGTATCATCTTCGAAATACCCTTTGTTAAAATTTTCGTTTTAGCATTCCATTTTCATGAACATTTTATCTAAGTAATTACTAAATACCTTCAGGGTAATCATGTCGTACTGCCGAACTCTTGACTAGGATTCTTTTGCTCATTAGTTGAAGTGTATTCTATCCTATAAGAATTTTTCATATAATTTGCACACTTGCTGTTCTGCCTTTCTTTATCACTGCTTTCATAACTGACATAACATAACAAAAAACATAACATAACATAAGAATTTCGGTCGAATTGTAAGCCTATTCCTATCTTTATGCATGATTGATAGACTCTACTTAAAGGTCTACTGTTTCTACTACACCTACTCCTACAACCTCGCTCGTAGATTCCTGGCGCCGCGTGTTGCGCCCTACAAGCAGCTGGCAGGGGGCGTGGCCTTCATCTCCGAGCTACCCAAAAACGCCTCGGGCAAGATCCTCAGGCGGCAGCTGAAGACACTGTAAACCTGTAACTCTTAACCGAGGGTGCTGACACTCCCTGGGTGAAACTGCAAACCTGTCACAACTGGACTCCCCACCGGTGATGTTTCAAGCTGAATTTGGAAGATGGTAATGACAGCGATAGCAAATATGTGTTTTTGATTGATCTGAGAAATAATCGTGCAACACAAATGGAGCTCGTCAATGGTAAGTGGAGCACCTTTGTCAGCTGGAAGATGATCCTATATCAGCAATGAAGACTTGCCCTACCGGTGCGAGTATACTATCACTGCATGGCTGGAATTTCGTGTTTGCTTCACATTACAAGGAGTAGCTATTTATCGGCTGGATCCTCAACACTGCACGGAGTAGCCTGGCACTCAGCACCAAGGCGCTAAGGTCCGGTGTCATCACGGCAAGGAAATAACAGCGACCATGATCATTCCCAACGTATCATGCAAAGCACAAACAAATGTTATTTAGTTGTACTTTTTCATTATTGTCAATGTATCTTGTCATTTAAAATGCTCAGCTATTCTAGTTTCCAATCACGTGAAAATAAATAAAAAATCGCGATGTTCCGCAACATTCTCAACATCCTTCTTTCAGGATGCTATGGAGCAGAATTTTCTGTATTCAGCATAATCTTGGAAAAAAAAATGAAACATCCAATATCGAGCGAGTTGAAACCAGTTCGAGAAAATGAGATTTTCAAAGAATCGACGGAGTTTTTCTAGTTTGCCAGGATATACATGTAACGGCGTGGTCACGGGAACGGGTGTTAATTTACTCTCAATAACATTCTCACTGAGAGTTAACTCTAATGTTAATAATTCGTTAGATGTAGTAAGCATAGTGTTTCTACCACTGATAAGACAAGGTAGAAAGATGGAGAGACAAGCTGATGTTTGACTGTCCCTGCAGCCAGCACGCCTCACGCCATAGTCTGTGTGTCTGTAACACTGATCTATATAACATGGATCGCGGATCTGGGCTAGCTGTGGCCGAGATACTGAAGTCAGCCACCAGCCGCCATCTTGCCATAACCAAAACAAATACATGGGCCGGCCCAGGCAGTGGCTGGGTGTTGGCTGCTGGCATGTGATAGCCTATATTACCACCTACTACTACTATTAACACCTACTACTACTACTACTATTAACACCTACTACTACTACTACTATTACCACCTACTACTACTATTACTACCTACAACTACTATTAACACCTACTACTACTACTAAACTTCCAACCTAGTGCATCGTCGAACCTTCCAAGTCATTTATTTACGGTGATACACAGACAACAGGTGTGTTGCGAGGCCGTACAGGTGTGTAGTGACAGGTGTGTTGCGAGGCCGTACAGGTGTGGAGTGACAGGTGTGTTGCGAGGCCGTACAGGTGTGTAGTGACATGTGTGTTGCGAGGCCGTACAGGTGTGTAGTGACAGGTGTGTTGCGAGGCCGTACAGGTGTGTAGTGACAGGTGTGTTGCGAGGCCGTACAGGTGTGTAGTGACAGGTGTGTTGCGAGGCCGTACAGGTGTGTAGTGACAGGTGTGTTGCGAGGCCGTACAGGTGTGTAGTGACCGGTGTGTTGCGAGGCCGTACAGGTGTGTAGTGACAGGTGTGGTGTATGTGGTAAAGCGAGAGAGGCTAAGAGTGCAGTGTTAGCCCCCGAGTGTGTGTGTGTCTGACCTAAAGAGCGAACGCGCAGTTCTCGTCCACTATAACGGCGCCAGCCCCGTACCGCCGCGCCACGGGTACGGCGCGAGCCACAGTGGTCCATAGAAGCTACTCTCGGGGATTACAGGAAGTTTAAATTAATCAAAACCTTTGGCCTAATCAAAAACCTTTCTTAATTAGGTCTATTGAATTGAAAGTAGTTTAGTTTCGTACACTGATTTTGAGTATTTTTCGTACATACCTGGTGTTGTTTTCGTAACTCTAGTAGTCAAGTTCAACTCTGAGCTGAGTGTACGAAACGACTATGGTTTCATATAGACTACGAACAACTTTTTGGTAATAATGGACGAGAGTTTTTCGCGGTCGTTTTCAGAGACATCAACTATTTTTTCTTGGCCTACAATAGGTGCTTGTTGCAATGTAGATTGTTTTATTTTGCGCAACCCACCCCCCCCCAAAAAAAAAAATTAATAATGAAACCTAACCTAACCTTATAGGTTTTAATGAAACCTAACCTAGCTAACCTTAAAGGTTTTAATGAAACCTAACCTAACCTTATAGGTTTTAATGAAACCTAACCTAACCTTAAAGGTTTTAATGAAACCTAACCTAACCTTATAGGTTGTAATGAAACCTAACCTAACTTTAACCACAAGGTATACTTTTTTTTTCTTTTTTTTTTCTTCGCAAAATAAAGCTATCTCCATTAGAACAAGCACCGCTTATTAGAAAGCGCTATGCTCATTTGTATCATAACCGCACTCAGGTCTGCTTCCGTTCCCCACTAATTGTTAACAAGTATAAAAAAATATACTTATATCTATATCTACTTATATAAAAAAAAGTATACCATATCCACCTATATTCTTTTTAACTAGTAGGTGGATGACTGGAGTGGGTAGATGGATTAAGAGTGGATGGGCTGGGTGGGGAGTGGGTGTGGGTGTGGGTGTCTGGGTGTGTTGTGGGTGTGGGTGTGGTGGGTGTGTGTGGTGGGTGTGGTGGGTGTGTCGTGGGTGGTGTGGGTGTGGGTGTGTGGTGGGTGGGTGTGTGGGTGGGTGGGTGTGTGGTGGGTGTGTGTGTGTGTGTGTGGTGGGTGCGTGTGTGTGTGTGTGGTGTTACTCACAGTTGGAAAGATTAGCCACTTCCAGGTCCTGGTCTGTTTGTACAGGACATAGCAGCACAGCTTGGCATGACGAGGCGATAACACAACCAGACAGCAATGCGAGCCGCAGAAACAAGGCTTTGTTTTGGTTTCGGCAAGATGGCGGACAGTTGGAACCAGTGCTGAGCCAGGCTTCCGCGATCCATGTTATATAGATCAGTGGTCTGTAAGGTCAGGTAGGCGCTTGTGTGCACTATTTTTTTTTATTATAATTTTATTATTCATGCTTAGGAAATTGGATTCTCGTTACTATGTATATTACAGGGATTCTCTTAATTCTGCTCCATCCAGAGGCGTCGTGATGCATTAAGTACAGGTCGACGGCAATGCATTTTGTCCTCCATTCACAGGTGCACGTCACTGTAAACACAGAATCGCCGAAATCTTGTCACTATGACAAGATCGGCCTTCGTCATTATTGCCTGACAAGATATCTCGTCACACTGACAAGATCTCTTCCTCATTTTCTTCTGCACAGACAAGATCTGATCTTGTCATGAAATCTTGTCATGAAATTCAACGTAGTCTTGAAATATTTTTTCATGTATTTCAGTAATTTACTTTGTGCAAACTCGAGT
Source organism: Chionoecetes opilio (assembly GCA_016584305.1). NCBI lineage: Eukaryota > Metazoa > Arthropoda > Malacostraca > Decapoda > Majidae > Chionoecetes > Chionoecetes opilio. Next base: position 73,263 of record JACEEZ010020166.1, read on the forward strand.
GAAATATTTTCAGTTTATACACATTATTATTTTATTAATCAATCGGTCCATCTCTCTATCCATTAATCAATCTAACTAGAACTATCCATCTATCTGTCAATTTTAATATATATATATATGCCTGCGCTCACACGCACGCGCGCGTGCACACACACACACACACACACACACATATATATATATATATATATATATATATATATATATATATTATATATATATATATATATATATATATATATATTCCTTTAGACGTGAGATGAATTGTAAAAAATCACGGCGGCCCGTATTGTCACAGCGATGCGACGTATGGAGGTGCATTCGCGGTTGCCACTCGGTGAAATTTTGAATTATTTAATCATAATTTTTACTTGAAATGGATCATTAATTTAGCTTTTAACAACACAATTGGTATTAATGGACTTGTTATTTACCAAATAAGCAGTACATGCGAACAGCATGGCTGTAATAAGCAATACTGTAAAAGGCTACTTGGCAAAATGTTGGAGCGGGGGAGGAAGGAGGGGAAGAAGGAGGAGGAAGGCGAGTCACAAAGTGGCCACCGAGATGATAGTCTCTCGGTGGTCTCGGTCACACTCACCAGTCAAACTAGTGAACTAGCTCCTCTCCTCCTCACCTCCAACTAATCCTCACCAGCTCAGAGACGATGCCAAGTAGCCTTTTACAGTATTGCTTATTACAGTCATGCTGTTCGCATGTACTGCTTATTTGGTAAATAACAAGTCCATTAATACCAATTGTGTTGTTAAAAGCTAAATTAATGTTCCATTTCAAGTAAAAATTATGATTAAATAATTCAAAATTTCACCGAGTGGCAACCGCGAATGCACCTCCATACGTTGCATCGCTGTGACAATAGCGGCCGCCGTGATTTTCTACAATTCATCTCACGTCTAAAGGAAGCTTCAAAAAGCATATGTATATAGAGCATTTTCTACTTAGAATTACACAATATATCATCTGTCTCAATATTTGCAGAAACTCGTGTTACACCCTGTATATATATATATATATATATATATATATATATATATATATATATATATATATATATATATATATATATATATATATATATATATATATATAGAGAGAGAGAGAGAGAGAGAGAGAGAGAGAGAGAGAGAGAGAGAGAGAGAGAGAGAGATAAGATAAGATTTTCATCCTATCTAAACACTTTGCAAGTACCAACTACAAGGTTATTGACTATACAAAGCGCCGCCACGTCAGCACGAACTAGGCGGACTCGAACCATTGACCGAATGCGCAGGGACGCTGCACATTGCGACCTCACGTCTCTACCAACCTTGCCACCCTGACGGGCAGAGAGAGAGAGAGAGAGAGAGAGAGAGAGAGAGAGAGAGAGAGAGAGAGAGAGAGAGGATTCAGATTCAGATTCAATACTTTTATTCACAAATGAAGTACAGTTGTGAAAAAGACTGTTTCATAAGAACAGTCTTATCTCAGTATACATATGATGAGCTGGCAAAGGACATCGACTATGAGGGACAGAGTCGCTGAGTTATAACAATCCAAACACACAACATGGGCCAAGGGGAGTGTTATGATATTCATGTTTACCCTACGAGAGAGAGAGAGAGATAATCTTAGAGAGAGAGAGAGAGATAATCTTAGAGAGAGAGAGAGGATAATCTTAGAGAGAGAGAGAGAGATAATCTTAGAGAGAGAGAGAGAGATAATCTTAGAGAGAGAGAGAGAGATAATCTTAGAGAGAGAGAGAGAGATAATCTTAGAGAGAGAGAGAGAGATAATCTTAGAGAGAGAGAGAGAGATAATCTTAGAGAGAGAGAGAGAGATAATCTTAGAGAGAGAGAGAGAGATAATCTTAGAGAGAGAGAGAGAGATAATCTTAGAGAGAGAGAGAGAGATAATCTTAGAGAGAGAGAGAGAGAGAGAGAGAGAGAGAGAGAGAGAGAGAGAGAGAGAGAGAGAGAGAGAGAGAGAGAGAGAGAGAGAGAGAGAGAGAGAGAGAGAAAAAAAAGACGTTATGCACAATGCAGTATGACGCTTGAGTCAAGTGGTGCCATATGCGAGGTATAAAACTCGCAGCCTATTACTTCACACTGGCTGATACACGAGATATATATAGCCTAAGCGATTTATGTTGACTTTCATTATATTTTTATGACAAGACTACAATAGATTCGACATTTTATATTATATAGCAATCTGAACAATCATGTCAGGCTGAAAATTGAAATAGATCATTTTTATGTTGAAGCCCTAACGTTCAGCGCGGACGGCGGAAGGCTCCCATAGGGTAGACAAGTAGTGCCCAGTAGGCTGCTGTGGGCCGCGGCCTTGAAGAGACGACACGCCACTCATGCGCTGCCTTCATCCTGCTGTACTGAGGTAAGTTATGGTATTCTATTAGTGATCTTGTTATAATTTTGACTGTCTCTATATTCTCTTCTCTGCCCATGATATAAGGGAAATCATGGCTGCTTATTTGTACCGAGGGGACATGTTTGGTGTGATAACACAGGTGTGTCTTGTGCAAAGCTTCACCCAACTTGCTGTTGAATGTTTCCATGGTGGAGGCTGACGGGTTATTTTTCCAGGTAAGAGGGCAGACTTCTTGAAAACTATTGGTCGGACCTCTCAGGGGTGAAGTTCAGACATTTCATGAGCTCCCTTGTACGTCGTTCCTCGCGTCTGTTGTATGTGCCACCTGCCAAGCCTACACAACTTTTGAAGTGAGTCATTGATTTAACCCTATATTGCCTACATTATTTTTCACATCAGGAAACAAATTTTTTTTTCGCGGTCTTAAAACAACATTCATTAAACTTCACTTGTTTGACATTTAAGACTATGTTTACAGTGCAAATATATAGCTATACATGACGAATCGTCACCTCCGGCGTGGTGTGACCGACGTTGAGGTAGGTTGTAATTAATTGTTTCTTTGCATGCTACTGATTTTTTTCATGACAATTGCACTGTCCTGCACTGCCAAGGGGTGGAAGGACTGTGTGTGAGTGACTGGTGGATGACTTGTACATGTGTTTCTGAGCCGTCCTTCTACTACTGTTTTCTATTTCTTAATTTTGGGTCTTCTGGAATGCCCGTTTAAGATGAGTGGGAAGAAATATGTAGGATGATTGATTTTCTGTATATATATATATATATATCATAGACCACTGTATACCTGGACTGCGCACGGAATATCGGCCTGTCGCACAAGGGCCTGAAGTCCGAGGGCCGCTTGGATATATATATATATATATATATATATATTATATATATATATATATATAATATATATATATATATTATATATATACGGATCATATAGACTGGTTTATCAGTATATATGATATACTGTAATCTTCGTAAATGTTTGTTCTATAATATTATCAAATAAAAAACAGTAAAACACGCTAAAGAAATGCCATCTTCAGACTATGAAGAAATATGCATGAACTTAATATGCACTTAACTCTTCGCCATTTAAAACTTTGCGAGTCAACTTTTATCATGAAGGGTATCAATAGAAGCGCAATTTTATTAGCTTTCCATTGCTATATTTCGTTATCTGATAAATTAATTAGAACCATGCATAAATTAGCGTTAACTAAATAAATAAAATCATCAATCGGGTAATTTCCCGATTGATAAGGTTATTTATTTAGTCAACGCTAATTTATACATGGTACTAATTCATTTATCAGAAAACGAAATATATAAGTAAATAAATAACATCATCAATCGGGAAAATTACCCGATTGATGATTTTATTTATTTATTTAACGCTAATTTATGCATGGTTCTAATTAATTTATCAGATAACAAAATATAGCAATGGAAAGCTAATAAAATTGCGCTTCTATTGATACCCTTCATGATAAAAGTTGACTCGCAAAGTTTTAAATGGCGAAGAGTTAAGTGAATATTAAGTTCATGCATATTTCTTCATAGTCTCGTAATGGCATTTCTTTAGCGTGTTTTAATGTTTTTTATTTGATAATATTATAAAACAAACATTTACGAAGATTACAGTATATCATATATACTGATAAACTAGTCTATATGATAGTCCATAGACCACTATATCTCTTTGTCGGGCGCCCCGCAGGCCCCTATGCAGCCCCGCAATTCAAAACATTGTCGCGTGTGCAGACCAGGTATACAGTGGTCTATGTATATATATATATATATATATATATATATATATATATACTATATATATATATATATATATATATATATATATATATATACTATATAGTTGTTGCTTGTTGAAGTTATGTTGAAATGTTTTATGTTTACAGCCTTGGCATTCTCTGCAGCACTGACAGCATTACCAGATTTACTAAAGAAGAGTGGCGACATCCTCAGCTGCAAGGTGTTATGTACTTGAGCTTTTTTTTTTGCAGTTCAGATCCTACCTATCTTTAACTGATGAATTTGAATAACAACATTTTCATAAATATTAATGTATAGTTATGAAAATTTATCATGCAGTAACATCTTAGTGCAGTGCCAATTGAAATGCAAGTATTATGTTCATACTAATATACTATGCTATATACGTATATATATATATATATATATATATATATATATATATATATATATATATATTATATAATATATATATATATATATATATATATATATATATATATATACATATAATATATATATATATATATATATATATATATATATATATATATATATATATATATATATATATATATATATATATATATTAGGGTGGTTCACTTTTATAGAGTAAGAAATTCAAAGTGAACTATTCGTTTTTGCACTCGTTAATTATTGTGAGGGTTCTTGAGAAACTCCCAAATCCAGAGTTTCGTCCAAATAAAAGCATGTTGAGGGGTCTCACCGAGTGATCGAAAGTTTGCTCTGCTTCCCCTTAGCATAGTGTACCTACCATACACAGTGTTGTGGGCTCCATGCCTTTAGATATACTTCTTGGCGATGGCAACTCGTTTGGTGCATACCCCGACGTAGTTTTTGCTGTTATATAGCTCTGTATTTATAATGTCAAACCCATAAGTAAGCTAAAAACATCATCTTTTTGTCCTCAGGTCAAAATGGCGCGTTCAACTCGGAAACAGACTGAGCTGTTTTTGTTGGCACAGCCCCTTGAAGCCCTCAGCCAGATTGTCCTTCCAACAGGGGAAGATGTTCTGCGGCGACTCTTCTGTCATGGATCGAATAGCAAGGACAATCGAAAAGCTGTCATCGACGAAGTCGTCAGAGTTTGGGAACGGGCCCATATTCCTGTTGTCCCGCTGCGATCAATCATGAAAAAACTGGAAACCCTCGTCGGGAAGTACGAAGTTCGTAAGAAGGCGAAAAAACGTCAATCCGAGGGGGACAAGGTCTCCGACGCCCTCCTTCAGGGACACTTGGCCTCACTGTTCGACATCGCAGCCCCTGCCACTTCTTCCTCCATGATCCACCTCAAACAGAAGGACAAGGACTTCCTCGACGACCAAAGGGGCCAGAGGAAAATGGTAATGAGTACTGTTGACAAGGAGAGCATGGCAAAAGAGTCTAGGAAACATGAGAGGTTGGCTGCTGAGAGAAGGAGGAAGGAGAAGGAGTTAGCAGAGACTTTGGAGAGGGGAGAGATGATTGAGTTGGTGACCGGGAGTTCCGCCACTGCTGAATGTGCTGATTCATCAACTTCTTCGTCCGACACCAACTCTTCTGCTCGGGGAAGCGCCGCTGCCTCTGCTTCTCGTCCGAAAAGGCTGAAGATCACGAAGGAGGTGGCAGCAGCAGCTGACAGGGTCAAGTTGACCTCTCGCGGAGCCCACCACGTCTTCTCTGCCATCGCTGCAGACCAGGGAGTGCTGAGTCCGTCCACCTCGTCCATTCGCCGACATCGGAAAGTGTTGCGGAAGGAGACAGCAGAAGCAGCCGTCAAGGATTATCGAAACCAAGTACAGGAGCACGACGCGGTTCTCATCCTTCATTGGGACGGGAAAATTTTTGCCCGGATCAGAAAGTCAAGGTCATATCGATCGCTGAGCCATCGTTGTCACCAGTCCGTCCCTTGAAGGAGAGAAGCTCCTGACTATCCCTGCCTTGCCATCCGGTACCGGAGAAGCAATGGCCAGCAAAGTCGAGGAGACCATCATACACTGGAAGTTCGAAGACAGAGTTGGAGGTCTCTGCTTCGACACCACCGCTTCAAACACGGGCGTCCATGCTGGCTGTTGCACACTCCTCGAACAGAAGTTAGGTCGTCCGTTGTTGAACTTGGCGTGCCGCCACCACGTTATGGAGCTCATCCTGGCCTCAGCCTTCAAGGCCACCTTCGGCGACGCTACGTCCGGCCCAGACGTTCAACTATTCAAACGGTTCCCAAAGAAGTGGCCCACTCTCATAAAAGCCAATGCTACGATCATCAACGACCCACGATTGGCTGACCATGACGAATGGAAGAGGACGACCCTTGAGGCTCTTGCCAAGGCGGCCGCAACGACAAGAGACGATTATAAAGAGTTAGCTGAACTAACCGCAAAGGCCATTAAGGGGGAGGTTCCCACCACCTTCCGCAAACCAGGAGCTCACCACTACGCGAGATGGATGGCGAAGGCGATCTACACGCTCAAGATGACGATGTTCAAGAACGAGTTCGAACTCACGCCGAGGGAACTGCGTAGCCTCCAGGAGATGAGTGTGTTCATCATCCTAATCTACGCCCGTGCCTGGTTCGAGGCTCCCTTGGCCGCAGACGCTCCTTTCAACGATCTCACTCTCTTCCATGATCTCCACAAGTACAGAGACCTCAACTCAAAGATCTCGGAGGCCACGGTGAAGATCTTCAAGCGGCACTTTTGGTACTTGGGAACGGACCTTGTTGGCCTTGCCTTGTTCAGCGACAAAGTCACGATCGAGGAGAAGACCAAGATGGTGGAGAAGCTGGCCATTGACAAGGACTTCGACAAGAAGCGATGGACGACAGCACCCCAAGATCCTTCTTCGGTCACTTTGAGTGACCTTGTCACCAAGGAGTCACTTTTCTCCTTCACGGAACTGAAGTTGGATGCCTCGTTTCTCCAATCTCCTGTGCTCAGCTGGAAGGAAAACGAGGCGTACAACCAGGGCAAGGAGACCGTCCAACATCTGGCAGTGACCAATGATCCTGCGGAACGGGCGGTCAAACTTATCACTGATTATTCCCAGATCCTCACCAAGGACGAGAGCGATCGACAAGCTCTCCTGCAAGCTGTCGAGCGCCACCGACGGCTGAACCTGAACCCTAACTAATCTTACAGAAGAATATACAAATCGTTTCAATCGTTATTTCAGTCATTTGAAGTTTTAGTTTTAAGAGAGTCCAGGAAATGTGCCATTCCTATCACTGTTCCTTGTATAGTATCAAAGTAATATTCATCCTTGTATACACTGCTGTATCGTGAAATGTTCCTAGAATAGTTAGTTACCTCACTTCCGAGCAAATAGTTTCGTTTCTGTGGCATTTATAGTTGATGTGAATAAATAAACTTGAGAAATGAATATTTGTATTGTCTCGAAAAATCAACTACCCTGTGCGACCCCTAAATCTTGAAATATTCACATGAAACTTTTTGTGCTTTTGTTTCTTGCCATTCCTCACAATAATTCATGGGTGTCGTAAGAGATTTCAAACTTTCATTTTTGAACCACCCTAAATTATTAATATATATTATATATATATATATTTTATATATATATATATATATATATATATATATATATATATATATATATATATATATATATATATATATAAAATATATATATATATATATATATATATATATATATATATATATATAATATATACATATATGTATATCATTTTCATTATTTTTCCTCAGGGTGTCTCAACAATGAACATCTACACGTTCATGAAAAATCTGGAAAGTTTCGTTGTAACAACAAGGAAGCAACGTTGTAACAACGGCAGTAATGTAGAGACGTGAGATGGTGAAGAACTCAAAAAAAACAACTTGTTAGTGTGACTAGAAACAACATGTTCTGCGAACGTGATCACAAGAGAAATCTTGTCACTGACAAAATTTTACTTGTCAACCATGACAAGATTGTGTTCGTCAACATGACAAGATTTAACTTGTCTTCCATGACAAGATGCTTCTTGTCATGGAAGACAAGCTTTCATCTTGTCACAATGACAAGAAGCATCTTGTTATGGAAGACAAGTTAAATCTTGTCATGTTGACGAACACAATCTTGTCATGGTTGACAAGTTAAGATTTTGTCATTGTGACAAGATTTATCTTGTAATTTTAGACATGTTCGCAGAACAAGCCTATTCTTGTCACACTGACAAGTTTAGGTTTAGAGTGTAGATAATCATGGTGACACCTCTGCGAAATGTCCTCCAGTTTACATAGCGGTGGTGGCGTGAAGGTTGACGCGCGTCACTCTCACCTGTATGATTGCTGATTTGCCTTGTGTTTGAATCTGATGCTGTGTCGGTCTGTTGTATACATGTTGATTATCATGACGTAGTTTGTTTATTTATCAATGCTGAGCTGCACTTATCAAAATGTAAGCATGAGAGGTACAAAGATAATCAGGTCTTTATTGAATAAGTAACCAAGGTAGTGAGGATGCATACGTGAGGAGGCCTTGATGACGCCGCACACACCCCGGCAGGAGGATGCTTATGCTTGGTTACTATGCCTCAGTACTGTACTAGTGCAGATCCTTTCGCTTATGCCTTTGACGAATATCAACTCGACGGAGGGAGGGTGAGAGTGTTGCTTTACAGGCCCTCCATACCCCTCCTGTTGACTAATGAAATATTTTTAGTCGCCAATTAGTTTAGCTTGAGTAAACTTAATTTCTTGTTGTTGCTGTTTGTCACCTGTTTATAATGAAGACTACCTTTGTCTGAGTCACCTATTTGTCAACCGTTTGTGTTTACCTTTGTTCTCGACGCGACACATCACCTGACATTCCAATGGTCCATTCAGGTAGTTTATTGGTTGGTAAGTCACCAGGGGCTGGATGCACAAAAGCTCAAAGGGACTTTCAACAGCCAAAACTCCTTCTGATCGCTAAAGGAAGATGCACAAACCTGAAAGGTCTCTTGCGAGCGTCGCCGAAGGTCCCCACAGCTCTTAAATGAAGAAGCCTACAGGCGCTATCGGCTCAAACATGAAAATATCACACATAGCAGGAGAGAGAGAGAGAGAGAGAGAGAGAGAGAGAGAGAGAGAGAGAGAGAGAGAGAGAGAGAGAGAGAGAGAGAGAGAGAGAGAGAGAGAGAGAGAGAGAGAGAGAGAGAGAGAGAGAGAGAGAGAGAGTTCATGTCATTGCATTGCGCTATATCAACATAGGGCACATGACATATCGCTTTCCTCACAGGTGATCGGGACGGAGACTGCCTTGATACCATACTCCAGCGGCACAACGGGGAACCCCAAGGGCTTGGACGTGCCGCACAAGGTCCTCACCAGCAACGTCGCTATGTTCTCCTACTCAAGCTTCTACTCCGCCAAGGCTTCCACAGGTACGCACGCTGCACGCACACTCTAATTTATTGATAGGTAACACTCAGAAAGGTAAACATAATCCTACGATATAATGTAACAAGGAAAGGGATAACAAATGTAGATTCCCATAGGTAACACTCGATAAGGTAAATCTAATACGATATAATGTACTAAGGAAAGGGATGACACATTTACATTCCCAAATTGGTAAGAAAATGAAACAAAGAGATTGAAATGAGCTCAGAAGTGTAAAAAACGCCATCGTGTCTGCCTTTCATATTTTTCACTTGTATATTCCATCGTACGTATCGTACGTAAATCAACTCTTCTTCACGATTCACAAGTGAGAGATGTATGTACCCTTGAACCTTACAGAGACGCATCAAGACCTGCTACCTGCAAGGTCCTCTGCTACCTGCCTTTGTTCCACGCGTACGCATTACTACCGGTCATGATGGTGGGTCTGCACAGTGGCGTCAAGATTGTCACGGTGCCCAAGTTCGACGCAAACGCCTATGTACCTCAGATCATCAAACATAAGGTGATTCGCACTTCATACCACCACGGGCGCCAGGCTGTGTTGGGGCCTTCTCAAGACAGTATTATTGGCATCTTGTTCCCTCCCCCCTCTTCTCTGACACACAATCTCTCTCTCTCTCTCTCTCTCTCTCTCTCTCTCTCTCTCTCTCTCTCTCTCTCTCTCTCTCTCTCTCTCAACAATTCAAGGACCACATATGCAGAGATATGGACCATACATATATATATATATATCTATAATAATATAAGCGAAAGTGTGTCTGTCTGTCTGTCTGTGTGTGTGTGTGTGTGTGTGTGTGTGTGTGTGTGTGTGGATTATAGGTTCCGCCCCCCGTGGCGCAATCACCTCATATGGCACATTTTTTGGAACCGGGTTGACCAGAGGAAGTTTTAAGCCCACTTATGATATGATTCGATCACTTTTTTTTTCTTCTTTTTTTTAGCAGCCTATTAGCGATAATTGTGAAAAAAAAGTGGTTGCGAGAATTGAGGAAACCTTGATGTAGGGTGATGGGTAATGGGTGAGTGAATGGGTGGGGTGATGGGTAATGGATGTGGGGTGATGGGTGAGTGAATGGGTGGGGGGTGATGGGTGATGGGTGAGAGAATAGGTGGGGGGTGATGGGTAATGGTAAATATAAGCGAAAGTGTGTCTGTCTGTCTGTCTGTCTGTCGTGTGTGTGTGTGTGTGTGTGGGGTGTTGTGTCTGGTATAGGTTCCGCCCCCCGTGGCGCAATCACCTCATATGGCACATTTTTGGAACCGGGTTGACCAGGGGAAGGTTTTAAGCCGAATTATGAGATGATCCGATCACTTTTTTTTCTTTTTTTTTTAGCAGCCTATTAGCGATAATTGTGAAAAAAAAAGTGGGTTGTCAGAATTGAGGAAACCTTGATGTAGGGTGATGGGTAATGGGTGAGTGAATGGGTGGGGTGATGGGTAATGGGTGTGGGTTGATGGGTGAGTGAATGGGTGGGGGGGGAGGGGTTTGGGGGTGATGGGGATGGGTGGGGAATAGGTGGGGGGTGATGGGAAAGGGAAAGTAAAGGGTGTGTGGTGAGGGTAAGGGTGAGTGAAGGGGTGGGGGGGATGGGAAATGGTGTGGTAAATGGGGGGGGGGTGAGGGGGTAATGGGTGAGTAAATGGGTGGGGGGAATACATACTTTTACACCATGTTTTTCAGGAAAGTTAGGGGGGGGGGGCTATCTGGAGAGCCCGTGTTTGGTGGGCCGAAGGCCCCCCCCCCAATAGCCCTCCGAGGAGCACCCAAAAAAAAAGTCCCCCCGGGAGGGCGGCTTTTTGCGGCAGTTTTTAATATATGCATGTATGCAGAGTTTAATTAATACTTATTTGGACTTTTTGTTATTCGGAGGTTTTCCCGTCATATTTTTCGCAAGGAAAAATATTCCCCCTAAAAAAAAAAAAAAAATGTCTTCGTGCCCCGGGGGGCGGCGCCCCGGGAATCCCTGTGGGGCCCAGGAGAAAAAAAGGGCCCCCACAGGGGGGTTTTGGGTTTGCGGGGGACACATATGGGGCCACCCCCCCCGGGGGGGGGGGGGGCCAATGCGGGGGCGCCCCTTTGGGTTTTCCCCGCCTGGCCCCCGTATCTCAGGGGCCCAGGGGAAACACAGGGGCAAAAAGCCACCGGGACGGGGCTCTGGGGAGGACTTCGGGGCATCGTAAGTTGAGTGGCACTTGCCCCGGGGGGGGACGAAAAAGGGGAGTGGCGAACGTTGGAGGAAAAATCGGGTAATGAAGGACGCGGCGTGTTGGCAGGGGCGCAGAGTGGAACTTTACCACTACCCGAGGGCGTGTAGAGACCTGGGGAATACACGCGTAACTCGCTCGCTACTTTTGGACAAAAAACATAGTTTCGATAAGAGGTCACCCCCACGCAAAATAAGGGCGTGTGCCCCCACCGGAGGATATATATATTCGATCTTTGTCTCCTCGGTTCAGGGAAGGCGAGGGGGTGGTGGGTACAGGTCAAAGGTTTTTTTCTCAGGGACAGTTAATCAAGTGAGGTGTGAGGTGACGGCGGGGGATTTGATCTAGTTTGTGCTTGCGGCAACTCTTGTTGGGTCAGCAATATAAGCCAGGCCCTTCTCACTTCCCCCCATCTCTCGTTCCTTCTTCCTCTCTTTTCTCTTCCCATTCCTCATTTCTCTCTCTCTTCTTCCTCCCCCCTATTCGTGGACGCTCATCTACTGAATACCTAGTGTCAGCGTTTGCTGGAGGTGACCTTTGCTCTCTCCTGCTCACCCCCCTCGCGGGCTGATAAGGATAACTTGTGTCAGCAAAACATTGTCGCTTCTCCCCTTGTCCACTACCTTTATCAAAAGATTCTCTCTCTTTTTATTCTCCTCTTCTATTTCCTTATTTATCACTTTTTCTCCCTTCCTATTCCTCTTTTCTCCACGTTCCCAGCCCTCACAGATATCATAAAAACAATGTGGCAAGAAGCGTGCGGGTGGTCAGATGTTTGGGTTTCGTGCCGCAGGTGAGTGTGCTCCCATACCGTGCCCCGTGCTCAACTTTCTGACGCAGAGTCCTGACGTCACCCCAGAGTCCGGGGGCGTCTGTGCAGACTGTGCTGTGCGGCGCGGCGCCCCGTGTCTGTCATCCGCGGAAACCTTTACACAAAAGGTTGACAGACGGATATTCTTTCAAGAGGTGAGAGCAAGAAGCGCTGCGGGGAATACCTGAGTGTCCAATACATTACTGTGATTTTTCCTGTGCCATCTTTCACAACTTGCATCACCCTCATTGCCTTATATCTTTCGTGACGACACTTTTCTTTTCCTTTTCAAAGTTTACCATGATGTTGAATTTCTCAGTTTTCCTTCTGCTGTGCATATCCAGCTCTAGAAGAACTAACACGATTCAGAAATAACACATGCAGCATTTGGCATTTCCCGTGTTATTCGTATTATGTTGTCTCTCCCTCGCAAACCCCCAGCTTACGGCATGACAGAGGTGCTCATCAACAATGCCAACCCTCTCAACGCCACCCGCCTCGGCAGCTGTGGCAAAACTCTACCCAACATCAAGGTCAAGGTGGGGACATAGAGACTGGCTTTGCGCTGCCGGCCAATCACGAGGGAGAGCTTTGTTTCATGTCGCCTTCGGTAATTACAACCAAATTTAGGGTGCTGGGATATCTGGAGGGTGGTAGGGGTGGGTGAGTGGTGGGTTTGTGGAGTGGGATAGTATCATTTGGCTTAGGAAAAATGCATGTGAGTAAGAGTGTCTGGACTTAGGAGATTAGTTGGTGGTAATGGAGGCAGCAGTGTCGGTAGTGAAGATGGTGTGAGTGGTGACCCATACTAATGACAACTGGGTGATGTGGCCGCAGCGGATGACGGGCTAAATGGTTCTAAATCTGAATGGGGACTGGTGACAAGTAGAGTTCCACAAGGGTCTGTTTTGGGTCCATTACTATTTTTGATTTACATCAACGACTTGGATAGTGGGATTAGCATTGATATCAGCAAGTTTGCTGATGATACTAAGATAGGTAGGATTATTGGATCACAGTCTGATGTAAACATACTGCAGGGAGACTTAGATAAACTTAACGAGTGGGCAGTCAGATGGCAGATGGAATTTAATATTGATAAATGCAGCGTTATGAATGTTGGTAGAAAAAACCCTGGTAAAGATACACCATAAGCAGTATCGTAAAACAAATGAAAA
>JACEEZ010020166.1:89265-102841 GCA_016584305.1 Chionoecetes opilio
TCACTCATCTCATCCCTATTCTGTCCTCTTCTAAGCAAAGTTAATCAGTATCTTTATTCTTTCATCCCTTTCACTGCTAAACTCTGGAACTCTCTTCCTGTTTCTATTTTTCCACTTTCCTATGACTTAAATCTTTTCAAAAGAAGAGTAACAAGACACCTCCCGAACTAAATTGGCCTACCCCTCTGTTTGTATTTTATTCTCTTACTGTCTTCTTTATAGGGACTGGCAACTAAGCGGCTTTGTGTTTCCCATTTTTGTTGTGCCCTTGGCCAGTTCCTTGTGATGTAAAAAAAAAAAAAAAAAAAAAAAAAAAAAATCATGTTAACCATTAATTACTGGTTTATCATTAGGACAGGAAACTGTCTCTTAAGGTGTAAGAAGGGCTAAGGGTAAACCATTGTTGAACAACCCGGTACGTGTGGACAGGGCTGTTATGCTGGAGGAGGTAGAACGGTTCACCCTCAGGGAACAGCAAAACGTAGACCGATGGAAGGAGGACCTCCTCAGGAGTTGAACATGAACAGAAGTTTGCCCTGTCAAACGTCCCAGTCCAACATCAGTCAGCTGCCCGATAACACTGGCGTGCATCCAACCACAAAACCCCGCGGTGACGCGCCTACTCCTCGTGTGGGAAACACATTTTTTGCCTCATATCTGAAACATACCGCGGCCCAGTACGGGATAGTCACATTTCAACTCTTCTGGAACTGATACTGGAAAGTGTGGTGGAATCATGCCACATTTTGACATACAAAATACGTTTATATTTGTTACGCAAAAGGTGTAACAGTGATATAACCACTACACTTGGGCGAGATTACACACACCTATACAAACTGCAAATAAAGTCAAGCATGTATCATTGCATATATTAATATATTTCCCTTAATACCTTATATATTTTCCCTTAATATCTTTCCCTTAATATATTTCCCTAAATGTTAAGCCCCACGCACTTTGGGGGTAGTGCGGAGGGGGCTCAACGGGGGGTGCTACTCCTGTTAGCGGCCCCCCAACCCGCTACGGTTCTATCCAATCGGTCGCTGACGTGGCATGACAGTTAACCCCGGCACCCCTACCTGTAGGGTGCCAGGTTGGGCATATCTCCATGTACTGAAGGTAAACGGAACAGTGCCCGTGGCGTCGGAGATACAGGGAGCTTGCCTCCCCAGGCTGGTAAACGCCCCGGCATTGCCGGGGGGAGCAACCCTCCCTGTCCCCCCCCCCCCCCGAGGTCCCTAGTTTGCATAGTTCCCCCGGGGGCATCTTTAATCGCCCGCCCCTGTCATGCACTGCCTAGTTAATACATCACCATCTGCTGCGTAGCCTCCTGGAGGACCTGTGATGCTCAAGGGGTCCTAAGACCCTGCTGCGAGTGTCTCACCATGCCCCGGGGTCCCAGGGGGAACCCAGGGGGAGCCTCAGGTGCAGGTGTCTAGCTGGGCGTCGTAGCAGTGTAGAGTTTCACCTCTGCCCCTAGCCCGCCGCTAGTGTCTCGCCCAATGCCCAGTGGTCCCCCGAGGGCCCTGAAGAGAAGCCACAGGGGCAGGTAGTGTTGTAGGACGTCGTGGCACCGTAGAGTTGCACGTACCTGCCTCCTGGGGCAAAGCGGAGTGCTCCTTCGTCGCCCCGCGGCGGCCCCGGGAATCCCTGTGGGCCCAGGAGAAAGGCCACAGGGGCGGGTTGTGTTGCGGGGACGTCATGGCACCGTATAGTTGCACTTACCCGCCCCGGGGGGGAAAATGCGGGGCGCTCCTTGGTTGCCCCGCCGTGGCCCCGTCATCTCAGGGGCCCAGGGAAAACACAGGGACAAAGCCACCGGGACAGGTGCTCTGGCAGGACATCGGGGCATCGTAGAGTTGAGTGGCACCTCCCCCGGGGTACGAGCGGAGCGGCGGACGTTGGGGGCGTCGGGTAATGAAGGACGCGGCGTGTGTTGGCAGGCGCGCAGAGTGGAACTCAGCCACATACCCGAGCGCGTGTAGAGACCTGTGAGGAATACACGCGTAACTCGCTCGCTGCACTTGGACAAATACACTAGTCTCGTATAAGAGGTCACCACGACGCAGTAAGGCGTGTGCCCACACCGGAGGATATATATATTCTGATCTTTGTCTCCTCTGTGTTCAGGGAGAGGCGAGGCGTGTGGTGGGTACAGGTCAAAGGTTATCTCAGTGCGACAGTTAATCACGTGAGGTGTGAGGTGACGGCGTGATTTGATCCCTGGTTGCTGGCGGGAACTCTTGTTGGGTCAGCAATATAAGCCAGGCCCTTCTCACTTCTCCCCATCTCTCGTTCCTTCTTCCTCTCTTCTCTCTTCCCATTCCTCACTTTCTCTCTCTTCTTCCTCCTCCCTATTCGTGGACGCTCATCTACTGAATACCTAGTGTCAGCGTTTGCTAGCGGTGACCTTTGCTCTCTCCTTGCTCACCCCCTCGCGGGCTGATAAGGATAACTTGTGTCAGCAAAACATTGTCGCTTCTCTCTTGTCCACTACCGTTATCAAGAGATTATCTCTCTTCCCTCATTCTCTTCCCCCATTCCCTGATTTATCCTCCTCCCCTTTCCTACGGACCCTCACAATTGGCATTACTGTTGGTTAGGGTGCGTTTGTAACGCATTATGCAACTTAGACAACACGAAATATGTGCATGGGTGTGGATACAGGCAGGAAAGAAAAATATGTGATGGTAACAAAGAGAGAGAGAGAGAGAGAGAGAGAGAGAGAGAGAGAGAGAGAGAGAGAGAGAGAGAGAGAGAGAGAGAGAGAGAGAGAGAGAGAGAGAGAGAGAGAGAGAGAGAGAGGAGAGAGAGAGGAGAGAGAGAGAGAGAGAGAGAGAGAGAGAGAGAGAGAGAGAGAGAGAGAGAGAGAGAGAGACTAACCTGGTGTTATTCACTCGCCAAACATAATGTGTTGCTGACGGACCATCTGTTCGGAACGTTTTCTCATCACAGAATACGACACGCTCCCAAATGTCGGCAGGCTTGTCAGCATACTCCAGCGCATATTCCATATTCATATGCATTGTCCGACAATGACTGCGTTAGCCTAAAGGCAGTATGTGGCATCATCCGTTATATTATTGGAGTTATGAAACAAGCGTTGTGAGGTAAACAATCGTTGGCCGGTTCTAACTCCAGAACACCCAATTCAATATCTATCATTCAATTCTATCATCACCCAATTCATGGCATACCAACCCTCCCCACTACCAATCATCAGCACTTGACTGAATGTTTACAGTATTCATCGGAGCCCTATGCACCAACACTTGTTTTACCTATAGTACATGACGTAGATGGGTAAAAAGTTCTGGGGTAAATGGCTAGCTAGGCATGCACATCACCTAGTTTAACACGTTAGTAAGTATACAATCCTCTCACAAAATTTGTGAACGTGGTACAACAGTAATGACGTAAGTAATTCATTCCTGTAGTGAATGTAACTCAAGTATATAATTAATATGTTAGGAATCCATTCAAGTAAAAAAATGTAACTAGTGCAACAATAAGTGCGTTAGTATTTCATTCAAGTAAATAATGTAATGCAACAGTTGCTCAAGTTGAGGTGTGGACTTGGCTGAGGAAGGACGTGCTCCTAACAAGCTGCGTGGGAGTGTTTCTAGTGAGGTCAGACCTGAGTCAAGATGTCAGCTGCAGAAGGGATTAGCGCCGCGAGTGTTTTGGTCGAGGCGGGTAGAGAAGTGGCTCTGAGTGCTTCTGCTGTGGTGGAGAGTGGTAGTGTGGTAGAGGTGAAGGAGGCTGAGGTGAAAGCGAGTGGGTTGAGGGAGAGAGAAGGGTCGAGTGTATAAAGTTTTGGTGTGGCGTTTAAGTCTTTTTCTAGGCGATCAATGATTAAAAAGGGTACTTGGGTGGAATGAACATTTGAAAAGCGGTGAAAGAAGAGATAGAGATACGATCTCTTAAGTGGGAGGGGAGGGGGGGTGGGGGGCCCCTGCGGGGGATGACCTGGAAGGTACCAAGGGAGACGTGCCTCATGCTCTACTAAAAAAATGGTCTCTAGTAATCCCAAGGATGGTGAATGGCGGGGGTTGAGCACGCTGGAGCACCCCCAAAAGGAGAAAAAGGAAAACAATGACCATGTTGTGTCACGAACGCTTTTAGGTACTCTCGGGGCTGCAAGAGTTAGGGGACGGGGGAAAGGACGGTAGACGATACATATTCCCCCAAGGAAAAAATTTTGGTTGTTTGGTGACAGTCGGTTAGAACCCGACGCAGGTTTCTGTGCGGGAAAGGGAGCGCATAAAGTCGGTATTTTTACCCAGGGAAGGGGATAGGTTATGTTATGATAAATATTTGATGCATGGCGGATAAAGGGGGGAAACCCCATCTCTGCCGAGGGGGGGGGGAAAAGTTTAAAACGTGAAAAATTGGGGGAAATTGCTACGGGGGGTTAAAGGAAGCGTAGGAAAATTTTGGGGACAGGGGTGGGTTCCCCTGTGGTTTTGTGGGTCCTTCCAAAGACGCTTTTTTTGACGATTTTGTGGTATCCAGGGTTTTTGTTTTGAATTGCCGTGGCACTTCTTGAAAACCCAAAGGTTGGGCCTTTGTCGACAGCGGGGACCCTTTTTTTCGGACATAACCACCTCTACCGCAGGGGACGGGGTGCACTTTTCGAGGAAAGGAATTCAATTTTTGTCTGAACCCCTTGAAAGGGAGGTGGTGCACTGCAGGGGTGGGCGGTAGCGTTAGGGGGGAGGCGGTGGGGAGGCGGTAGCGGGGGGGTTAGCGTCTCCGACTGGCGTTCTCGGTGACCCGATTCGATCCCCGAAAAAAACCCAAAACCTTTCTGCACCGTCGAGGGGCCCTAAGTACCCCCACATCCCCTCCCATAAAAACTTACCTTCGATTGCGAGTGCATCGGGGGAACGGGGGGGGGTGCAGAGCCTCTACAGGCCCCAAAATAAAAATCTTCCCCCCACCACGGGCGAGGACCAGCCATCAGAGCCCCCAAGGAACCTCCCGACCTACCATCCCACCCTGGGCACCACCGCCTACAGGCCTATAGGCACAAATGTAAAAAAAAAGAAGAAAAAAAAAGGGGTTTTTAAAATAAGAAACCCGGGGGGTAGAATGGGTCGGGGTAAGGGGGAAAATTGGACCTAGGAAAAGGTTTTAGAAAGGAGGGAACTAAAATATTCGTAAAAGAGTAGAAAGGGGTTTTTGTTAAAGATAAAGGGAAATGGACAGAAAGAAGAGGAGCTGCTTTTAAGGTCTACTATACAACTGTAGGATTTTTTAAACAAGATAATTTCCTGAAAGGAAAAAAAAGGTAGAGGTTTTGTATTACTTAACAGAAAAAAAGGTGGATATGCGGAAAGTATTTGATCCGGAGGTTTAAAAAGCTGGGTATAAGTTTTTTTCACAAGGACAGAGTTTGGGAGGCGAGGGGGAAGATTTTCGCCTTATGCAAGAGATGCATTTCAGTGTTTTGTTAAAAATATTAAAATAATGCAGCATGAGTCTATATGGTAGAGGTTTCGGAGGGAATGAGAAAATGGTTTTGGGGGTTTTGTATAGGCCTCCAAACTTAGTAAAAAGGATTCACTTGGGAAAAAAAATAAACAAGGCCGCGATATAATCGACTAGCGTGGTGGGGGATTTTAATCTTAGGAATATAGACTGGGATTTAATCATAGGTGACAGCGACGCAGTGAATTGTTTAAAAATAATCCCGGATAAATTCCTAAGTCAAGCAAACAAGGAGCCTACTAGAGGAGATAATATTCTAGATCATTTTCTGCAAATAGAGACGATTTAGTTACAGATGTGGAGGCGGGGGAAGTTAGTAATTTCGACCATTAGAGATCAGATTTTGCTTAAAATGGGGGGGGAAAAATTTAAATGGCAATAAAAAAAGAAACCTAATTAAAGGCCTTGCAGGGTTAAAAGACACCCGGGGTTATATAAAAGAGGTGGGGATGGAGGGGGAAAAATTTTCCCAGGGGAAGGACAGGGCGTTGACAGCTGGAAAGGCCAATTTTGAAAGGGTTAGGGAAAGGCCCTGGAGGTAATTTGAGGTTTTAGACTTTGGAAGGGGGTCGGGGGCTGAGGAGGAATTAGAGCGGTTAACATGGAATGGGTCGGGGGGGAAGAGGTAATTTTGAGCGGTTAGACATGGGAAATGAGGTCGGGGGCTGAGGGGGATTTTTACCTTATTTTTAAGGAAAAATAATTTACGGGCAGAAAAAAAATATTCCTTATAGGGAAATAAGGTCAGAAAGAGTAAAACCAAAAAAGGGTGACCACTAATTTAAACCCAAACATTGGAGTAAAAAAACCTTTTTTTAAGGTTCAAGGAGGTTTGGGAAACAAAAAAAACTTATAACGTGAGGGGAAGGGACAGTGAAAAAAATTAACTCGGTTTCAAAAACAAATTTTGAGATTTAAAGTAGCAGACAAAGGGGAAAAGTGGCCAAAGGGGTTCTTCGGTAAATTTAACCAAGACAAAGGGGTTTGTTGGGGGTTAAGGGCAGGGGGTGAGGTCTTAAATACGGTGAGGATATGTGTAAAAGTCTAAATGATTATTTCTTAAAAACCCCCTTTACTGCGGATAAAATTCACAGGTCTACCCCCCCGTGCGGCAGGCTTAAATTAAAATATAAAATAATTACTGATCATTTTAAAATGCCTAAATGAATAGGATGGGTCATTCCATACCAAAAATCTATGTTTTGTCTTGGTGGAGGCTACCATAAGTGAAGAGTTAGTCAAAGTGCACAACAGGGCCGTGCCGGCTGCCCGCGCACAATAAACTACTTACTACCAAAAAAATACAGCTTATTTTGTACATAAATGCTTCATTCATGCATTCATTTTTCATTCATACTTCTGTTTTATATCCATAAAAATTTTTGAAAACTGCTATTTAGCCTCGCCATTTAAAAGAGGGCGCGGCAGGTCAACACGTCTACTGACGCTTTACCTTTTTAGTCACCAAATCACGCAAGGAAAAAAGGTTCTAATTTTCGCAACACTTGACACTTTGCCATACAGCCTTCACAAAGAAAATTTACCCCCAATATCATTGCGGGGCAGTTTAAAACAGAAAACCCTTATGTACCCAGCCGCAGTGAACCCTTAAATTGCAGAGAGACCGTATTTTTACCACCGCAGTGAAGGGTTAAGTGTTTTTAAAAGGAGGAGGAACAGACGATACCTGATAGTGAACAGATGTTCAAAAAAGCGATGAGGGGAAAAATCAAGATATTTTGNCCCCCGGGGGGAAACCCCCCCTTTTAATTTTTTTCCCCGGGGAAACGCCCGCCCCTGCATCACTGCCTAGTTAAAACATCACCTCTTGCTAGCCTCCGGAGGACCTGTGATGCTCAAGGGTCCTAAGACCCTGCTGCGGTGTCTCACCATGCCCCGGGGTCCCAGGGGAACCCAGGGGAGCCTCAGGTGCAGGTGTCTAGCTGGGCGTCGTAGCAGTGTAGAGTTTTTCACCTCTGCCCCTAGCCCGCCGCTAGTGTCTCGCCCAATGCCCAGTGGTCCCCCGAGGGCCCTGAAGAGAAGCCACAGGGGCAGGTAGTGTTGTAGGACGTCGTGGCACCGTAGAGTTGCACGTACCTGCCTCCTGGGGCAAAGCGGAGTGCTCCTTCGTCGCCCCGCGGCGGCCCCGGGAATCCCTGTGGGCCCAGGAGAAAGGCCACAGGGGCGGGTTGTGTTGCGGGGACGTCATGGCACCGTATAGTTGCACTTACCCGCCCCGGGGGGGAAAATGCGGGGCGCTCCTTGGTTGCCCCGCCGTGGCCCCGTCATCTCAGGGGCCCAGGGAAAACACAGGGACAAAGCCACCGGGACAGGTGCTCTGGCAGGACATCGGGGCATCGTAGAGTTGAGTGGCACCTCCCCCGGGGTACGAGCGGAGCGGCGGACGTTGGGGGCGTCGGGTAATGAAGGACGCGGCGTGTGTTGGCAGGCGCGCAGAGTGGAACTCAGCCACATACCCGAGCGCGTGTAGAGACCTGTGAGGAATACACGCGTAACTCGCTCGCTGCACTTGGACAAATACACTAGTCTCGTATAAGAGGTCACCACGACGCAGTAAGGCGTGTGCCCACACCGGAGGATATATATATTCTGATCTTGTCTCTCTGTGTTCAGGGAGAGGCGAGGCGTGTGGTGGGTACAGGTCAAAGGTTATCTCAGTGCGACAGTTAATCACGTGAGGTGTGAGGTGACGGCGTGATTTGATCCCTGGTTGCTGGCGGGAACTCTTGTTGGGTCAGCAATATAAGCCAGGCCCTTCTCACTTCTCCCCATCTCTCGTTCCTTCTTCCTCTCTTCTCTCTTCCCATTCCTCACTTTCTCTCTCTTTCTTCCTCCTCCCTATTCGTGGACGCTCATCTACTGAATACCTAGTGTCAGCGTTTGCTAGCGGTGACCTTTGCTCTCTCTTGCTCACCCCTCGCGGGCTGATAAGGATAACTTGTGTCAGCAAAACATTGTCGCTTCTCCTCTTGTCCACTACCGTTATCAAGAGATTATCTCTCTTCCCTCATTCTCTTCCCCCCATTCCCTGATTTATCCTCCTCCCCTTTCCTACGGACCCTCACAATTGGCATTACTGTTGGTTAGGGTGCGTTTGTAACGCATTATGCAACTTAGACAACACGAAATATGTGCATGGGTGTGGATACAGGCAGGAAAGAAAAATATGTGATGGTAACAAAGAGAGAGAGAGAGAGAGAGAGGAGAGATGGAGAGAGAGAGAGAGAGAAGAGAGAGGAGAAGAGAGAGGAGAGAGAGAGGAGAAGAGAGAGGAGAGACGAGAGAGAGAGAGAGAGAGAGAGAGAGAGAGAGAGAGAGAGAGAGGAGAGAGAGAGAGAGAGAGAGAGAGAGAGAGAGAGAGAGAGAGAGAGAGAGAGAGACTAACCTGGTGTTATTCACTCGCCAAACATAATGTGTTGCTGACGGACCATCTGTTCGGAACGTTTTCTCATCACAGAATACGACACGCTCCCAAATGTCGGCAGGCTTGTCAGCATACTCCAGCGCATATTCCATATTCATATGCATTGTCCGACAATGACTGCGTTAGCCTAAAGGCAGTATGTGGCATCATCCGTTATATTATTGGAGTTATGAAACAAGCGTTGTGAGGTAAACAATCGTTGGCCGGTTCTAACTCCAGAACACCCAATTCAATATCTATCATTCATTCTATCATCACCCAATTCATGGCATACCAACCCTCCCCACTACCAATCATCAGCACTTGACTGAATGTTACAGTATTCATCGGAGCCCTATGCACCAACACTTTGTTTTACCTATAGTACATGACGTAGATGGGTAAAAAGTTCTGGGGTAAATGGCTAGCTAGGCATGCACATCACCTAGTTTAACACGTTAGTAAGTATACAATCCTCTCACAAAATTTGTGAACGTGGTACAACAGTAATGACGTAAGTAATTCATTCCTGTAGTGAATGTAACTCAAGTATATAATTAATATGTTAGGAATCCATTCAAGTAAAAAAATGTAACTAGTGCAACAATAAGTGAGTTAGATTTCATTCAAGTAAATATGTAATGCAACAGTTGCTCAAGTTGAGGTGTGGACTTGGCTGAGGAAGGACGTGCTCCTAACAAGCTGCGTGGGAGTGTTTCTAGTGAGGTCAGACCTGAGTCAAGATGTCAGCTGCAGAAGGGATAGCGCCGCGAGTGTTTTGGTCGAGGCGGGTAGAGAAGTGGCTCTGAGTGCTTCTGCTGTGGTGGAGAGTGGTAGTGTGGTAGAGGTGAAGGAGGCTGAGGTGAAAGCGAGTGGGGTTTTGAGGGAGAGAGAAGGGTTCGAGTGAAAGTGAAGTGTTTGGTGTGGCGCTTAAGTCTGTTCTGGGGCCCGATCAATGACTTGAAAAGGTACTTCGTAGTGAAGTGAACGTTTTTAAAAAGCAGGGTGAGGAAGCAAGAGATGAGATACGATCTCTTAAGTGTGGAGGAGGAGTGAGTGGAGGGGCACATGCGAGGGATGTACCTGGAAAGGTACCAGAGGGAGACGTGCCTCATGCTACTACTAAAGGAGGGGTCTCTAGTAAGTCACCAAGGAATGGTGAATGGCAGGTGGTTGAGCACGCTGGAGCACCCCCAAAAGAGAAAAAGGTAAACAATGACCATTTTTGTGTGCACGAACGCATTTTCAGGTACTCTCGGGGCTGCAAGAGTTTAGGGACGGAGGTAAGGACGGTTTAGACGATACATCATTACCCGAAGGTAAAATCTTGGTTGTTGGTGACAGTCAGGTTAGACATCTCGACAGCAGGTTTCTGTGACAGGGAAGGGATGCGCATGAAGTCGGTGAGTTACCCAGGGAAGGGGTTTAGGTTATTTTAAAGTGATAAGATAGTTGAGTGCATGGCGGATCAAGGGAAACGCCCATCGTCTGCCTGAGTGCTGGGGAAATGATGTTAAAACGTGTAAGAAGTGAGGAATTGCTACGGCGGTTAAAGGGAAGCTGTAGGTAAAGTTAGGGACAGGGGTGGGTTCCCTGTGGTGTGTGGTGTCCTTCCAAACGCTTTGTTTGACGACTTGTGGTATCCAGGGCTTTTGCTTTGAATTCCCGGCTGGCACTTCATTGCAAAGCCAAGGGTTGGGCCTTTGTCGACACTGGGACCTCTTTTTTCGGACATAACCCCTCTACCGCAGGGACGGGGTGCACTTTTCGAGGAAAGGAATTCAGATCTTGTCTGAATCCCTTGAAAGGGAGGTAGGTGCACTGCAGCGGTAGGCGGTAGCGGTAGGTAGGGGGAGGCGGTAGGGGGAAGGCGGTAGCGGAGTGGTTAGCGTCTCCGATTTGGCGTTCTCGGTGACCCGAGTTCGTCCCCAAAGAAAACCAAAACCTTTCTGCACCGTCGAGGGCCCCTAAGTACACCCACATGCCCTGCCATCAACTCTACCTTCGATTGCGAGTGCTCGGAGGACACAGGGAGGCTGCATGAGCCTCTACAGGCGTCACAATAAAACTTGCCTGCGCCACCACGGGCGGGGAAACCAGCCATCAGAGCCCTCAAGTGAACCTCCAAGCCTACCATCCGAGCCCTGGGTCCCACCGCCCTACAGGCGCTATAGGCACAAATGTAAAAAAAAAGAAAAAAAAGGCTTTTTTAAGATAGAGAACCGGGGAGTAGACACTGGGGTCGGGGTAAGGGAAACTTGCGACACTAGGAAGAGTTTTCAGAAGGCAGGGAAATAAAGTGATTCGTAAAAAGAGATAGAAGAGGGGTTTAGTTAAAAATAAGGGGAAAATGGACAGAAAGAAGAGGAGCTGCTTGAAGTTCTACTATACAACTGTAGGAGTATTTTAAAAAAGATATATTTCCTGAAAGGAATAAATAGTGTAGAGGGTTTTGATATAATAGCATTAACAGAAACATGGTTGGATATGTCAGGAAAGGTATTTGATCCGGAGGTCGAAATAGCTGGGTATAAGTTATTTCACCCAAGGACAGAGTTGGCAGGCGAGGTGGAAGAGTTGCGCCTTATGCAAGAGATGCATTGCAGTGTTTTGTTAATAATATTATAAAATCAGATGACAGCATAGAGTCTATATGGGTAGAGGTTACGGAGGGAACTGAGAAAATGGTTTTTGGGTGTAGTGTATAGGGCCCCCAAACTTATGTAAAGAGGATTCAGCTTGGAAGAAATAAACAAGGCCTGCAGATATAATCGACTATGCGTGGTGGGAGATTTTAATCTTAGGAATATAGACTGGGATTTAATCATAGGTGACAGCGACGCAGATGAATTGTTAAATATAATCCAGGATAACTTCCTAAGTCAAGCAATCAAGGAGCCTACTAGAGGAGATAAAATTCTAGATCTATTGGGTGACAAATAGAGACGATTTAGTTACAGATGTGGAGGTCGGCGGAAAGTTAGATAATTGCGACCCTTAGAGATCAGATTTAGCTTAAAATGGGAAGTTGGAAAATTAGTGGCAAAACATAGATCCCAATTCAGAAAGGCCAATTATGCAGATTAAGAAGACACCTGGAGGTTATTTAAAAAGAGGGGTGGGATGGAGGGGAAGAAATTTTCCCAGGGTAAGGACAGGGCGTTGACAGCTGGAAAGGCCAATTATGAAGGATTAGGAAGGCACCTGGAGGTAATTAGAGCGTTTAGACTTGGAATTTAGGTCGGGGGCTGAGGAGGTAATTAAAAGCGGTTTAGACATGGAACTGAGGTCGGGGCTGAAGAGGTAATTAGAGCGGTTAGACATGGAAGTTTAGGTCGGAACTGAGGAGATTATACCTTATTTGTAAGGAATATAATTGACGGACAGAAAAGAAATATTCCTTATAGGGAAATAAGGTCCAGAAAGAGTAATCCAAAATGGATGACCACTAATTTAAAACACAACATTGGAGTAAGAAGAAACCTTTATTTAAGGTTCAAGGCAGGATTGGTAAGCAAAGAACAGTATAACGTGATGGCAAGGACAGTGAAAAAATTAACTCGAGTTGCTAAGAACAATTATGAGATTAAAGTAGCAGGACAGGCGAAAAGTGAGCCAAAGGGGTTCTATCAGGTATATTAAACCAAGACAAGGGAATTAGTTGGGCTGTTAAGGTCAGGACAGGGTGAGGTCTTAAATACGGATGAGGATATGTGTAAAAGTCTAAATGATTATTTCTTAACCCCTTCACTGCGGATATCAAATTCACAGGTCTACCCCCCTGTGCGGCAGGCTTAATTAAAATATAAAATAATTACTGATCATATTTTAAAGTGCCTAAATGAATAGGATGCTCATTCCATACCAGAAAATCTATGTTTCGTCCCTTTGGGGGAGGCTACCAGCTAAGTGAAGAGTTACGTCAAAGTGCAGCAAAAAGGGCCGTGACCGTGCTGCCAGACGCACATGAAAAATACTTACTACTCAACATAATACAGCTTATTTTGGTACATAAATGCTTCATTCATGCATTCATTCATTCATTCATACTTCTGTTTTATATCCATCAAGAATATATTGAATATCTTGACTATTTTTAGCCTCGCCATTGAAGTAGAAGGGCGCGGCAGCGTCAACACGTCGTACTGTACCGCTTGACCTTATTGTCACACAAATCCCCGCAAGCAGAAAAAGAGGTTCTATTATATCGCAAAACTTGACACTGTTGCCATACAAGCCTATCACAACGAATATTTACCCATAATATCATTGAGCGCGCAGTTTTTAAAAACAGAAACCATATATGTACCAGCCGCAGTGAACCCTAAATTGCAGAGAGACCGTATTTGTACCAGCCCCCAGTGAAAGGGGGTTTAAATGTTTTTACGGAGGAGGAACAGACGAACCTATAGTGAACGATTTCAAGGAGCGATGAGGGGAAACTCAAAGATATTTTGATAAATAAAAGGGAAAGGGTTTTTGGTTTTTCCCGGGAAAAGAAAAGGGAATTAAAAACAAAATTTTTAAGATAATTTTTTAAAACGGGTTTGGAACCAGGCCAATTTGGGGGGAAGTTTTTTAATTTTCCCCGGGAAATTAAAGGGAAAAAAAAAAGAAGGGGGACGCATTATTAAAAAGTTAAGAATGCTTAACATC
>JACEEZ010020167.1:0-22875 GCA_016584305.1 Chionoecetes opilio
TTCCCCTTTTTTTAACCCTCCTTTTTTCGGGTTCCCCCAAAAGAGACTGCCTCTTCGATGCATGCCGGGCCCTTTACCTTCTGTATGTCACCAAGCGTGACTCCTTTCCCCCTCCCCTTTCAACTTCTGGAACCCCCGACTCTAACTGGAAACTTCCAGTCTTTAAACCCACCTCTCATCATACTCACCTCTGGGTTTTTTGGCGCTGTGGAGTGGCTTACAGACCATTCTCCCCCCTTTCCCCTACTTACTTTCACAGGAGGGACGGGGACCGGGGGGGCGGAGGCGGCCTGTGCTGCTGGTCCACCAATCCCCCCTTTTCTGCCCTCTCATTTCCCCCTTTCCCTGGGGTGGCCTGGAGCATCGGGGGTGACTTTTTCCCTTTGATTCGGGGGCCCCTCAGATTCTTTTGACCGAATCCTTTTAGATATAACCCTTCAGGAATTTCAACACTTGTCTCACAGCTTTCCTCCCCACTTTAAAAAGGGAATTTTTAAATGCCCTCATGATTTTTCTGGGAACCACCCCTCCCCAGGAGCCGAAAAAAAATTTGGGGTCGGTCCTCTCGAGCTTTCTCGGACAATGATTCTTTATCTCCCTTCCCCACCGGGCCCTCCCTACCAGGATTGTCCATTTTCGGGGAAAACCCCTCCATTTTGGGAACTCTGCCGGGGTAATGGCTCCCCCTCCCACCATGCCCAAACGGGCCCTTCATGGGACAAACCTATTCCTTTTTGTAATTTCCTTCCCTTCATCCCCCCCCCCCCTCCCCCTTCACGCAGCCCGTGGTCCTTCAACAAAAGGATTGGGGCTTTTTTAAAACATATTTTAAATTTCACTCCCTCCCTTCCCCCCCCTTCAAGAAAAAAATTCAATACCCACGGTCACCCTGGTGGACGTGGGTCCCACCATTTTCTTTAGTCATTCTTTTATTAAGGCCCGGTGCAAACGTGTTTTTTTGATGAGAAACTTTTCTGCAGGGGCCTCCTTTTGTGCTTCCCTGTCCTTCTTTTCCCTCATCCCCCGGGGCTTGGCCCCTTTTTTCAGGAAGATGGTCCCCCTCACCCCCCCTTTCACTTTCCCTTTAATGTAACGGTGCCCTCCTCGTTTGAGTGCCTTGCCCCCACATCACACGCCCTCGGGTCCCCAGACCCCGTACCCCCCCCCTGTGTTACCCCCTTCACCACCCGGCCCAAATTTAGCACGCTATAACCCTAAACATCATCTATAAACCCTTAAAAAAACCCAAAACATGGGCCCCCCCGGCCATGTATTGTGTTTGTATAAATGTATATATTGGACAAAAATGTGGTGCAAAATCCAATCGTTTGTTGCTGTCGATGGGCACTGTCAAAGTGCCTCGAGGTGACCACCTACCACCACCGTTGCCCGTCTCACCCCACCCCCCGCCTGCCACACCCCCAGCCCCACGCCTGTCTCACCCCCCCCCACGCCTGCCCACCCCACCCCACACCCGCCCCACCCCGCCCCCCCGTTCACCCCACCCCACACCTGCCACACCCCCCCCCAACCTGCCACCCCAGCCCACGCCTGTCTCACCCCCCCCCCCCCTGCCACACCCCGCCCCCCCACCTGCCCACCCCAACCCCCCCGCCTTCCACCCCGCCCACCCTCCACACCCCACCCCCCCCGCCAAAACCCCCCCCCCACCCTGCCACACCCCAGCCCCAGCCTGCCACACCCCACCCCACCCTGTCACGCACGTGCCGATGGGGTTAAGGGGATGGTGATGGTGAAAGTGGTGGGGTGCTGTGCAAAGGTGAGGGGTGGTGTTGTTTATTGTTGCTATTGTAATGATTATTTTATTACGCTGATTCTTTTTGACATGGGGTTTTTTTATAGGTGCTCTGAGAGGGGGTTTTTTTTTTTTTAGTATGTTTTGAACTATTTTTATCGTAGGATGTTCTAAGGTTTTTTTTTATAGTAGTTTTGGACTATTTTATCGTAGGATGTTCTGGGGTTTTTTTTTTTTTATGTATGTTCAAAGACTACAGTATACGGGAAATTTGTTACTCTTTTGGGCTATTGCCATGAGGCCTTTTTTGCGTTCCGGACTTTTTTTTTTCCAAAAACATCACTCCATCCCCCTTCCTATGGTTATCAGTATAAATGATATACTTTATCTTCGAAATGTTTTTTTATAATTTATCAAATAAAAAAACAGCAAAATACACAAAAGAAATCCCATTATGAGAGAGTGAAAAATATGCATGAACTTAATTTCATTTAAAACCTTTTTCGCCTTTAATATTTTGCAAGAAACATTTTACTAAAACTATCAATAAAAGGGGAATTTTTTCGCTTTCCATTGTATATTTCGTTTTCTGAAAAATAAATTCTATTCATATATTACGTTAACAAAAAAATAACCCATAAATGGGGAAAATTTCCCCATTAATTTTGTTTTGTTAAGCTATTTTATGCATGGTTCAAATTCATTTATAGAAACGAAATATCAACGGAAAGCTAAAAAAATTCCCGCTTTTATTGATATTTTCATGTAAAAAAGTTTTCACCAAATATTAAAAATGGTAAAGATTAAGAAAATATTATGTTCATGATTTTCTTAGTTCTAATCTTTTTTTTTTGTGCATTTACTTTTTTTTTTTTGTAATATTAAAAGAAAAAACATTTCGAAGATAACTGTATCTTTATACTGATAAACCTGTCAAAACTGTATTTATGGAACACTTTTTTACTTGCTGATCCGATTGGTGTTTATATCTTTATTTAAGGCAAATTTAGCTTTGGTTTTAATTAATTTATCAAAAAAAACGAAATATTCAATGGAAACTAATAAAAATCCGCTTCTATTCTATGTTTTGTAAACATTTTTTTCAAAAAATTTTAAAGGGGAAGAGTTTAATGAATTTTGATTCATGCATATTTCTTCACTCTCTTAATAAATTTTCTTTAGTGTTTTTACGTTTTGTATTTGATATATTATAAACAAACTTTTTACAAAGAAAAGGGTTTTCTTTAACTGAAAAACCATAAAGGGAATGGGAGTGATGTTCAAAAATTCAGGAATCGAAAAAACGGGCCTCTTAAGGTCATGGGGGGGTTGGGGCGCGGGCACGAGTAGCAATCCAGTTCAGTGTCGTGGTATGTTTTGAGACTATCTTTATCGTAGGATTTCTGAGACGTGTTTTTTTTTTGGTATGTTTTGCGACTATTTTTATCGTGGGATGTTTGAGACTGCCTTTTTTGGGTTTTTTTTAATATCTTTATCGAGGATGTTCTGAGACCCCTTTTGGGGTATGTTTGAGATTTACTTTATCAGGATGTTCGAACTTCCCTTTTTGTGTAGTTTTGAGACTATCTTTATCGAGGATGTTCTGAGACTGCCTTTTTGTGGGTTTGTTTTGAACTATCTTTATCGTAGGATGTTTGAACTCCCCTTTTGTGGGTTTTTTTTTGAGACTATCTTTATCGTAGGATTTTTGGAACTGCCTTTTTGTAGGAGTTTTGAGACTATCTTTATCGAGGGTTCTGAGACTGGCCTTTTTTTGTAGGTTGTTTTGAGATTTCTTTATCGTGGGTTTTTCGGGACTCCCTTTTTTTGTAGGTTGTTTTGAGACTATTTTTATCGAGGATGTTCTGAGACTGCCTTTTTGTAGTTGTTTTGAGACATCTTTATCGTGGGATGTTCTGAACTGCCTTTTTTAGGATGTTTTGGACTATCTTTATCTGGGATGTTCTGAGACTCCTTTTTGTAGGTTTTTTTGAGACTATCTTTATCGTAGGAGTTCTGAGACTGCCTTTTTTTGGGTTTTTGAACTATTTTTATCGTAGGATGTTCTGAGACTCCCTTTTTTGTGGGTTTGTTTTGAGACTATCTTTATCGTAGGATTTTTTGAGACGCCTTTTGTGGGGTTTGTTTTGGACTACTTTATCGTAGGATGTTTTGAACTGCTTTTTGTAGGTTTTTTGAGACTACTTTATCGTAGGATGTTCTGAGACACCCTTTTTTTGGGGATTTTTTGAGACTTCTTTATCGTGGTGTTCTGAACTGCCTTTTTGTGGGTTTTGTTTTGAGACTATCTTTATCGTAGGTGTTTTAACCCCTTTTTTGTTTGTTATGAGACTATTTTATGTCCGTAGATAACACTAAAGTGCCACCTGCGCTATTGTCGCCACCCCGCCAAATATTACAAAATTATAGCACACTACTGATTTTTATGTTCCACTGAAGATGATACAAGTAGTATATATATTTGTTTAAAATCCCTGTTTTATTTATTTTTGCTTTGTTCTGCTTTTATTACGGTTTCAAATTTCCTACTCGTTTTTTTTTTTCGCGCACGACGACGGCGGGGGGACCCTCAGGACAAAACACTAGATGACGCCCCTTAACAACGTCACCCCCTCTTTTTTTTTGTAAATTTTTTCATTTTTTAGCCTACTATGACACAGATGCAGACACAAAATGACACACACTCTCCCGATGAAACCCCTTTAAACTTTCCTGAAAACATGGGGTGAAAATGTTACTACTAACGGGCCCCCCAAGTCTGATAAAAAAAAAAATAAAAAATAAAAAAAGATAAAAAAAAAAACGTTGGGGCCGGCGACTTTTGTTATCTACGGTAGGATGTTTCTGCGCGCCCTTTTTTTTTTATAATGTTTTGAACTTCTTTATCGTAGTGTTCTGAGGGTACCTTTTTTGTAGGCTATTCTGAGCTCCTGTTTTTCTCCCCCCCAGGGGGCGGGTACTGGAGATTATTGCACACCTCCTGACAAAAAAAAAATTCCGCCCTCTGTTTCCCCAAAAAACCTGGTTCAGGTCCGGGTTTCCTAAGGGTTTCGACTATTAAGTTTTCTGCCATCATTAAATGTCATACATTAGTTCATCATCTGTAGGGGTACAGTGGTAGATTATTATATTAGTATTCGAAATTTTGTCTATTTCTTTTTCTATTATTATTATCATTTTTTTCCTTTCCCCCCGAAGTTGGGGGGTTTTGTTTTTCACCCCCATCTGTCTGTTGTCTGTTTGTCTGTCGTCTGTCTGTCTGTCTTTTGTTAGTGACAGGGTTTCTCAAAAATTAGAATAGATTTGGACCAAAAATCGGTATACCAATCTATTTTGGGTTTGGAAAAACTTTTTAATTTTGGATGAAAACTATTCAACTGTTCCATGGCAACCAATTGTGAAAAATTCGGCCGGCCAACTGAGGCATAAAGCACATATATATATATAATTTTTAAAATATATTATATATTTATTATTATATATTTTAAAATATATAATATTATATATATTTAAAATAATTGAGAAATTTCGGGCGGAGGCATGCGCCTACTGAGGCCCCCCCCCTTTTTATTACTGTTTTCATTTTTTATTTTTTGTTATTGCTATTATTGTTTTTCATTATTATTATTATCTTAGTAGTTGTAGTATAGCAGTAGTTTTGTATTATAGTATTGTAGTAGGACTAAGGGGATTTGAATAGTGTAATATTTGTAGTCTAAAACAGTAATATGGTAAAATTTTTAATCATAGTAGTAGTATTGTAGTAAAATTTAGTGAGTAGTAATATAGTAGTAGTAAAAATAGTAGCTAGTAAAGAAATATTAAGTATATGTATAGTAGTAGTATAAGTAGTTGCTAGTAAAAAGTATAGTGTATAGTAGTATGTAGTATAGTAGTAGTAGTAAAGTTGAATAAATTTGTATGAGTAAATAGAATAAGTATAGTAGTATGGTTTTTGGGAAACCACATCGTAGCGACCGGAGTTGGGGGTACTGCCTCCAATTGTGGGGCCCCCGTATTTTCATAAAAAAACTGGGTAGAGGTCGTTGTGATAGTATAGAGTAATAGTAGTACAGTGGCAGTATATTTTAAAATATATCTTGTAATGTATCAGTAGTAGTATAGTGTACGTGGTATATATTTTTCTTTTCGTTCTTAATTTTTTAAATGTACTTAGTATAGTAGAGTAGTTAGTAACAGTAGTGGAGGGGTTTGTAGATAGTAGTATAGTGTAGTAGTAACAGTAGTTATAGTAGTAGTGGTAGTATATATTATTTCTATTATTGTTCTTATTCTTGTAAATGTATCAATAATAGTGTAGTAGTAGTAGTAGTAGTAGTAGTAGCAACAGTAGTAGTAAAAACAGTAGTAGTAGTAGTAGCAGTGGTAGTAGTAGTAGTAGTAGTAGTAGTAGCAGTGGTAGTAGTAGTAGTAGTAGTAGCAGCAGTGATAGTATTTTTATTTTTTTCTATTATTGTTCTTATTCTTGTAAATGTATCAGTAGTATTAGTGTAGTAGTGTGTAGTAGTATTAGTAGTAGTAGTAGTAGTAAGTAAAGTATATATTATTTCTATTATTGTTCTTATTCTTGTAAATGTATCAGTAGTAGTAGTAAGTAGTAGTAGTAGTAGTACTAGTGAAGTAGTAGTAGTAGTAGTAGTAGTAGTAGCACTAGTAGTATAGTAGTAGTAAAAGTAGTACAGGGGTAGTTTTTATTTTTATTATTGTTCTTATTCTTGTAAATGTATCAGTAATAGTATGATAGTATAGTATAGTAGTAGTGTGTAGTAAGTATTAGAGCAGTAGTATATGAAGCATAGTAGTAATGTAGTTAGTAGTAGTAGTAGTAGTCAACGTATAGTAGAATAGTATAGTAGTAGTAGTAGCAACGTGTAGTATAGTAGTAGTAGTATTTTAGTGTAGTAGTAGTATAGTGCTGATAGAAATTTTTCTTTATTGTTCTTATTCTTGTAAATGTATCAGTAAAAAGAAATATAGTAGTGTAGTAGTAGTATAGTAGAGTATTGTATAGTAGTGTAGTAGAAAAAGAGTAGTAGTAGTAGTAGTAGTAGTAGTATAGAGTAGCATTATGTAGCAAAAAGTAAAAAGTATATATATTTTTTTATTTTTTCTTATTCATGAAATGTATCAGTAAAGTAGTAGTACAGATAGTAGTAGTAGGTATATAGTAGTAGTACTGTACTAGTAGTAGATATATATAGTACTAGTACGTCTAGTTTAGTAGTAGTAGTGCAGTAGTAGTATAGTAGTAGTAGTAGTCACAGTGATAGTATATATTTTTCTATTTTTGTTCTTATTCATGAAAAATTATCAGTATAGTGGGTAGTAGTGTAGATAGTAATAGTATAGTATAGAAATAGTATAGTAATTGTGTGTATAATAATGATTGATTTTGGGGGAAGGGCATGATGGCTGTCTATATAAATAATATTGTATGATCACTCTCGCCGGGTGACCCCTCGCTTTGGGGCAGTTAAAGCGATCACGGGTTTTTGGAAATCCCCTGTCTACAAACTAAGTGTTCTCCGTCAAGACCAAAGTATGCAATTAAAAGAATCCTAATAACTTGTTCTCTTAATGACAGTATTTCAAAAAAATCTTATTAAAATGAAATAGGGAGGACCGAGTAATAAAATGCTACCTTAAATACCTCCGCAGGTGTCCGTTAAGTAGTAGTAGTAGTATTAGTGTGTAGTGTAGTAGTAGTATGTACGTAGTGTAGAGGGGTATGTAGTAATTAGATATAGATAGTAGCATGAGTGTGGGATGATAGAAATATAGTATATATAGTAGTATATATATAGTAGAGCAGGAGTAGTATAGTAGTATAGTATAGGGGATAGTAGTAGACTAGTGTAGTAGTAGTAGGCTAGTAGCAGTAGTAGTAGCAAGTAGTAGTAGTAATATAGTAGGGGGTAGTATAGTATGGTAGTAGTATTAGTGTATATAGTTATTAGCGTAGTAGTAGTAGTAGTGTATAGTAGTAGTAGTACTAAAATAGTGGTAGTAGTATAGCAGTAGCAGTATAGAAAAGGATATAGTGTGTATATAGTGCAGTAGTATGCGGAGTAGTATAGTTAGTAGTGAGTAGTACATGAGTAGTAGTAGTAGTATAGTAGTGTAGTATAGAAAGCAGGAGTAGTAGTATATAGTAGTAGGATATAGTAGTAGAGGGTAGGGAGTGAGAAACCAGGGACCTTGCGGGGGAGGCCGCCCCCCCCCGGCCTTAAAGGAAAAGAAAAATTTTTTTTTTTTTAATTTTCAAAAAAATCTTTCGACATAAAAATTTTGCTTGTATGGTCTAGTGATTAAAGGATGGGGAGCGCTAAGTGCGTGGCCTGTTTTCCCCGTAAAACGTCGCAATGATAAAAATCTAACTCGCATGCGAGGAGTGGAAGCCTGGGCCGCTTGGCCCGAGGGCTTTTAAGCTAATAACATTCTTTAAATACTTTTAAATTGATGTTTGAAAAATATTTATTTGCTAAAATTTTTTCATGCATAGGATTCCAAAAATATTTTCCCCATTGGTATTTTTCCATTACTTTCCCCGACTAAAAATAAAAGCTTTATCCATCTCTATTCTAGGTGCCACCCCCCCGCTCGAGCCCCCCGCCGCCCACGTTTTTCCCCGGGAAGGAATCTTCTTCTGCGTGATGGAGAAAAGCCAAATAAAGTCCTGCACCGTGAGCACGCCCTTTGAGTGCCAATGAATCATTGAGGCGGTCCAAAATGGAAAAATTCTGAGGGGAAAAATCCAGTTTTCCCCCCGCCCTTTTCGACGCCCGGGCTCCCGACGTGATTACCAAAAGGGGCTGCTGGAGCATTCAGGGCGTCAACAAGTTGGGACGTGGCCTCCCCCAAACAAGAGCCAGAAGATCCTCCGGTCGGTTCGTGGAAGAGGTTAGGGGAAAGCGGGAGAGTGGAGGTTCTCTCGATGGGAAATGACGCATCAAGGGCAGCTGGTGTTGGCCGCTCACGCTGGCGGTAAAGGACTCCTCCCCCATGGTCCATGCCAATTTTCCCCAACCCAAAACCCTCGGAACCCCGAAGGGTTTCATCGGGCGGGGGGCAAGGAAAGAGGCCCCTGAAAACCTCGGAAAAATCGGGTTTTCAAGCTTGCTACACTCCTGAAAGCTGCCAAAACCTGCGTGAAAAACCCCCCTCAAAAGAACCGAACGGGAAAATTCGAAGGAGACAGGGCCAAATTTTAACCCTTTCCCCCCCTCGAAAGAGTTCGCGACCTGGGTCGTCGTGGAGCGGGGAAAGAAACAATCCGCAAAACGGAAAAGGGGGCCCTCGATCGCGGACAATCTCATGACAACTTTTTTGGGGAAAAGCAGGCGCGACGAGCACCCAAGTTTCCAAACCCCGAAGACCCCTCTCCAGGTGCGACGGCGCGGGCCATTCATCAGGAGACGCGGAGCAAAGCAATGATTAAATTTTCCCGGTCCCGGGGGGCTATCTCTACTCCTCCCTTCTCCGCCCGAGGGCATCGCTTCCCGAACGGTGCTCGCGCGGGAGGGCGAGGGAGTGTTATCCCGCCCGCCCGAGAAGGCCTCTCGTTCACTTTGCCATCGACAACATCGATTTCCAAGAAGACACAGTAAGGGGAAAGGGGCACCTTCCAGGGCACGGTTAGCGTTGCCTTTCAGCCCGGCCCACTTCTCCGTCGAGCTGGACCCCCTCAATTTCATTCTACGCTGCTAAAACCCCCCCCTGCTTCCATTTACGGGGTCACCCCTGTCCCATAAACCGCTCGTTGCCGAAGCTTCCCCCGCCCCTTTTTTGGGAAAAAACCCGCCTCGAGAGCGGAGAACTCCAAGGAAAAGGGACCTCTCGTCCACTCCCTTCGGATCGCTCCCCTAAAAGACCTCCCGGGGAGCATGCCCAGCTGGTCAGCCTTCAACCCACCGAGGATTTTCCGCCTGTCCACCGACGACAATCGCCCCTTTCCCCATTCTCACTCTCCAGCCCCAGAGTACTCGTCTTTTCACCATGATGACAAAAAATGGAGAAATTCAAAAGCGCTGAACGGCGTGGGGCCCCGGGTCTTTTTTGCTGCCAAAAAGGCGCTTTCCAAACTCCTGGAGATCAATTGAACTTGAAAAAAAAAAAAATGGATCGTCCGCCTTGGCGACCAACGTCGTCATACCCTGCTGCGGTGCAGGGTGTTTTCCCTGGGGGGAGCGGCTTCGACAGGTCTCCACGAGTCGGGGGTGACGGACCCCCCACAGTCCGGGATTTTGGGCGGAAACCACGTCAAACCCCGGGAATTTTAGGCACAAAACCATAAAACCCCAAAAAAAAGTGCCTCCCAGCTCTCAATTCTTTCCGGGGAAAATGGAGAGGCCGAGAATTTCCCCCCCAGGGGTTGGCGAGGATGGAAGACTGGATTCCTTCAAAAAACCCTCGAGATCCTTGCACCAAACTGCAGATCCTGAGGTCGCGGGTCAAAGACCCGTCCCTTGAGCAATTTTTCCAGACGTAGTCAAGATGGTCCCCCTGCTTTTGACTACACCCCGGGGGTGTGCGGACGGGACTGGGCGCTGCACCGAAGGGCGTTGGAGGAGTTTGGACCGTTCTTTTTTCGCCCTGAATCGAAGCTCCTCGCCCCTTTTTTCCCGGGTTTGTGGCCCTGATGCAGGACCTCCGCCTCAAGAATCCAAGGAGCGTGGACGTACTTGGGGAACCCCTGGGGCTCCAGTCGTTGGTACCTTTTTCCCTCCCCTTGGGTGCGACCATGCCTTGGGAAAAGGTGAACCGGATCGAAAGGTGACGGTGGGGTTGTAGGGATCACGAAAAAAACCCTCGACGAGGACCAAGTTCCCTTTTTGTCCAAGACGAACTCTTGCAATTTAAGGGCCAAAAACATTCGGAAGTTCTGCTACGGCATCAAAACACCACAAGGCACCCCCCGGTCACGAAGAAAACACACGAATGACCAAAAGAGGGTTCTGGTCTTCTTCGCCCCATAACCCCTTTATCGCGAAAACCCCCAATCACCACCTTCCCCCTTTTCCCCCAAAGGGTTTTTTCCAATAAAATGTGGACGCATGACAAAAATCGAGGAGACTGGAAGGGAAACTCTCTTGAAGTACGAAGGGAAGGATCAGGACTGCGCAGCAAAGTTTCCGGAGGTCTGCATCTCAG
This sequence comes from Chionoecetes opilio, assembly GCA_016584305.1. NCBI lineage: Eukaryota > Metazoa > Arthropoda > Malacostraca > Decapoda > Majidae > Chionoecetes > Chionoecetes opilio. The sequence goes on from JACEEZ010020167.1 coordinate 10,949, forward strand.
CCTACCAAAAACATTCAAAAACGCTGGGGAAGAAACCAAAGTTTCAATCGGGGGGAAGCAGGTGATTTTCAGGATCCTCAACTTCACTGGCGCCCGCTGCTCGCCCTCCAACTCGACGCAGTTGGACCTTTGCACCATATCCCAACTATGAGCTCTCCCTGTTCCCTCTTGCCCTCTTTGACGCCAAGGCCCCCGCGGGTCCGCAAAAAATGCCCTTTTCAGGGTTGGAAAGTAACGCGGCGGTCTCCACGGCCTCGCAAACCCTTCCCTCTCGCGTGCTGGTCCTCGACGGGATGGCTACCTTTAGCAGCACCCCGTTTCCGCTCAGCAAACTTTAAGGACCTGGGTTTATCCTCCTGCAGAGAGTGCCCAAAGGGGGGTTGGGTACGGGGGTTTGCACCTTGCTTTTACAGGTACGACATCGCGCGTCCCCCAAAGAAAGACCGAGGGAACAGCGACCCGAGGGGGAGGTCGTATCGACTCCAGCAGCGACGAGGTCAAAGGGAATGCCCTGGCTAAAATCTTTCCCCCAAAAGCAACAAGACTGCTATGACCCCTCATTGCCTCCCAAAACCAGCACCATTCATGGGGGTTCGCGTCGTCGCCGGGGGCGCGACAAAACCCGGGCAAATTCTGGACCCGGGCGGGGCCCAAATTCGCTTTAGAACAAAAGGAAGCGGACAATAAATATTATCATCTCTCCTGTCACAAAATGTGGAGGCAACCCAGTTTCTCCGGACATGACGTCCTCGTCCTCCTCCTCCGAACTTCCCCAAGATACCCCCCAAAAACGTGCCTCCAGCTTTGGCAAGACGACTTTCAAAGTTCAGCCATCCCGAGAACTGGGGTTCACGCGGATGTGATCACGTCCTTCCCTGCTCTGACTGGTTGCGAAACCCTTGCCCCTCTCAGGAAAGGCAAGTTGCAAGCTTTGGGCCCTTTTTCCAGGCGGGCCGACCAGGCAAACCCCCGACCCCCCCTTGGGTCCCCTCCGAAACCCGGTCCGCTGACGCAAGAGAGCCTGGACGCCCGTGCCCATTCGTGAAGGCAGAAATTTTCGATATACCTGCTCTCTGCCGCAGGGGGAGGTGGGCGGCACTTCAGAAGAAAAAGGTTGGAGCGCATGGCCCCTCCCACAGTCAACGCCACCACCCAGCAATTTTTGCAGCCCAGCTACGGGCCTCGTCTGGGAGGGGGGGTGGAAGAAGGGTTGGGGACCCTCGACCCCGCAGTACGGCTACGGACCAAAACCCGGCGCCTATCCCTTCCACCCTGCCTCCCGCCCCCCAAAGTATCATGGATGGGTGCAGTGCGGATGCAAGACGACGCTCGCCAAACGCTGCCGCTGTCAACGCCTCCAGCTCCCTTTTTCGGAGCTTTGGATTGCTCCCCCCAGATGTGCATCAACGACGAGGGAAAAGGGGATGAGGAGTCGTGGCGTAGACGAAGATATTCGATTTTTTTTTAAATTGTGAACCTTCTTCGCAAAAATAAGGGATTTTTTTTGTTTAATTTTATTTTCCAAAAAAACGCGGAGGGACTCGGTTTTGTTGTTTTTAAATTTTGTTTCGGATTAAATACTCGGGTCCTTTGGGGGGGAAAAAAAGGGTTTCCTTTCACCCTTGGTGAAGGAAGTATTTGGGGTCTTTCCTAACATTTTTTAGTTGAAAAACTTGTTCTACGCAATAAATTTACCCACCCTTGCACAAATTCGTTAATTTTAAAGTTCCTAAAAACAATTGTTTTTTTTTTACTTTTTTTACTAATTAAAAATTTTGTTTTTTTTAAATTTTTAAGAACTCAGGGTTTTAAAGGGCCAAAATTATTCTTTTATATTTTTTTTTTCCCTTTTTTCCACTTATCTCTAAAATTTTCCATTATAGATCGTAATCCGAACGATACAAACCCCGGATACTCAATAACATTTTATGCCTCTTTAAAAAGCTTCAAATTTTATCCAAAAGAGGTCTCTCGACGTCTGGTTTCATTCTGCAATTTGTAATTCCAATTTTATTGCCAATTGCCAAATTGCAAATTGGGGCGAAAACTTACCGCTAACGAGTGACCCAACTACATTTTCGGATTCAGCGGCACAAAATGCTAGGATAAAACCCCCAAAATACTTCCTTTACCTAAGGTTAACGAAAGCCTTTTTTTTTGCCCAATGACCCACTAATAGGCCTGAACTTGCCCTTTAAGTCGGGGGGCCGCTGATTCATATATGCATATATACGCCATATGACTGGTTTATCAGTATATTGAATACTGATCTTCGAAATGTATACTGTAATCTTCGTAAATGGTTGTCTAAATATTATCAAACAAAAAACAATAAAACACGCTAAAAAATCCATTACGAGACTGAAGAAAAATGCATGAACTTTAAAATGCACTTCCCTCTTCCCATTTAAACTTTGCGAGTCAAATTTTTCATGAAGGGTATCGTAAAGCGCAATTGTATTTGCTTTCCCTTGATGTATTTTGTTTTTTGATAAATGAAAACCCCTTTGCATAAATTAGCGTTAACTAAAAAATAAAAACATCAATTGGGGAATTTCCGATTGATGAGGCTATTTTTTTAGTTTAACGCTAATTTATACACGGTACTAATTCATTTATCAGAAAACGAAATGTATAAGTAAATAAATAACATCATCAATCGCGAAAATACCCGATTGATGATTTTATTTATTTATTTAACGCTAATTTATGCATGGTTCTAATTAATTTATCAGATAACGAAATATAGCAATGGAAAGCTAATAAAATTGCGCTTCTATTGATACCCTTCATGATAAAAGTTGACTCGCAAAGTTTTAAATGGCGAAGAGTTAAGTGAATATTAAGTTCATGCATATTTCTTCATAGTCTCGTAATGGCATTTCTTTAGCGTGTTTTACTGTTTTTTATTTGATAATATTATAGAACAAACATTTACGAAGATTACAGTATATCATATATACTGATAAACCAGTCTATATGATAGTCCATAGAGCACTATATCTCTTTGTCGGGCGGGGCAGGCCGCTATGCAGCCCCGCAATTCAAAACATTGTCGCGTGAACAGTCGTATACAGTGGTCTATGGTTTGACATATGACGAATATGTGCTATATATGTTTTGGCCCCGGGTTCTCATTTCCGGGGCGGCCGTCCAGGGCGGCGCTCATCATTCTGCGCCCCCATTTTTTGGGGGGGCGGAGGTGTGTCCTCTTTCAGCCCTCCTCACCCCCCCCCCCCCTCCCTCTACGGGAGAGCGCTGTGCTGTCAGTTTGCTGTTGATTCCTGCCTCAACACGTGGGCACCGGAGTGCAACGATTCAGCCGTCCTGCCCTGGCCCCCCTCACGCCCCTCTGCCCCGCCTTCGGGTGGGGGGGTGGGTCAGTGTTGGTGGAGGGCGACGCCCGGAGTGATGTCGCGTCGTGGCTTTGGCTGCTCGACTCCTCCATTCCCTGTCCTCTTTGCCTTCCTTTGCTGTCCTGACTGCCGTGTGGCAATCAGGTACCATTCCTCCTGACTGGAAAAGGGGGCTGGTCGTCCCTATCTGGAAAGGGAAAGGGGACCGTCAGGACTGCAACAATTACCGCGGTATTACACTGCTCAGCGTACCAGGCAAGGTGCTTGCCCATCTATTGCTGACACGAATTCGCAGTCATCTGGTGAAGCATCAGAGACCTCAGCAGACTGGGTTCACGCTTGGTAAGTCAACAACGGACCGTATCCTAGCGCTTCGTGTCCTGGTGGAGCGCCGACGTGAGTTTCGACAGGGGATGCTTGCAGCCTATGTTGATCACAAGAAGGCGTTTGACTCAGTGCATCGTGAGTCACTCTGGGATCTTCTGTGGCTTCTAGTGATTCTTGCAAAGACTATTGGTTTGATAACTGGTCTGTATTCTGGGACTGAGAGTGCTGTGAAGTGTGGGGCAGGTGTATCCAGCTTCTTTCCTGTGAATACAGGAGTGAGGCAAGGGTGCGTCCTTGCCCCATCACTTTTCAACGCTTGTATGGACTGGGTATTGGACAAGGTTGTAGATCAAAGTGATTGTGGAGCATCCGTCGGCAACACCAAGATCACTGATCTTGTTTTTGCCGATGATGCAGTAATCTTTGCTGAGTCGCTGGAGGTTCTGGGGATGGCTCTCGAGGCGCTGCACGAGGAGGCAAAGCCTTTGAGACTTGAGGTCTCCTGGCTCAAGACCAAGGTCCAGGTGTTTGGAGACTTACTAGATGAAGCAGTACAGTCTGTTCATGCGTGTGGCGAGGACATTGAAATCTTGGAAAGTTTTACATACCTTGGTAGCGCAGTCCATAATGACGGCGGGTCACGTCAAGAAGCCTTACGGCGGATTGGCATAGCGCACGGTGTTATGGACTCGCTCAGCGGGAGTATTTGGCGTTGTCGGTACCTGTGCAGGAGGACAAAGATCCGGATCTTCAAGTCGCTTGTGATCCCTGTCCTACTCTATGGTTGTGAGACATGGACACTAAATAGTGACTTGAAGAGACGAATCAATGCCTTTGGTAATAAGTGGCTCCGCAGAATCATGGGGTATCGCTGGGATGATTACGTGTCAAATCAGCGATTGCACCGTGAGACTGAATCGAGGCCTATTACCTGCATAGTCCGTCAGCGCCAACTTCGGCTATATGGACATGTGGCACGCTACCCTGAAACCGATCCTTCCCATCGGGTTGTATCTGTAAGAGACAATCCGGCGTGGAGGGGGCCAAGGGGGCGCCCACAAGGCTCGTGGCTGGGGCAAGTTGATGTTTCTTGTCGAGAGCTGCTTGGTATGGGAAAGGAGCCTGCATGGGAACTCGCGCGTGGTGACCCCCGGGAGTGGCGTCCTAGGGTGGGCGAGGCGACGCGCCCCCCGGCGTATGCCCCCAATGATTGATTGATTGATTTGCCTTCCTTGCCAGGAAGGGGAGAGGGAGCGTGGTGATTCATGGACCTGAGGATTTCCGCCGCTGCCCCCCCCCCCTCTCGCCACTCTGCCCAGCCCCCCTTTTGGGGGGGGGGGTCGGTGTTGGTGGGGGGCGCTGCCCGGTTTGCTGTTGATTCCTGCCTCGACACGTGGGCACCGAAGTGCGACGATTCAGCCGTCCTGCCCTGGGCCCCCCTCACGCCCCTCTGCCCCCCTTCGGGTGGAGGTATGGGTCAGTGTTGGTGGAGGGCGACGCCCGGAGTGCTGTTGCTTCGTGGCTTTGGCCGCTCGGCTCCTCCATTCCCTGACGGCTCCTCCCCTCTTTGCCTTCCTTGCCAGGAAGGGGAGAGGGAGCCTTGTGTTTCTTTGTGCCTGGGGATTCGCTAAGCCTCACGCCCCTTCTCCTCTCCGTGGATCGGGGCGGGGCGTGCAGCGGGTCGTGGCTTGCCTCGTCGGGGCAGGTGTGCTTCGATGCAGTCTTTGCCTGGATCCTCCCACCACTCTACCCCCACCCTCCGGGAGGGGGCATTGGGTCGGTGTTTGAGGCGTCGCCTGGAGCTTTGTCTTTCATGGCGTTGCTACTCAACTCTTCATTCCCTGCCCTCTTTGCCTTCCTTTTCAAGGAGGGGTCGAGGGAACGTGATGATTCTTGGCGCCTGGGACTATGCCTCCCCACCCGTCCCCCTCTCTGGGGGACGGGGCGGGGCTTGCAACGGTTCGTGGCTTGCCGCGTCGGGCTGGAGTGCGAAGTTTTAGTCATGGTAAGGCCCCTTCTCCCGCCCCTCCACTCCCCCCTCTGGGAGGGGGAATTGGTCGGTGTTGGTGGAGGCGCCCGGTGCTTTGTCGTTCATGGCTTTGTTAACTGACTCCTTTTCCTGCCCTCTTTGCCTTCGTTTTCAGGCCGGGACAAGGGACCGTGGTGTTTCTTGGCGCCTGGGGCTCCGCCCTCTCTCCCCACCTTCCCCCTCTCTGTTCGCAGCTGGGAGCGGGGCAGGGTGTTCGGCGGTTCGTGGCTCGCACTGTCCGGATGGGGTTCTTCTCTGCTTGTGGGGTGGGGGCGTTTCGTTCTGCGGTTCGTCCCATCCCTCTCCCTGTTTTGCCTCCTTTTTCGGAGGTTTCTCAGCGAAGCCCAGGGCTGCTCGGCGTCCTTCACGTCCCGGTGCCTCAAGCTCTGCTCCTCGCATGCCCCGTGCCTCCGGTCAGCCCTCTACCGTCCTGAAGGGTGTCCGGTCGGGCGTTGCTGGCTGACGGTCGTTTTTCCGGAGGGCGTTGTGCCCTGCCTTCCCGGCGGGGCCTTTACTGTCCTTATGGATTAGTGGTCGCAGGCCTTGGAGTCTCGCACCCGCCACCACTTCCGTCTGTCCTGGCCAGACGGGGCTCTGGGTTCCCGTCTGGGCCTCGGCTGTTCGTCCTCCTCGTCTCACATCGTCTCACCTCTCGTCTCGTCCTCCCCGCTCCTCGTCTTACGCTTCCCGGCTTGCTGCCTCTGCTTCATTTCGGTCGCCATCGGTCATGCTGATAATAGATGGGGATATGGTGATGTCTTCTGCCCCTCCCCCTCACCGCAGTTCGCGGGCCGTGGCCTTCATGGGTAGGGACGTCGCTGCTCCGGTTCGGCGGGCGTCCCCGGAGCCTTCCCCATCCTCACCTCCCGTTCCTCTGGAGTGGTTGGGGTGGATGGTCTCTGTGAACACCTTACTGGTGTGATTGGAGGTCCATTTAGCAACCGGGACCTGTTCTTCGCCTCGTCTGAGTCACAGGTCACCCTCTTCCGCGTCCCTCTCGCCAGGGTTTGCTTCTGTGACTGCGGGCTTCGGCGATGTCTGCTGGGAGTGCTCGAACGGGGATGGGGTTGTGGCCTTCCCCAGGCCGGAGAGGTGGCGGTTCGTGGTCTTCCACCTCCCTGCTTCCTGTCTGCCGGGGGCGTCCTCCTCCCTTTTCTCTGCGGAGCCTTCCACTTGCGTCTTCCCTCGTCTCTCCGGGGGTGCTTCCTCCGACTTGTTTGCTTGAGCGCCGGTGCTGGCATCGTTTGCCTGCCTGGCTTTCGCCAGAAGGGTGCACGGGTGGCCAGGTGGCTTACTCTTGGTGGCCAGTCCCAGCCCTGGCCTCGCTATCTGCTGTCTGTCGGGGGCTGGCGACCGCGTGTGTCGCGTTCGGTGCACCCCTCCTCGACGACGGGGCCGTCGCTGGCCGCTTGGCCCTTCGGCATGAAGCCTTTCGTGGCCTGCCGGTGATGTCTCGACTCCAGGTACTCCGGATTGGCCCCTTCGCTTCGGGGGTCTTGTCGGAGTCTTTCCTGCTACGGTGTCTCGCCTCGTCCCCCCCCTCCCCCACCGTCGGGCTGGTGTGTCCTCAGGCCCCCAGACCCTTTCGGTCGGGGGGTTGCGGGTAGGGGCCCCGCAGGGAACGCCGGGGCTCCTTTTGTCTGGAAGGGCAGTCCCCGCACGTTCGCCAGCGGCAGGGTGGCCTCCTGGAGCCTGGGTGGCATAACCGGTGTGGGTCTTCCTGCATGGTTCGAGTGCGAGTGCTCCTACTCCCGGGCTTTTCGCTCCGGGCATACTGTCTTCTCCTGGGCCGCCACCTAGGGTCGCTCTGGTTTCCCGTTCCTCCCTTCCTGGGCCTCCTCACTGAGTTTCGCGTGGCCTGTCCGCTGTGGGTCTGAGCCGCTGGGGTGGTCTAGAGTGGTCTTCCTTGGCACTAGTTCAGACTGCCGCCGCTTCGACGACCGCCTCCTTGATTTCCCTCCTGTGTCTGGCCGTTTGGCTGGTGACCGCCCCGTCCTGGCCGGGGACTGCTCGCATGCTGGCCCGGGCCATGGCGGTGGCGGCGGCGCCGGGGATGAGTTTCGTGGTCTTTAGGGGATGGTTCTTCCTTTCTCTTGCCCACCGCTTCTCGTGGCTGGGTGTGCACTGGGGCTCCCGTTCGGCCACAGTCTCGTCTCGGTGGTGACGGCAGCCAAGCTTCTTCCCCGCCTCTGCCAAGCCTCGGTGTCCCTACCTCCATCGTGGTGCCGCTGGGGGTTTCGTCTGGGCTTGCTCGCCTTCGCTGCGGCAGTCACTCCCCAAGGCTGGCTACAGCGCCGTCACCTTGTCAGGATGGTGCCCGCTCCTGTCCCGGGGAATCCCCGCGCCCTGATCGGGCCTTCTCGCTCCTGGGCACGTGGCTGGTTGGGGGCGTTTTCACCGCGTAACCCGGTGGTTGCTTCCGCTCCCCATGGTCTTTGTGTTGCCGGATGCCTCGGTTGTCGGGTGTGACTCCCGTTCCTCCGTCGGCCGGTGGAATTTCGGCGAGTGATCGGTTGTGGAGTGACGTCTCCACATCCATGTCAGGGTGCTGCTAGTCCCTCTCCTCTTCCTCCGGTCGTTTCCGGTCCCCCAGGGGACGGTTCTCTACTTAGGGTTGGTCACCATGGTCGCCGTCCTCTGTTTTGCTACCCAGGGGACCTCCAGGTTCGTCCTTCTTTTGCCCTTTTCGGTGCGCATTTTGGTCCTGGGGGCCCATGTCCCCCTCCGCCTGTCTGCCAGGTTCCTGCCGGGTGTGGGGTTCGAGTGGACCGCCGCACTCTCTCGCCTCCGGGGTGCGTTGGTGGTGCGCTTCATCTGGAGCGCTTTGCAGCTCTCTGTCGGCAGTGGGTCCTTCCGGAGATGGCCCTCTTCGCACGTCCAGGCGCTCTGCCCAGCAGCTGTCCTTTTTGACGAGGATAGACCGGGCCCTGCGGGGGCGGCCGGACGCCCTCATGGTTGGCTGGAACAGGTGGCGCCTTGTTTACCTGTTTTCCTCCTCCCTGTCCCTGCGTCCTCCTGAAAGTGTGCTACGTTCTGCGATTCTACAATTGAAAATCTACAGGGGCTGGGTCCCTCTGGTGGCTCCTCTCTGGCCGGCCCAGCCTTAGTTCTCCGTTCTGTGGACTTCGTGTCCCTCCTCTGTTCCTTTTGGGGGTCCTCGCTCTGCTGGAGGAGCTCTCTGCCGGGATTCCTTCCACCTTACCGCTACCCGTCTGGTGTTTCTCTCCGCTCATCATCTGCTAGGCTGTCCGGGTCCCTTTGGGCGGCCTTTCTGTCTTTCCTCAATCGGTCAGATCTTCGTCGCGTTTCGGGGTCAGTGGTCCTGGATATTCTCTCCTTCCTGGCCCCTAACAGGTGGTGGTCCTCTGCCTCTTTCTCCGCTCGCCTGGCGGCGCTGGCTGGGCGAATACGGCCGGGTATTCGTCCTGGACCGCCGTTCGGTGGCCCTACTGAAGTGGGGGTTATTCCTGCAGATTGCCCCCCGTCGTCCTGTCCCCTTCTGATCCCTGGTGAACGTCCTTCAGTACCTCGTGGGCGACCAGTTTCGGTCCGGCACTCCTGGGTATCGTCTCCTCCCGTCGGTCCTGTTCCTTAATTGTTGCCCTGGCGACGGGGTTTCGGGCCTCTCTCTGTAGGCGCTGTCCAGTTTCTCCCGATGGCCTGTCTTCTCGCTTCTCGCGGGACGGGTCTGCTGTCTCCCTCTCCCTCTCGCCTGTGGTCCTGGGTAGGGACGGGCGGGAGGTCATCCGTCTCCGGCCGGTTGCGGTGCCGGCTTGGAGGGTGGGGGTCGCCTTCCACCCTTTGTGTTTAGGCGCTTCGACGTTGCTTGGCTTAGTCTGCGTCCTGGGCAGGTGGCCCGCTGGCGCGGGTATGGGGTCCGTGGAGTCCTGCCTCGTGCTTCGTGGCTTGTTTCCTCTCTCACTCCGTCGTGAACTCGCCTTGTGTTGCCCTGGGCTCCCACCTTCCGGCTGGTCTGGTGTGGTGGTTGGTCAGCGTGCCTGCCCATGGCGACTCCGCCTGATTCTTGTGGATGCTTTTTGTTTCCTTTTGTTTTCTTGAGCAGTTGCCTTCCTTCTCCCCTCGGGGGTTGGGGGCTTCTTGCCCCGTCTCCAAGTGGCAGGTAGCTAGTGCACTAGCTATAAGGGGACCTAAAAGGACGGCTTTGAAGTATGAAAAGCCTATTTTTGGGTCCACGACATAGCTAGGGCACGGCCTTCGGCCTCCCACCCTTCCTTCCCCACCAAGTTTTCAGCCCCTCTCCCCGGGGGAGCTTCTTGGGATGGGTATGAATGTCTGGCGTCTGCCGGGGGTGGCGGGTGCCGGCGCGTGACTGCCAGACGTGTTCTTCTTCTTAGTAGTTAGTTCTTTTCTGCAATGTTGCAAGCTTTTAGTGCAGCCTGGTTTTACCAGATGTGGGATAAGGTTGCCCGGATTACCCAGGGATTACCCTGGGTGGCGATAGATCCGATCTATTAGCTAGTGCACTAGCTATGTCGTGGACCCAAAAATAGGCTTCTCATACTTCAAAGCCGTCAATTTTTAAGTGCGCGGGCCGTGCGTCGTGTATGCGTGACTGGGCCTTAAGTCTGTTTGTGTGGTGTGTGTGTGTGTGTGTGGAGACCGACGAGGCTGACTTCACTTATTTGCGCCTGTTTATTTGTTATCGTTATTCTGGTTTGGCGTTATCGTTGTTGATAATGTTAGGGTTGGTGGTGATGTCTGTTAAAGCAATACCGAGCTTTTACTGCAGTGTGTCGTAAAGAGTGTCCTCAGGTTGAGACTGTGGAATGGAGAGAGAGAGAGAGAGAGAGAGAGAGAGAGAGAGAGAGGAGAGAGAGAGAGAGAGAGAGAGGAGGAGAGAGAGAGAGAGAGAATGGAGAGAGGAGAGAGAGAGAGAGAGAGAGAGAGGAGAGAGAGAGAGAGAGAGAGAGAGAGAGAGAAGAGAGAGAGAGAGAGAGAGAGAGAGAGGGAGAGAGAAGAGAGGCGAGAAAATGAGAGAGAGAGGGAGAGAGAAGAGAGAGAGAGAGAGAGAGAGAGAGAGAGAGAGAGAGAGAGAGAAGAGAGAGAGAGAGAGAGAGAGGAGAGAGAGAGAGAGAGAGAGAGAGGAGAGAGAGAGCATGCAAAAAAAACAAGAGAGAAGAGAGAGAGAGAGAGAGAGAGAGAGAGAGAGAGAGAGGAGAGAGAGAGAGAGAGAGAGAGAGAAGAGAGAGAGAGAGAGAGGAGAGGAGAGAGAGAGAGAATAGGAGCAGAAAAAAGACTAAACGTCAATGATATGCAGAAGCCAGTATATAACGTCTAGATTAAACGAAAGATAGGAGATGCAAAATGAATATAATGACGTAATTTTTTTTATTGAGTTTATAATATGTTCAACATTATTTCATTGCATATGATACTAGGCAACAGAGAATTTGTAGGCATCACACTTAACGCCCAACAATTCAGTTCATTGTTGTTACCACGCATTCCAATGATAAATTACAATTTTTTATGTTATTGATTAAAGTATTTTCATTATCGCTTTGGCATAAGTTATCTATGCTTGGTAGTACAGTGAACCACCATCTTGTTGTAGCATTCAACCTTGAAGCCCAGTGTAATTTCATTGTAATTATACCGACCATTAATGATTATCAATGAATTAAGTGCACGTTGTTTAATCATTGACAGCTGTTTTCAGTACCTTGACGACTACTAATTTGTAATATTCAAGTTATTTTCGATAATGTTATATCTTGACAACAGACTATTTTATATACAAATAAAGATCCGTGAGGGTTTAATGTATGGTCGCCACAGTGATTCAAGAAGATTGGGGAAACTGTATTTTGCTCTCTGTTTCAGTATTTCCGATGCAAGTAACCATTGTGCGCACAGGCTGCTTGGAATTTTTTTTTGGATGGCAGAAGCGTTTCGAGCCTTGAAACTCTTCATGAGACGTGCTAAAATATAAGATAAGAGAGTAAAGATAGGAGAATAAATAAAAGATAAGAGGTAAAATGAGTCGTATAGGGCAGTGAAGGTATCGTTGTGTGGCAGCAGGATGGAAATGTTTATGATGGAGGAAATTATCTTTTCTTTCATCTATGCACTATTATACATTTTTTTTTCTACTTCTATGCCTATAGCGCCAGTAGGCAGTGACTCCAGGCTGGGATGGTGGCCCTAGCTCACTGAGGGCTGTGTGGTTGTGGGCCGTGGTAAACGGATTTTGT
>JACEEZ010020168.1:7500-17500 GCA_016584305.1 Chionoecetes opilio
ATAGAGAAGGGATAGGTGTAGAGAAGGGATAGGTGTAGGGAAGGGATAGGTATAGGGAAGGGATAGGTATAGAGAAGGGATAGGTGTAGAGAAGGGATAGGTATAGGGAAGTGATAGGTATAGAGAATTGATAGGTGTAGGGAAGGGGTAGGTAAAGGAGGATTTGGGTGCAAGGTACGTGCTCTTACGGGTAGGGAGTCATTGGGGTGACGACTGGTGGGGAGGGAAGGGTAGATTACGTGGTGTTAGGGGAGATTATTGTGAGGAAGTAAGGTATCAGAATGGCCAAATGATTAGTGTCCTTAGTGTAGCAGTTTTTTTTTATGTCACTACAGTCGATTTGTAGCCTACCCAGTTGTTCATCCTTAGTATTACCTTATTTGTGAGTTCTTACGTGATGTGTGTTGATTTGAATGTTTTTGTTTATATAAATCTATTGATTGATTGATTCTCGTGGCATGAAATACTTAGCTACTTATCACTCGCCCAACTTATTACTATTACTTTTTCCCCATCCATCCACCGTATGTGTGGCTGTTGATAAGACATTGGTGAGGATTGCCGTTTTGTCTCTTAGGTTAAGAATATCTTTAGTGATGTCGCGTGATGGTGCAGTTGTTAAGCGAACTGTGTGGAGGTTAAATGGCAATGTTAACAGGGGTGTGTGGGGGTGTATGGTGGTGGAAACAGAGTGGTAGGGATGGAGTGGTTGTGGTGCGGGCTAGAGTGGTAGGGATGTAGTAGTTGTGGCGTGGGCTAGAGTGGTAGGGATGTAGTGGTTGTGGCGTGGGCTAGAGTGGTAGGGATGGAGTGGTTCTGGTGTGGGCTAGAGTGGTAGGGATGTAGTGGTTGTGGCGTGGGCTAGAGTGGTAGGGATGGAGTGGTTCTGGTGTGGGCTAGAGTGGTAGGGATGGAGTGGTTGTGGCGTGGGCTAGAGTGGTAGGGATGTAGTGGTTCTGGTGTGGGCTAGAGTGGTAGGGATGGAGTGGTTGTGGCGTGGGCTAGGGTGGTAGGGATGGAGTGGTTGTGGCGTGGGCTAGAGTGGTAGGGATGGAGTGGTTGTGGCGTGGGCTAGAGTGGTAGGGATGGAGTGGTTGTGGCGTGGGCTAGAGGGGTAGGGATGGAGTGGTTGTGGCGTGGGCTAGAGTGGTAGGGATGGAGTGGTTGTGGTGTGGGCTAGAGTGGTAGGGATGGAGTGGTTGTGGTGTGGGATAGAGTGGTAGGGATGGAGTGGTTGTGGCGTGGGCTAGAGTGGTAGGGATGGAGTGGTGTGGGTGGGCTAGAGTGGTAGGGATGGAGTGGTTGTGGTGCGGGCTAGAGTGGTAGGGATGGAGTGGTTGTGGTGTGGGCTAGAGTGGTAGGGATGTAGTGGTTCTGGTGTGGGCTAGAGTGGTAGGGATGGAGGGGTTGTGGCGTGGGCTAGAGTGGTAGGGATGTAGTGGTTGTGGCGTGGGCTAGGGTGGTAGGGATGTAGTGGTTGTGGCGTGGGCTAGAGTGGTAGGGATGTAGTGGTTGTGGTGTGGGCTAGAGTGGTAGGGATGGAGTGGTTGTGGCGTGGGCTAGAGTGGTAGGGATGGAGTGGTGTGGCGTGGGCTAGGGTGGTAGGGATGTAGTGGTTGTGGCGTGGGCTAGAGTGGTAGGGATGTAAGTGGTTGTGGTGTGGGCTTAGAGTGGTAGGGATGGAGTGGGTTGTGGCGTGGGCTAGAGTGGTAGGGATGTAGTGGTTGTGGTGTGGGATAGAGTGGTAGGGATGTAGTGGTTATGGTGTGGGCTAGAGTGGTAGGGATGTAGTGGTTATGGTGTGGGCTAGGGTAGTAGGGATGGAGTGGTTGTGGCGTGGGCTAGAGTGGTAGGGATGGAGTGGTTGTGGCGTGGGATAGAGTGGTAGGGATGGAGTGGTTGTGGCGTGGGCTAGAGTGGTAGGGATGGAGTGGTTGTGGTGTGGGCTAGAGTGGTAGGGATGGAGTGGTTGTGGTGTGGGCTAGAGTGGTAGGGATGGAGTGGTTGTGGTGTGGGCTAGAGTGGTAGGGATGGAGTGGTTGTGGCGTGTGCTAGAGTGGTAGGGATGGAGTGGTTGTGGTGTGGGCTAGAGTGGTAGGGATGGAGTGGTTGTGGCGTGTGCTAGAGTGGTAGGGATGGAGTGGTTGTGGTGTTGACTAGAGTGGTAGGGATGGAGTGGTTGTGGTGTGGGCTAGAGTGGTAGGGATGTAGTGGTTGTGGCACGATCTGAGTGTCGCCACCTTATTATTTTTAACTCAGACCACTCGCTGCGAGCCACTCGTATAAGCTTCCTCTGTACTGTATTCTTACTTGCCTTTCCTTCCTCCTACACTTATATTGTACTCCTTACTACACTTATACTACTACATATACTACATCTTATCACTACTCCTACACTTATATTTTATTATCCTTCTTTCCTTCCTGTTACACTTATATATTTCATGAAAGGATAAAGCGAGAAGGAAATAGATGAAGCAGGAAGGAACGCAGCTCACTATATACAATACAGGGCTCCACTCTGACTTCTCTCCCCTCTCCTCTCCCCTTTCCCCTCTCCCAGCATTTTCAGACTTCTTTCCCCTCCATACCCTCGCATGCTCCTCTCTCCTTCCACCCTTCCTTCCCTTCGTTCCCTCTCTCCCTCCACCTCCTTCTCTTTCTCCCTTCCTCCACCTCCTTCTCTCCTTCCAACCCTTCCTCCCTCCACCTTCCTCTTTCACTGATTGTTCTCGGGCACGGGGATGTTTTTTTCTACTCTTGTAATTTTTTGGTCGATTTGTGAAGTGTTTAGCCGTCCTGGGTGTGACGTGAAGGGCGTCACGGAGATAATGCAGGCAAGAAATGTGAGGAAGAAAATGATGAGGTGGAGTTAAAACTTATCATAAGGAATGAAGGTATACTATCTAATATACTATAGGAGTAGCCGTGTGTCTGTCTGTCTGTCTGTCTGTTTTGGGTAGCCGAAACTGTAAATTCAATGTTGATTAAAGTAGGCTCAAAAAATTGCAAATAAATCGTAGGTGATAAGCATTTTGGTCCCATGTCGATTGAATAATTTTGAAGGGGGGTTTTGGGCTAAAAACACTTTTCAGCGATTAGAATACAGGAATAAACTCTGCGGTAACGTCTTTCCGCATTTCACTAATTCCGTAGACTCGTGGACTTATCGTTTGGTGTGGTGTGTGTGTGTGTGTGTGTGTGTGTGTGCGTGTGCGTGTGCGTGTGTGTGTGTCTGCATGCATGTATGTGTTTGTGTGCGTGCGTGTGTGTGTGCGTGTGTGTGTGTGTGCGTGTGTGTGTGTGAGTGTGCTTGCAGGACAGGCGTTGGGCTGGGGTGAGGCAGGCGTGGGGCTGGGGTGAGGCAGGCGTGGGGCTGAGGTGAGGCAGGCGTGGGACTGGGGTGAGGCAGGCGTGGGGCTGGGGTGAGACAGGCGTGGGGCTGGGGTGAGACAGGCGTGGGGCTTGGGTGAGACAGGCGTGGGGCTGGGGTGAAGCAGGCGTGGGGCTGGGGTGAGGGAGGCGTGGGGCTGGGGTGAGGTAGGCTACGGTGGTGGTAGGTCGTCTACCCCGAAGCACTTTGACCAGTGAGCAACGACAGCAACAACACGATTGGAGTTTGCACTCACATTGTTGTCTAATATATACTTTTTTTTTTTTTTTTTTTTTTTTTACATCACAAGGAACTGGCCAAGGGCACAACAAAAATGGGTAACACAAAGCCCGCTTAGTTGCCAGTCCCTATAAAGAAGACAGTAAGAGAATAAAATAAAAAAGAGGGGTGAGCCAATTTAGTTCGGCTCACATCACGACTACAAACATCAATACATGGGTCCGAAGGGCCCACAAGCACTTGTTACTTCACTATTGCCCACGATACTCTACTCAATTGGGAGTATGGTTTCTTTTTACCTTAATGGATTCGGAGAAAGTCACCCTCTGAGTTTTCGCAAATCACTACATTCGGAGATACAAAATAGTTTGTTTTGGAAGGCGAGAGGGAAGACTGTGTACTTACGCTTTACTCCACGAAATATCTCGCAAAATATGCGAGATAAAGACTTGTCAATATATGTGTGTCAATATATGTAATATGTGTTAGGAAATTATATGAAAGGAACATAATGGTGACCTTTAAAATTGCCTTTTAGATCATTTTAAGGTCACCGACGGGATGGTTGATTGAGCTCTTAAACCGGCCACACACACACCGGCGCCTTTGTAAGACCAAGCCTTTGTAATAAAGTTTTATGGGGTAAAACTATCTATGAAGGTTACGTACTAGCCTTTAAGGGAGGCGGTGATGACATTCACCTAAGGCATGAACAAAATTTTCATTAGTATTATGATTTGATGACCTTAGTGGAGCGAATGAGCTCGGAACTAGACGAGCTGAGTGTTTTTTGCCCGGCTGGCGGTCACTGCCTACCACAACGAGATGGCGACGTGTTCAAGATGAGACATGTATCTTCCTTTTTACAACTACACTCGTGTCATAATGAAAGCTTAAAAAAAGGCAGGTTACTGAATTCCTTCTAAATATGAAGAAAGACCTTTAGAAGCCCTACCAATATGTGGAGGTGTCAGGAAATGACCGGGTGAATGAAGTCAATTACAGGTGTGTGGGTGTGTGTGTGTGTGTGTGTGTGTGTGTGTGTGTGTGACCTCTGAGGCAACAAGATGCAATGTATATAAAACAATTAACCCTGAATTTAAAGTACATGACATTTATGAAAAGAAACATGTAATTAACGATCTACATAGGATGTCGTTTACACGTTTTCGAGTATGTGGTCATAGTTTAGTAGTGGAAACGGGACGCTGGAACAGGCGCGGACGTGGTCGCCTTCCTCTCGAGGAGCGCCTGTGTTCAATAAACTAAACTAACTAAACTAACTGTGTATGTGGTGACATACAAACAGAACAACATGTGGTAGAGGTGTGCCCCATAACACAACACATTAGAAACCTTTACAGATTTAATACTGTTCATGACGTATTCTCTAATTTCAGTGATGTAATAACATGCAAAATTATACATGAAGTTTTAAATAGTTATACTTAAGAAATGCATATTCTTTTCCGTTAATAGTTTATTTCATTTTTTGTCTTTCATAGGGACGTAGATCAAGCTGGCTGCTTGTTGAATTTTATGTGTTTAGTAGTTTATCGTAGTAGTAGTAGTTTTAGTAATTATTTTTTGTTGGACTACAGTTTGTTACTCAAAATTTGTGGGAATGTTTCATTTTTTGGACATTAAGTGTTTTGTCTATTCATTAATGATATTATGTGTAATTTATGTATAAAGCTGTGGCCAATATCTATCTATCTATCTATCTATCTGTGTGTTTCTCTATGTCTCTCTCTGTCCTTATGTCTGTTTCTCTCTCCTTATCTGTGTCAGTTTCTTTGTGTGTGTGTGTGTGTTTGTGTGTATGTGTGTGTGTGTGTGTGTGAGCAGGGGTTGTTGTGTAAGGCGGGGCGGGGCGGGCGTATGTCAGGTGACCGGTGCTTCGCCTCACCTTAATTAATATTGTGAAGGACTGCAGTCAGTGGCATTGACGGGTGTTGTATTGAGAGAGAGAGAGAGAGAGAGAGAGAGAGAGAGAGAGAGAGAGAGGAGAGAGAGAGAGAGAGAGAGAGAGAGAGAGAGAGAGAGAGAGAGAGAGAGAGAGAGAGAGAGAGAGAGAGAGAGAGAGACAGAGACAGAGACAGAGACAGAGACAGAGACAGAGACAGAGACAGAGACAGAGACAGAGACAGAGACAGAGACAGAGACAGAGACAGAGACAGAGACAGAGACAGAGACAGAGATGACTAGAAAACAGATGCCATCACGACGCTCCAGAATGTGCAGGGCCAACCACCTGAGCTCGCAAAAGAAAAAAGAAGAGAAAAAAGCTTCCAGGTGATATAGACTCCAACGTAAAAAAAAAAAATCGAAGTGAATGGTTGGGGCAATTCAACTGATCAGCTGCCTCGGTACCAGTGTTCGTATTTCTACCTTATCATCGTAATATCGCATCCTATTATCTACCTTATTATCGTAACATCGTATCGTATTATCTACCTTATCATCGTAATATCGCATCGTATTATCTACCTTATCATCGTAAGATCGTATTATCTACCTTATCATCGTAAGATCGTATTATCTACCTTATCATCGTAAAATCGCATCGTATTATCTACCTTAACATCGTAATATCCAATTGTATTATCTACCTTATCATCGTAATATCGCATCGTATTATCTACCTTATCATCGTAATATCGCATCGTATTATCTACCTTAAGATCGTAACATCGTATCGTATTATCTACCTTAAGATCGTAATATCGTATCGACCTTATCGTCGTGTCTTTTCAGCCTTTGGGTTCGTAGCAGTGAAGGGCGTTACGGCGAGGGCAGAAGGGCGGTGAGTAGCCTTGAGTGTGTGTGTGTGTGTGTGTGTGTGGGTGGGTGTATGGTTGTGTGTGGGTGTGTGTGGGTGGTGTGTGGGTGTGTGGGTGTGTGTGGGTGTGGGTGTGTGTGGGTGGGTGTGGTGGGTGTGGGTGTGTGTGCGTGTGGGTGTGTGTGGGTGTGGGTGGGTGTGGGTGTGGGTGTGGGTGTGTGTGGGTGTGGGTCAGAGGTGAGCACTTCCACAAACCGCAACTTCCGCAAATTGCGGAAGTCCGAATTCGTTTGCAGATTTGCGGAAGTGTAAATTTTTGCGGATTTGCGTTTGCCGAAGCACTTCCGCAAACGCAAATATGTCCGCAAACTCTCAATTTTGAAAACGATTCCTGCGCGGCTACGCGCACCGTCTACTTACTTACTTACTTACTTACTATATGAGGAGCAAAAGTTTAAGGTCTAAGATTACATGCTCAGCACACGCGCCTTCACCTCTATCGACCTTGGCAAACTCCTGCTAAACACTTGTACTTCTTGTACTGCTGGTGTGCTGTTGTGAAAGCCTCAAATATTCACACCAAGCAAATGGAATTATACACATGGGAAAATAAATACGAAAATTACAGTAAAATAACAGTCGAAACTTATTCAAGAACACCATTAATATGTGTGTATTTTATCAGGAAATTAAAATCAAAGAACATAACATTTCAAATCTAATTGACGGTAACAAAAAATTGGCAAATACAAATATGCAAAATTTACCGAGAAACAAGAAAAACCGGTTCGTGCACTGAAGCAAAAAATATGCCTTGCAAACTTTGGGCAAATGGTGATGCGGCCTTATTGCTCGATGCCCCGGGCGACGACGAGTAATGACGAAGATAAATGAAGCACAGTAAATATTTCTTATAATCAGTGCGACAAACAAGCAACTACCTACTTGACTTTTATTGTGTGTGTGTGTGTGTGTGTGTGTGTGTGTGTGTGTGTGTGTGTGTGTGTGTTGTGAAGGAGGATGAACGAGAGGCTGATGTGAATGTAGTGGATATAATTGCTGTCCCATTGACAGACAGGTGCTCAGGTTGAAAAATTACCAACCAGCATTGCAAACGTGCTCGCTTACACACACACACACACACACACACACACACACACACACACACACACACACACACACACACACACACACACACACACACACACACACACACACACACAACCAATCTATTAGGGGAATGCCGAACACATTCAAGTAGCACTTGTGCCATATGACCTCCGATGTCTGGCACATTTGCCCCTTTTAGCATTAAATCAATCAAATCAAGTGACACTTTCGTACACAAGTATCTGAAAGTGAGCGAAAGGTTCAATTTCGAGCCAGAATACTTCGTGTCCCGAGCAGTTTAACGGCGTAAGTTTTGATGAAGGAAATAAGAGTTCAGTTTGGGATAAATGGTTTGTGCGACGCCTTTTTTCTTGAAGTGTTTCCAAATATCACTGCTTCGACTTCTTCACCCCTTGAGACCCAGACCGTAATTTCCATTGTAACTTGGCCATCATTAGACGTTTTTTAGTGACTATAAGCAATATTTAATAGATATGACCTGTTTAGTATCCTTGTCGACTAACTAGTTTGGTATATTCAGTTACTTTTAATTATATGGCTGGAAAACACTTTTTTTGGCAATTTTTTTATAACAAAGGGAAAGATCTGGGCGTGAAGGGGTTAATGGAAATATTTGTTCAGTTAAGATAGTTTGTTTAGTTTGATAGAAAGACAGTTCAGATAGTTTGTTTAGTTTGATAGAAAGACAGTTCAGATAGATGGTTCAATTTGTTCCCTAAAGATAGTCCAGTTTTTTCATTCTTTTTATTTCAAGCTTATTTTTAATGTTGTTTATTTTTTTGTTTTTTATAGAATTGTTTGTTCAGTCAGTTTGTGGAAAATGGTTTGTGTGAGGCTTTTTTCTCGAAGTGTTTCCAAATATCACTGCCTCGACTTCTTAATGGAAATGTTTGTTCAGTTACAGTCCTTTCAGATCTCTCGTTTTTTTTCTTTTTTGTTCAAGTTTAATCATAAAGGTGATATTCCATTTTAATATGTTTGCATTCCAAGTATAATCTTAATGGTGATTTTTTATATAAATTTTTGTTCAGTCACATTCCATTCAGATATTTCAGTATTTTATATTTTTTAAGATTTTTTTCATATCAAGTTTTATCTTAATGGTGAATTTTTTTAGATATAAATTTTTGTGCAGTCATATTCCCTTCAGATATTTTTTTTTTTTTTTTTAAAGATTTTAAATTTGATCACTCCAAGTTTAATCTTAATTGTGATTTCTTAACTTTTTTTTAGGAGTTCCATTTCCCATCATTTCTTTTTTTTGTGTTGTCTTTCAGGTACGGTTATTCTTTCTAAATCATTTCGTTTTTTTACTTTTTCCACTTTCATTCTGTTTCTTTTTTTTTACTTTTTTCCTCTACTTTTTTGTGTTTTCTTTCCCTTTTTATTTTTTTCCCTCCCTCCCCTTACTGTTTGCCGCCGCGTCCTGCACTTTACTTTTACTTTCTCTTTTTTCCTTTTATTTATTTCCTGTTTTTTTCCTTCTTTTAACGTTTTTTGTTGTTGTTCATTTTACCTCACCCGTGTTTTTTATGCCTTTTTCTTTCTTTCTGTATGGTTTTCTTTGTTTGCCTCCGCTTGCACGTTTTATTTTTTATGGTATTTTCTCTCTCTCTCTCTCTCTCTCTCTCTCTCTCTCTCTCTCTCTCTCTCTCTCTCTCTCTCTCTCTCTCTCTTCTCCTCTCTCTCTCTCTCTCCTTCTCTCTCTCTCTCTCTCTCTCTCTCTCTCTCTCTCTCCTCTCTCTCTCTCTCTCTCTCTCTCTCTCTCTCTCTCTCTCTCTCTCTCTCTCTCTCTCTCTCTCTCTCTCTCTCTCTCTCTCTCTCTCTCTTGATCTAAAATATCAAAATTAATAGGAGTAATTTATAAAATTAGGAACCATTTAAATCTGCAAAATCTTAAACAAGTCTATTATTCAATAATTTATCCTCATCTTATATATTGTGCATCCATTTGGGGCGGAGCCTATCAAACATATATACAAAGCGTATTTACCACACAGAAAAAATTTATACGTGCAATATTTAACTGCCATCGATATGACCACACAAATCCGTATTTTAGAGATCATAGTCTTCTTAAGTTGCCAGATATCGTAATGTTGCAAAGTAGTATTTTTCTTTATAATGCCATAAACACAAATCCTATTGACATAGGATTCCAAGTTATAATTCATAACACTGACACGAGAAGACCACAGGAGCTCCGACTTCCCCTGTACAGGACATCGCATGCCCAACAAAGTATTCTGTTTCGAGGAGCCAGACAGTGGAACCAGCTACCTGACACCACAAAGCTTGTTCCATCAAAGCATTTATTTAAATCAAAGCTTAAGCAACAGTTGTTAAACAATTATTCGAAAGTATAAGATGCTTGAATACTATTGTGAGGTTACAGTACTTAGTTGCGTAGATAAGGACCGGATGAAATATGTATGCAATTTTGTTTTTTTTGTTTTTTTTGTTTGTGTATTGTT
>JACEEZ010020168.1:22500-41249 GCA_016584305.1 Chionoecetes opilio
AACTTTTTTTGCATAATCCTGCTAACTCAGAAACTAACAAACAATCCGAACCGATCACATAACAACAACAATAATAATGATAATAATAATAATAACAACGCAGCAACAATAATGATAATAATAATAATAACAACGCAGCAACAATAATGATAATAATAATAATAATAACAACAACAGCACCAATAATAATGATAATAAAAGTAAATAAGAACAATGAACATAGTAATAACAGCAACAATAATGATACATACACTACAGATTATAGTAATAGAGTAGAGTAATATAGTATTGATTAATATAATACCGCTATTTTTTTTTTTTTATATTTTCATAATGTTGTGTGTGGTTGCTGTGGTAAGCACGCTGCAAATCGAACCGATCACATAACAATAACGACAATACTGATAATATTAACAATAACAACTTATTATTATTGTTGCTGCTTTTGTTGTTATTGTTAATATTATCACTATTGTTATATAAAACTATCACAAAAGCAGCAACAATAATGATAATTTAGTATCGCTATATTTTTTACACCTATGTATTTTATGTATTTTGTTCATAATTTTGTACCGCAATTCTTTTTCGTTTTTAATAATTTTGCACCGTTTTTTTAATTTTTTTATTTACATAATTTTATCCCGCTATTTATTTTTTGTTTATTATAGTGTCATAATTTTGTACCACTATTTGGTTTATGCATATATTTTCATAATGTTGTTTGTGGTGGGTATGGTAAGTACGGTGCCAGTAAGTATCGCGAAAGCCATTTGGCCATGATAGAGTGGCGTCATAAGTCATAAGTCAGCGTCTTAAGTCAGGCAGCGACGCCGCGTGTGTCGAATTGCCTTAATTTTTGCCATTTAGGTCTTCGTGTCATACAAAGGGTGAACATAAATTACCGTGACGTGCAGTGCCATCCATGTTATCTGTTCATCTTGTTTAGCTTTGTCATAATATATTGTAAAGCTTGAACTTATTTATACTTGTTAGTATTACCATTATCATACTGCTGCTGTTGTCACTATACCTACTACTACTACTACTACTACTACTACTACTACTACTACTACTACTACTACTACTACTACTACTACTACTTCTACTTCTACTACTACTACTACTACTACTACTACTACTTCTACTACTACTACTACTACTACTACTACTACTACTACTACTACTACTACTACTACTACTACTACTACTGATAATAATGATGATAATTATACATGCATTTACTACTGCCACGACTATTACAACTATGTACCTGTTTAGTACAATCAGTAATGTTACTACTACTACTACTACTACTACTACTACTACTACTACTACTACTACTACTACTACTACTACTTCTATTGCTACTACTACTACTTCTATTACTACTACTACTACTACTACTACTACTACTACTACTACTACTACTACTACTACTACTTCTATTACTACTACTACTACTTCTATTACTACTACTACTACTACTACTACACTACTACTACTACTACTACTACTACTACTACTACTTCTACTACTACTATTACTACTACTACTACTATTACTACTATTACTACTACTACTCTACTACTACTACTACTAACTACTACTGCTACTACTATTACTACAACTGCCACCACTCTTACTCCAACTAATGAGAGTAATAATAATAATAATAATAATAATAATAATAATAATAATAATAATAATAATAATACATAATTGGAATAGTAATAATATATGATAACAATAATGATGATGTGTTATAATGAGTATGATTATCTGAACAGTAATTCTTAGTGGACAGTAACACTTAAGGAAGGCTAGTAAAGCAGACAAACCTCCTCCTCCTCCTCCTCCTCCTCCTCCTCCTCCTCGAGTTTTCGCTTCATAATGGAATGTTAATCTTGTGTTAAGTCCTTATGCCTCTTAAGGTTATTACTTAAGTTGTTCCTTATACCCCACGGACTCTCTCTCTCTCTCTCTCTGCCTGCCTGTCTCTCTCTCTCTCTCTCTCTCTCTCTCTCTCTCTCTCTCTCTCTCTCTCTCTCTCTCTCTCTCTCTCTCCTCTCTCTCTCTCTCTCTCTCTCTCTCTCTTCAGTAAAATAAAAAAACATCCTGATTCGCTGGAAAGAAAAAATATGAAAATAAAAATCAGTACACTAAAAATAGAGACCAAAAACGAGACTAAAACCCCAAGAGACATTTGTTCTCTCTCCTCTCTCTCTCTCTCTCCCTCTCCCTCCCTCTCTTTTTCTCCCTCTCGCTTCATTAGGGTCGTTTAGGATAACTTCTAATGCTACAAAATCGCCCCCTTGCCCCCCCCTCCCTGGTACTACCTCGGCGCAAGAGCTGTTTTAATTAAAGGTATGAGAAAACTTCGTACGTCCGCCAGCCGCAATCTTTCCTTGTGATGTGGTGGAAAACATATTCATTTTAATCTTGAGTGCATTGGAGTAGGAGCAGAGAGGAGGGGCAGGGGGGGGGGGTGGGGATGGGAGTGAGAGGAGAGAGAGAGAGGAGAGAGAGGAGGAGAGGAGAGAGAGAGAGAGAGAGAGAGAGAGAGAGAGAGAGAGAGAGAGAGAGAGAGCGAGAGAGAGAGAGAGAGAGAGAGAGAGAGAGAGAGAGAGAGAGAGAGAGAGAGAGAGAGAGAGAGAGAGAGAGAGAGAGAGAGAGAGGTACTTAGAAGAAGGAAAGAGAGAGGAGAGAGAGTAGGAAAAGTGGGAGGACATTAATACAAATAGTTACGATAGAGGTAAGAAGGAGAAGTACTAAAGGAAGGTAAAATAGAAAGAGGGATAAAGGCGGGAATAGGGAATAGAGTGAATAAAACTGAGGATTAACTGGAGAAAAAGTGGAGGGAATGAATAAGGAATGATGGAAGGAAGGGAGAAACGAGGAAGAGGAGAAGACCCATGGGACACAATACAAAGGAATACAAAGGAATATAAAAGCACACAAAGGAATACAAAGGAATATAAAGGCACACAAAGGAATACAAAGGAATATAAAGGCACACAAAGGAATACAAAGGAATATAAAGACACACAAAGGAATACAAAGGAATATAAAGGCACACAAGGAATACAAAGGAATACAAAGGCACACAAAGGAATGCAAAGGCACACAAAGGCACACAAAGGAATGCAAAGGAATACAATGGCACACAAAGGAATACAAAGGAACATACAGGCACACAAAGGAATACAAAGGAATATAAAGGCACACAAAGGAATACGAAGGCACACAAAGGAATACAAAGGCACACAAAGGAATGCAAAGGCACACAAAGGAATGCAAAGGAATATAAAGGAATGGAAATAACATAATAAATAGGATAGCACTGAAGGAGGTGGTGTAAGTGGAGGAGAGGAATAGAGTGGAAGTGGAAGTGGAAGAAGAGTGGAAGGAATGAATCAAGGAGGAGGAGGAGTAGGAGGAGGAGGAGGAGATAAAAAAAATGAAAGGAGTATCAAAATGCAGCTTCCCAGAATATTCGAGAAGGATGGCAAGGATTTTTTTTATGTTTGTCGAGCGTTGGGCACACACACACACACACACACACACACACACACAGGTGAGAGTCAGGGGTCATGGGCTTCCTCTCTCCTTCCTCATGACATTGATCCGAACTCAAGAACAATAACTACTGTCTCACACACCCGTTAAACACACACACACACACACACACGTACACACACACACACACACACACACACACACACACACACACACACACACACGTACACACACACACGTACACACACACACACACACACACATACGTACACACACACAGACACCTCCGTTCTCCTCTTTCTCACCTTCCTCCTCTTCCTCCTCCTCTTATCCCGGAAGGCAGTGTATTTCATGTCGTCAACAATACTCCTTCATAGACAGATGTATATCGGGCAGGGGTGATAACCCCTGCCCAAGATGACTCAGTAGAGAGGAAAGTGTCCTGGAGAAAATATGTCCGCGATTCTAACGAATCCAGGTGGTCGCCTGGGGCCGTTCTATAACTCATTCGAAAGCTCTCGTCGTGCTCCAGATGGACAAAATCGTAGTTTATTCGATTTCTCAATTCCAATATTCGGAAACGATCGTCAAAGTTTAGTACTGAGAGACACCCATCTGGTTGTCTCTTTCGGTTGTCACTCAACATTTGTCCTACCACGAGTGGTATCAGTCGGCAAAGGACAAATGTTGAGTGACACCTGGTTTCTTTCCTTTCCAAATCTTTCTCATGGCCAAAGGCATCTTTGCCGCCTTGTTTCTATTCTTTCGCAATCTTTCCCATGTCCACACTAGCCTTGTTTCCCTTCTTCTTGACACTTCTTGATCTACAAAACAACACCCGCAAGTCATCTTCCCTTTTTCATGTCTTCAGGGCTACCCTGAAGCATTTTCTACTTGTACGTAGATGATCTGGTATTAGCAGTTTCATTAACCCCTTCACGCCCGTTTTTTATTTGTAAAGGTTTATTGTACAGTTAAACATACAGCACATATATATACAATTACAAGCATGTACAAAGATATACATATACAGCAGCAAAATGTACAAAGAGGGCATCAGCCCGCCAGTGAGGAGGACATCCCGTCATGCTACGGGAGGGACGCGTGGAGGCGTGGTGACGGTGAGTCACCTGCGTCACTGCTCACCAGGCCGCATATTCCCGTTTTCTGGAAGAGTATGTGGCGTTTACTCTTGAACACGTCGGGTTAGGTTACGGTTAGAGTAGGTTAGAATTTCGCATTTTATTAAGTTAACTTTGTGTGGGAATCACAATGTGAGTATTTTTGAGAAAATCCTATGGTTAGTTTCGGAGCTACAACCAAGCGTCTACACTCGAGGAAGGCAATTGGATCCTTTCCAGACTTGACGAATATGCAGCCGCACACGCTGCAGCAGTGCACCGTCTGCCCTGGGTTGTTGTTGGCTTTTTTATTTTTTATTGTTTTTTATTTACATCTATTACATACATATACACATACATATACACATACATATGAACATACATACACATACACACATATATATATATATATATATATATATATATATAATCTATATATATATATATATATATATATATATATATATATATATATACATATACATATATATATATACATATATATATATACATATATATATATACATAAAAACAGTAATAAATGAGCCCACCGTGTAGCCGCAACCACAGTCAGGTCACAGGTGGGCGGGGCGTGAGGTCATTCCCGCTCCTTAGTGTCCATCGGGGGGGGGGGGCGGCACACGCCACCTCCAGCAGGAGGGCAAGTTTTTTCTGAACCTGCCGCACGAGGGCAGCTGCGTCCTCCAGCGGGCCGACGCGCTGTCTGAGCCGCTCTGTAGCGGGACAGGAAAGCAGGTAGTGTAGGTCAAGGGACGGGGGGCCATATGAGGACAGCGCTCAAACGGCCGCTCCTCAAACCCGTCCCTCAGCTACTCCAGGGTCCCGTAGCCAAGCCGAAGTCGGTGTAGGACGACCTCCTCGGCTCGGGACAGCTGCTGGGCGAGGCGTAACGGCTCGTTTGTTGTTCGTGGCTTGTTTGTGCAGGCTGCCTGCCTCGATGTCCCGCACCAGCTGGCGATACTGTTGCTCTGCGGCACAGACGCAGCGCGTCTGGCCAGTACCTTGGCCCCATGGATGCTGGGTATCCATTAGTTTTAATGAACTAACCTAACCTAACCTTAAAGGTTTTAATGAGCTTAACCTAACCTTATAGGTTTTTAAAAGAACTTAACCTAACCTTATAGTTTTTAATGAAACTTAACCTAACCTTATAGGTTTTGATGAAACTTAACCTAACCTTATAGGTTTTAATGAACTTAACCTAACTTATAGGTTTTAATGAAACTTAACCTAACCTTAAAGGTTTTAATGAACTTAATCTAACCTTATAGGTTTTAATGAACTTAAACCCAACCTTAAAGGTTTAATGAAACTAACCTAACCTTATAGGTTTTATGAAACTTAACCTAACCTTAAACCACAAAGTATATATTTTTTTTTTTTTATGGGTTTGCACAAAACGAAACTATCTCCTTAGAACAAGCACCTATTGTAGGCCAAGAAAATAGACGGTGTCTCTGAAACGAACGCAAAACTCTCGTCCATTATAACCGCTGTACCGCTGTCCGTGAGGGACCCCATTCTCCCCCGAGTGCCTAAAAAACTAATACGAAAACCAAGTTTCGGCCTCAAATCGGTGAAAGCACACTACCGAAGTTTTACAAAAAATAATACCCAACCTCGTACTCTATTACTGGTTGAAATTAGCAAAATATCGTAAAAGTAATCATTTACCTGGGGCCCCAAGTAGCGGAGTGTAACTGACAGGCGTTGAGCTGGTGACACAGCTTTCCTTAACTTGGTGTCTTGTTTTCGGATGAGAGGTGACACCAGGTTCAGCAGCTTCACAAAATTGTCTTTGGACATCCTGTGAAACTCGTAAAACCCACGAGAATCCTCCAGGAACATTTCTTTTAAAAGGTTGTTGAACACGTTTTTTGGATTTTTTTGGCCAAACCAAGGTCTTGACCATTCTCTTCTTCGTTTTTTGGGTTTTCTGTTTATATGTTGGTGAGCTTGTATACAAGGTGCCAATGCCATTGCGCCAAAGCCAACTCCTGGGTTCCATCGCTCATTGTCACGTTTGTTTTGATTTGAGAGGCACTGGGCGGGGGCGGCTGGAAGCGGCCAGCAGTAGTGTGACCACTTGCTCTGGGCGCCCAGAAGTAGCTCTGCTCCCAGCCCACGCAAAACCGCCCAGTCCACGGGTAAAAATGGCTAGTGTGACCGCCCCTTTTAGACAGTCAAGGCTTTGTTGGGTGGCGTCCAGTGGGTGGTAGGCGGTGGCTGCAGCGTACCAGGTCGCCTGCCTCTTCCTGGGCTCCAGCTCTCGGTGTGTCTGGTGGGTGCCGTGGACTGCGGCGCGTCTCGCATGCGCCTTGAGCTGCTGCAAGCTGGGAGGCACGTGCATAGTGACGCCCAGATCTTTCCATTGCTATTTAAATAAAATCGTATGTTAACCATAAAATTACGAAAAGTTACTTAATAAACCAAATGAGTTAGTCGACAAGGATACTAAACAGGTCATAGATATTAGATATTGCTTATAGTCACTAAAAATCGTCTAATGGTACCCAAATTACAATGGAAATTTCGTTCTGGATCTCAAGGGGTTAATAACATTTGAAATATACACGAGTCGCGGGCATCACTCCGTTTTCCTTCTCAACCTTCATCCCGTCTCCGTTTTCTCTCAAAAGCATATTTAAAAATTCATCACATGGCATTATTTTAGGTCGATAGATTGTGAAATGCTTTGAAATACCTCATGAAAATTCCAAATAACATTTTTCTACACATAATTTGTACTGGCATCGGGTAATTTGACTGTTACTATGTGCTTTGAGAGGTTAGCAACAAGGCACGCAGTGTTGACAACTTCACACACACACAGGCGCACGCACACACACACACAGACAGCTTCAGTGGGCAAAGTACTCTCCTCCAAGCAGGTTGTACTATCGCATACAGTATTATTTATCGTGTGTTTTCGTATATTGCGGCGGTGAAAGTGGCATCGGAAGGTGGAAGTAGGAGCTGTTTACTCAACAAGCGGGAAAGGCTCAGGAGTTAAGGTGAAGTGATGGCATTTGTTCATTCATGTCTGTAAGATGAGTACAGCCATACATACAGCCATACATACAGCCATACATGCATACATACATACATACATACATACATACATACACACGAGTACACGTGGTTGTATTAGTAGCGTCATGTCTTCTTCTTGTGACCTCTTTCGCTTAGTATCGCTTCGTAGGTCCTCTCCTCTCCTCCTCCTCCTTTCCTCTCCTTCTCCTCCTCCTCTTCCTCCTCTTCTTCCTCTTCCTCCTTTCCTCTCCTGCTCCTGCTCCTCCTTTCGTTCTCCTTCCTCCTCCTTCTCTCCTCCTTCTTTCCTCTCCTCTCCTCTTCCTCTTCTTGTGCGGTGTGAGACTGTGAGTGAGGCAAGCAGGCAAGGGTGACGCCGACACTGGTAACGCTGGGTAGTTCATTCTGTGGGCCAATCAGAAGCCTCCGCGCCAACACGTGGGTCGCGGCTCAGCCAATGGGAGGCGAGGTGTTGCGTCAGGCCAGGTGTGTGTGTGTGTGGTGTGTGTGACTGTGTGTGTGTGGTGTGTGTGTTTTTGAACTTCGGCGGGATTCTTAAACTTTTTTTTTCTTCTATATGTGCAGACGCAGAATGGAGGTATGTATGCATGTATGACTGTATGTATGCATGTATGGCTGTATGTATGCATGTATGGCTGTATGTATGCATGTATGTATGGCTGTATGTATGCATGTATGGCTGTATGTATGCATGTATGTATGGCTGTATGTATGCATGTATGGCTGTATGTATGCATGTATGGCTGTATGTATGCATGTATGTATGGCTGTATGTAGTATGCATGTATGGCTGTATGTATGCATGTATGTATGGCTGTATGTATGTATGTATGCATGTATGACTGTATGTATGTATGTATGGCTGCATGTATGTATGTATGGCTGTATGTATGTATGTATGGTTGTATGTATGTATGTTATGTATGTATATGTGTATGTATGTATGTGTGTGCATGTATAGCTGTATGTATGCATGTATGGCTGTATGTATGTATGTGTGTATGCATGTATGGATGTATGTATGGCTGTATGTATGTATGTATGTATGGCTGTATGTGTGCATGTATGTATGTGTATATGTATGGCGGTATGTGTGTATGCATGTATGGCTGTATGTATGTATGTGTGTATGCATGTATGGCTGTATGTCTGTATGTATGCTTGTATGGCTGTATTTATGTATGTGTATGGCTGGCGTGGTTGTCTAAGCGGCTAGCTATCACATATTACTGTGTTTGATTTGTATGATAGAGTAAATAAATAAATCGATGGTAATTCTCTAGTATTTAGTATCTAGTATTCTCAATTCAGCCTCACATTTTTACTATGAAAGGATGGAAATTGGTAGTAATGTGAGGATAAGGCCGGGGATGTGTGTGTGTGTGTATATGTGTGTGTGTGTATATGTGTGTGTGTGTGTATATGTGTGTGTGTGTGGTGTGTGTGTGTGTGTGTGTGTGTGTGTGCTTCATTCTCTCGTGTCTTTATCAGTGTGTATTGTGTGCAGGAAGAAATTTAGCGAGAGATTGGTACGGAAGGAAAGTTACCACCTCCCTCACACTTCCTCTTCCTCTACCCTCCTCCTCCTCCTCCTCCTCTCTTCCTCTTCGTCCTTTTCTGCCTCACACTACTGTATCGTTAAAAATGAAGGAATATATAAATGAATGAAATTTGATTGAATTGAATTGGCGAGTGTGTGTTCGTCAAAGGATGAATACTTTATATTGATGGTGGCTTCCTTTTTCCTGGAAGTGTTTGTGTGTGTGTGTGGGTGTATGTGTGTGTGTGTGTGTGTGTGGTGTGTGTGTGTGTGTGTGTGTGTGTGTGCGTGTGTGTTGCACCCATGGACTTTTTTAATGTCTTTCTGCAATTGTATTTGTATGTTTGCTATTTGTCTTTGTATATCTCCCTCTCCTCTCCTCTCCTCTCCTATCCTCTCCTCTTCCCTTCTCTTCACACACACACACACACACAATCTTACCTTATGTATATTTAATTCCTTTTGAAAAATTTATTACCGCAATGGACACTTTACCCAGCAAACCTAAATCCTTCTTATAAATCATACCTAACTTTTTATTGAAATGATTTATTGGTCTGATATAGAAGCCGCTCCTTTCTTCCTTTTGAGATAAATCTTCGGGTGACTGGCTGTTCCCTGTGAATCTATTTCCTCTGTTGTAATATTTCATCGGCAGCAATATTGATGATAACGTGATACTGGAAATAACGAGCAGCCTTTACAAAAACAGATAAATAACCAAGCTATTAACCCCTTGAGACCCAGAACGTAATTTCCATTGTATTTTGGCTACTATTAGACTATTTTAATGAATGTAAGCAATTTTTTTATAGATATAACCTGTTTAATACCCTTGTTCACTAGCTAATTTGGTATATTCAGTTTCTTTTTTGTAATTTTATGGCTAACAACAGACGAAATAATACAGCAAAGGAAAGATCTGGGCCTGAAGGGGTTAAATATGCTTAACTGAATGCGTGTTTGTCAATATTGCTGGCAGGTTTTAACACGAGTTTGTTTATTTATGCTAAGAAAGAGAGATGAGATAATATGAATGAAGGAGAGCATCTATGTTTCCTGTTTTTATTAATATTAATTGTCGTATGGTATTATTGTGTATCGCTGGTTAGGCATGGAGTCGTAGTGTAGCTGCAGGAGTGTGGTTAGGTAAGTGGGTGGGAGTGTACATGAGGGTATAGATAGGATGCTAGTATTCGGAGTTTTTGGTGTATTGTTTTGTGTGAGAAAGTGTGTGCAAGACAGTAGGAGAATAATAACGACCAGAGAGAAGTGAGCAGGTAGAGGAGAGCAGTATCCCAGTAACAGTGACCAAGTTAAGAGTAGGAAGATGAGAAAGAGGGAGTTCAGTAGCGAAGATTCAGAAAAAAAAAGTCACAGATGGTAAAGATGGAGCAGAGATAAAGCTTACACGTCCTGAGCACTGTTCGCGACGAAGTCGAGCCCGCTAGCTTGAAGGGAGTCCGAATGAGTACGGGTGTAGCAGGTGAAGTAAGGGGAGCGCCGGAGAGATGAGGGACGATGGACTTGAAGGGGGGTTATCATGTGAGATTTGTACGGAGAGAGAGTTAGGAGTGTGAGGGAGGAATGTTTTCTTTAGTATGAGGTTGAGGGTAATATAAAAATTATTGATTAGAGGTAAAAAAATAAAAATAAAGAGCATAAAGTTAAATGTTAATTAAAAAAAAAAAAATAAAATATATAAGTAAAAAAAATAAATGTAAAAAACACAGAGAAAAAAGAAAAGATATGAAAAAGAAAAAAATTAAATAAAATAATAGTTAAAGAAAATAATTAATAGTTTTAGAAAAAATAATAAATAGATGAATAAAAATTTAAAACAGATCATTTGTAAAATAAAGAAAGAAATAACAAAAAGAGAAAAAGAGGTAAGACAGACATGAAGCTAGTAGATCCACAGTAGTCGAGTGGTATGAGTAGCTGGATAGGTGAATGGAGGTGGACAGAGAGTAGAGACAAAGTGAGTTGAGAGATAGGGAGAGGATGGAGAGGGAAGGGAGGATAAAGTAGTAGGTGTCTGCGAAGGGATATACGTCTAAGTGATGGGAAGTGTTCGGTGAGTGAGAGAAACGAGTTGGAAGGGGGATTTACAGAGAGTTCAGATGAAGTCGAGGAAGGGCTAAAGGGACCGTAGAGGGAGAATGGGTGAGAGGAGGCGTGTATTGCGGATGGAGCGAAGGAAAGGAAGGAAAGCTGAGGTGAGACAGAGTATAGTAGATTGGAAAGGATGAGGTTTAGGAGGCGAGTTAGCGGTAGGTAGAGGAGCGGGGATTTAGAGTGAGGTAGACTGAAGAGACACGTAGGTACGGACCATGAAGAGAGGAAGTGGTGAGGGGAGTAGGGAGTGGAGGGGCGTGATGGAGATGTAGAGCAGCATTGTGATGGGGCGACGGCGAGGAGATCTGACTAGTTTTAGGGATGATGGATCGTAGTGAGCTGATAGGGTAGGGTAAGGCGGGGAAGTAACTATAGTAGCGAGTGATGGTATGATCGAGGTGACATGGGTGTGTGCTGATGCTACGTAGAGGTTGACGGGAAGAGCTAGAGTTGAATTTAGAGGAAGTAGTTCGTAACTCGTACAGGAGCGAGAAGAAAAAACCAAGAAAAAAAGGGGAAAGAGAAGACTCGTGTAAAAGAAAATAGAGAGGGACCGGGAGGCAGGAGGATGAGAGGCAGGTTAGGAGAGAGTGAAGAGTATAGCTGTAGTGGAGAAGGGAGGGGCGTAACAGAGTCTAGGCAGGGACGAGTCAAAGAATGATGAATTGTAGTTAAGATGGAGAGTGATAGAGAAGTAGACGGATAGTGTTAAAGTATATTAAGGGTGTGAGCCTGCTGGTTAGTGTATGAGCTCACGGTTAGCTTGAGTACTAGGAGATTCGCCAGTGAGGGTTAAAGGAAAAGTCACACCGGAGTAGAGGATATGACAGATATGGTACTATGTAGTGCTAAAAGGAAGGGGACGTAAGGGGAGTTAGAGGAGTTACGAGTAGAGGGGGGGGGGTCGAGGACGAGAAGCGGCGACCAGAGTGGAGAGGAGTCTGCGTGAGTATTGGGTGATGCGCAGGAGAGAGGCTGCTAAGCCAGGGGAATAGTGAGTAGCGTACAGTGCCAAAGGTGCAGGGAGTGAGATGCGCGAGAAGTAATGAGGGGGTAGAGAGAAGGGAGGGAATAAGGACGAAGCAAACATGTGTGGAATGGGGCATGTAGGGAGACAAACATGAAGAACACAGTAAGTGGGATTGAGGTGTAGTTGGAGGAAAAGTTCTGACAAGTGTGAGACGGAGAGTGAGAGAAAGAATAGAAAGTAGGTACAGATTAAGGGTAGTAAAGAGGAGGAAGTATACTCGGAGGAACGGAGGTAAGTGATGGAGGAGGGATGAGAGGAAAGTCATTAGTGAGAAGGTGAGACGGAGTGATGAGTAGTAGGGGTTCGTGAGGGATGTGAAGTGGAGCAGATGTAGGAGGAGAGTGGAGGTAGTAGGAGTAGAGGGATAGTGAGAGAGATAGAGGAAAATGTAAGTGAAGGCGATAGGAGAGAGTTATAGATGGGGAGAGAGAGATGAGTAGGTAGAGGAAAAAGAAGGTAGGTTAGGAGGGCGAAGAGGGGGAAGACGAGTGGACTTGAGGTGAGGGAGAAGTCTTTGTTTGAGATGAATGGACGTTGGTGGATGGGAGGTAGGAGGAGAAGTATGTATCGGAGTGGGGAGGGCTGGAAGTGGAGGAGGAGAGTTGAGTAGTATGAGTGGGAGGAGAATGGAAGTATTGATAAGTGTGAGTAGAGGTATGAAAGGGAGGGAGAAGAGAGTTTGGAGAGGAAGCAACTTTGAGTAGTTATTTGAGGGGAGTAGAGTGGGGGGGAAGGGAATGGTGCGAGGTGAGGTTGAGGAGGGGAGAGACAGGAGCTTGCGACAAGGGAGGGGAAGTTGAAAGTTACGGGAGCGGTCAGAATGAGGAAGGTTAAGTAGACGGAAGGAGTGACGGTGCGAGGGGAGAACGCAGTGTCCATGAGGAGGGACTGTGGAGGAAGAGTGGACAGTGTGAAAGTGAACGAGTAGGTAGAGGTACCGAGTGTGGTAGGAGTTTACGATAAGTAGAGGGGGAATGGAGTGAGATAGTTAGTGGCAGATAGTTGAGTTGAGAGGGGGGTGGGAATATGTGGCGGAGTAGGGAGAGAGCCCCGGGCTAGTTGTGATTACGGACCTGGCAGAGACGATGGGTAGTGCAGTGAGAGGTTAGGGAGGTACTGTTCAGATGTTGCGAATGTGTGGTAGACAGATGCTTAGGAGGTAAGTTCAGTTGACTTGTGTTAGGATTTTTGATGACCTATGTATTGTAAGAGAGTAGCGATTGTTTAGATAAGTGTAGGTGAGAATAGTGAACTACTGTGAGTGTATAAAGGTGTGTTATAGAAAGCTAGATTAGTTGGATCTTTAGTTGAGATGGAGGTGAGGGGTGATGTGTTAGTGACAAGCGAGATGGATGGTTAGTTATAGTAGAGGATAGTGGAGGAATGTAGTGGGGAGGATGTAGTTGATTCGTTTGGTATTTGACAGAGTAGATGAGAGAAGAGTAAAAGGTTGTTATGGTTTAGTTTGGTAAGGAGAGAGTAAGGTGTAAGTCAGTTTGACGAGGAGATAGAAAGAAGTGTAAGCAGGAGATGACGGAGTGCGAGATGAGAGAGTGAGAGAGATGATGATGGGTAACCCAGTAGGCACGTGAAGTTTTCCAGATGAGTTTTTGGATGTATAGTTAAAGTTGGCTGTTGGTAGTGATTGAAGAGAGAGTCTTAGTAGTAGTTTTCTCTGCGGTATAGTCTGAGTGACCCTCGATGAAGTTGTATAGATGGAGAAGAGAATATTTCTTTTGAGAGATAGATTGTTTGAGAGAGTGTTAGAGTGTTGGTGAGTTAGTGTTTTCTTGTTTTTTTAGTGATTAGTCGATTAGTATGGTGGTGAGTTTGGAGGTAATTTTAGTAATGGTGTGGTGTTCCGGTTTTTGTTTAAAGTTTGTTTTTTTTTATTCTTAGTTATGTTTGTTGTATATTCTGTTGATGAAGTGCAGTGAGGTTAAGTCAGTAGAGAGTCTTGTATCGAGAGAGTTATGTAGGAGATGAGGAGGATGTCGAGTGATGAGAGGATAGCTGGAGTTTGAGGTGTGACGAGTGTGACTGAAGGCGTGATGGTTGCTGTTGTCGTGTGATGGGAAGTGTTTCTACGATTCGTGCGACCAAGGTTTCTGTTCCCTGGCGTTACGGAACAGCGATGATTGGTTGACAAATTTCGGGTGGTTGAGGTGTTTATGCTAGTTTTCCGCAAGTTGACCATGTGATTGGCCCGATTGTAGAACGTTATCGACTTGAGTACAAATGATGAGTAACAGTAGTAATTGCGATAGATCTGACTGTGATAAGTTATAGAATTGGATTCGTGTGATCTGGTTGAGTTTGCGAGTTCTATGATTCGATTGTGGCCGTCGTGATGTGGTCGACGGATGAGTGAGTTGATGAGGAGGATGAAGAAGGTTGAAGGTAAGTTGATTGGGGTTTGGGAAGAATGAGTTGTTGGGGAACGTGATGGTTACGATTGTGGATCGGAACGGGTGATGATTCTTTGGTGGGTCGGCGTGTGAGGTCATGTGGGTTTTGTTATGGTTTTATGGTGATGTGGGATTGAGAGTGGTTTGGTGTAGGGCCTTACGGAGTAGTTTGATGAGTCTGACTGGTATGAGTTAGTTGATGTTATGAGGTGTCTGTTGATTGAGAGGTCTGTAGTAGGAAGTAGTGTTAGTTGATGTGAGTCGATCGATGAGTGTATAATTTGTTGAGTGATGTTCAGGTGTGCAGTTGTCTGTGAAGATTGAGCGGGTGAAGAGTAGCTTTGTTTTTAGTATATGATAGAGGGATAGTTGTTGAATGTTCTGAGGGTATGTGTAAGTAAGATTGCGTTAGGTTATTGTTGAGAAGTGAGTAAGTAGTTGACGAGAGAGGTGTCTAGATAGTAACAAGCCCATGAAAGTGAGTAAGTGCGAGATGTAAAGTGAAAGTAGCTCTAACCGAAGTGTTTTTAATAAATATAAGGAGCCGACTCCGCCGACCCAGTGGGATCCCGGCGTCGAGCGACGGTCACGAATTATTTAGATGCGGGGAGGATATAGGGATAGTAACGGAGGTTGCAGTGATTGAAACGCTGCGCTAGTTGATAGTCCTTTGTATGTGTGTGGTGAAACTACAGTTGTCTTCGTGAGTGGCTGTATGGGGAGATTCCTCCTGGAGATCATCGTACGTGGATGGAGAGTTGAGCTCGGTAAGTGCGAGAGAGTAATAGTGGCTCCCAGTGTGAGTAGTGAGTGTAGTGGGGGAGGCTGAGAGGAGCACAGGAGCTAAGTGAGGTGTAGGAGTAAGAAGTGAGAAGTTACCTTTTGAGCAGTACTGCGGAGAGATGGAGATGGAGTAGGGGTAGGTGGAGAAGAGTGAAGGAGTAGGAAAAGTTTAGTAGTAGAAGTACGTTGACGAGTGAGAGGTTTTTGAGGTGAAATATGAAGTTGTAGATAGTGAGAAGAGAGAGTAGAAGGTGAGGAAGTTGGGAGCTTTTAGGGTAAGTAGCGGAAGAGGATAGAGGGTGGACGGAAGGTGGAGAAGTAAGGGGTTGAGAGGAGGGATAAGAGTAGAGGCAGATAGTGGAAGGACATTGAGGAGACAGTGACGAGGAGTCGAAGTTTGAAACCGAGGGTTAGTAGAAAGGGCTGAAGGAAGTGTAGAAAGTAGTAGTGAAATAGTGTGTTACGGAGAAGGTTCCGGGGGAGTGGGAGTGGGCAGGGAGAGGAGTAGGTGAGTTCTGAATCGGGCAGATGATGAAGTGCAAGTAAAGTAGTGGGATGAGAGCCGGAGTGAGAGGTAGTGATGGGCGTAGTGCAGAAGTAGGTTCAGATGTGAGGGGAGGTGTAGGAAGTAAGAAGATGTGATTACATCAGTGAAGAAGTTGTAAGAAGAGGAGAAGAGAGAGGTGAGGAGAGAGAGAGTCACCAAGGCTCACGAGAGGTTGTAGTTGAGAGGAGAGGTAGCCCATTCGTTAGGGTAACAGTCGGATACTCGAGGATTTTGAAGTTTAAATATTGTTGTGAAGGCCGAGATTGAGAGATGTTAGTAGGAGCTATACTATTGAGACCGCAGTGGAGATGATGAGGGTCACGGAGTTCAGAGAAAGTGAGTAAGAGTGGGGGAGGGCAGTGTGGATGTGGGGGGGCGGAGAGAAGGCGAGCAAGGAGTAGATAGTGCACACGCCCCTAGGTTCCTCAACAATCGTTGGTTGTCGGGAAAGAAGATTCTCGCGGATCCGAACTGCCAGGGATGGGAGGAGTAAGTAATCTGTTGTGGCTGATTAGGATATCAGGAAGTGTGACTAGTGACAGTAGTGAAGATTAGAGATGAGACAGAGAGAGTACGAGTGGAAGAAAAGTGTTGAGAGTAAAGTAGGTAGTTGGAGTGCGAGTATGAGTAGAGTAGTACAAGGGACAATGTCGATTGGTAGGTAGTATAGGGTGGAAGTTTGAGTGAAGTGAAGGTATTTGATAAGTTGAAGTCTGCCAGTTGGAGCGACGTGAATGAGATGAAGAAGTGACGAGGAGTGGCGTTTGGATGCGTCCGGGGGTTGTGGTGGGACGAGGGACAGGTGCTGTGTGATTAGAGTAGTGGGACGTGTCTGCTGAGATTTGAGGATACGCGGTGAGGAGACGGACAGGTGTAGGAGAAGGAGTGGCGTGCGAGGCTGAGGTGGGTGCGATGTCGAGTCGAGACCGAGACGGGAAGAGAGAGAGTGGAGGAGAGAAGGAGAGGGACACTGGTGAGGGACTGAGCGGTGGCCGGGTGTGCGGAGTGCCGTAGATTCGAGTTATGAGGAATGACTGAGACGGAGAGACGTTACATCGAACTTGGATGGCCGGGGCGCATCGTGCTGATGTAGTCACGGCCCTACTGGTTGAGCTATGGCTCGGAAGTGGTGATAGAGAATAGACTGCGAGAGCGTGGTCGTACTGATTAAACATAGAGAAGGAGTTAATGGAGAGATTGATGAATAGTACCGTGAGGAAAGAGAGATGAGCAGGAGGAAGGTATATCTGTATGAGGAAGAAGAAGATGAAGAGGAGTGAGAGATAAAATATGAGATGAGGGGAAAGTGAGATTTGGGGAGTAAAGAGAGTAATGAATGATGAGAGTTCTGGAGTGGTAAGAGGGTGATCTTAGCGACGTGATGGCCGAGTAGGTGGAGGACGAAGAAGGTGAGACCGGAGAGTCGGGAGTGAAGTGAACGTGGATTAGGAGAACGGGAAGGGGAGAGAGCAAGATGTAAGTAGAAGAGGAGGAGAGACATATAGAGTCTCAAGGACAGCATTGTAAATAGTAGTATAGTTATGAGTGTAGTTAGTATTTCCAAAGCTCTTCCCGAGTTGGTGGTAAGTGGTCGTCTTGGTTGTTTTTTGTGTGTAATTTTATTAATAACCAGGATCTACACTAACTTTACTTGCAAGCCACGGCTGTTGGACAGCATCCATGAGTAGACCAGCGCCATACATAGTTAAATTAAGTTGAGATACGAGCATAAGAAGAAGACTGAGTGCAGGAAGATGAGGATTGGGATCGAGTCTAAAGAGTAGAAGTTGACAGGACAGACAAGACCAGACACAGACCAGACAGGAACAGGCCAGGAATCAGACAGAGACAGGGGGAGGAATAAAGGCAAATAATCCTTGCGGGACAACGTAATGAAAATGTAGTTTTGATGAGAGGTGGTAATAATTCAAACAATTCAATTCTCGTGATTAAAAAGTGAAATGACTGTCAGTCAAACCAAGCACTCATTGACTCTCTCTCTCTTCTCCACTAATGCTACTCTCACGACTATACTTTCTTGGCGGTCCCTTCGTCTATCTCTCTCTCTCTCTTCTCTCTTCTCTCTACCTTACTCTCTCTCTCTCCGTTGTCTCCTTCTTCTCTTACTCTTTCTTTTCCTGCTGTTCCTCTCTCCCTGCTGTCGGGCGGGCGGCTTTGGCTTCTCGCCCTGCCTTGACGCTCTGTCGTCTATTTACGTCTCTCCTCCTCTCTCCCCCTTCTTCTGCGCAGATCACTGCCTCCAGACACTCTCTTGCTCTCTCTCTCGTCTCTGCGGGCTCGCCTTCTCTACTCTCTCTCTCTGTCTCTCTCATATCATCGAACCCGCCCTGTGCCAGACCTCTCTCATCTCCTTTGTGCCAGTTCTTCTCTCTCTTTTCTCTACCTGCTCTCCTCTACTCTATCTCTCTCTCTCTCTCTTGCTCTCTCCTATTGCGTTGTCTGTAATCTCTATATTATGGAAATTCTGCGTGTCCTGTCTCTCTATCTATCGTATCTATCTCTCTCTCTCTCTCTTTCTTGCGTCACTTCCCTCCTCTCCTCTCATCTCTTCTACTAGCTGCTCTCTCTCTCTCTCTCTCTCTCTCTCTCT
>JACEEZ010020168.1:41274-48774 GCA_016584305.1 Chionoecetes opilio
CTCTCTCTCTCTCTCCTCTCTCTCTCTCTCTCTCTCTCTCTCTCTCTCTCTCTCTCTCTCTCTCTCCTCTCTCCCATGCATAGATTCTGGATATTAATGAATACCCCCTAAACATCCTTAGTCTGCTCA
The DNA here is from genome assembly GCA_016584305.1 of Chionoecetes opilio. Classification (NCBI taxonomy): domain Eukaryota; kingdom Metazoa; phylum Arthropoda; class Malacostraca; order Decapoda; family Majidae; genus Chionoecetes; species Chionoecetes opilio. Next base: position 41,404 of record JACEEZ010020168.1, read on the forward strand.
GTGCGGCTCTAACCTAGCGTGCGACCTGTCTACCTTTGTACAATCAGCTCAGTGATATATACGTGGAATATGAAGCCACGTGGACAGGCGTACCAACCCTTCCCTATGTCAACACAGTAATTATTATAGTCTATTTTTGTTAACGAGGCGAAAATTCCATTGAAAAATACTCAGACCTTAAAAAAAGACCTTAAATATCACTATAGTCTATTTTTTTTAACGAGGCGAAAATTCCATTCTATCTTAAGGTCTCATGCTTAAAATTATGCCTATGTTTACCTGATAATATGGTTAACTATGATCAAATGCAGCGGAAATTTAGAAGAAGCGTACTATTCCCTTCTCCTGGCATCAAATATCAATCAGTAAGCAGCAAGGAGTCAGGATTTTTCACCTCGTTAAAACAAAATAGAGTATAGCTTTATTCATATATTGTTTCAACTCTCAACTTAAAAACATACGTGATTCCCATACTGATTGTAGTCCTGATTACAACACGAAACACAAGCCTTTCTGTCACCCATAACTATGCATTCAATTAATTACTATGCTCGTGTTACACTGTGTTCTTCCTATATATTACTAAATCATTTGTATGTACGTGTTATGTAATCAGACTATATATTAATCTTTTATTTTTTCTTCCTTTCAATCTGTCGCCGAGATTCAATCATAAACAGAAACTCGTATATCGTAGTTTCCAAATAGTTATGGAAATTTGACTTGAATCACTTTAAATCAAAACTAAATTAATTGTATGTCAGCACACACACACACACACACACACACACACACACACACACACACACACACACACACACACAGGGCACTCCGTAGTGTAGGGGTAGCACGCTCGGTTCACAACCGAGAAGTCCCGGGTTCGATCCCCGGGCGGAGCGGAAACAGATAGGCTGTTTCCTTAAAACCCGAGCCAATGTCCACCCAGCAGTGAATGGGTACCGGGTGTTAGCCGGGGTTTGTGACCTGCTCTCCGGAGTGCTGGCTTCGGCCAAAACTAAGCACTAAGGATGAATGATAAAAATGTTGATATGGAGACGGGGCCATACGAGCGTTGCTCAGGCCCTGTAAAATACAACTAGATGAATACAACTAGATGAATACACACACACACACATACACACACACACACACACGACAGGGCACTAACCTTTCCTCTTTGATATAATTTTCATCAATCAGACTATTTTCAAGACTCGAATCAAACACGTCAATATTTTCTGTTCACTCACTCTTCATAAAGTCCAGGATAAAGAATATAGACTTATTTATGCATATTTCTTGAGAGAGAGAGAGAGAGAGAGAGAGAGAGAGAGAGAGAGAGAGAGAGAGAGAGAGTAAGCATAGGAGTTACGGTTGGACAACTCAGAAGTTCATTTGATGCCACGGAAAGCTCAAGGCTGCGTTGTGGGGGAAAATGCTATGAGGAATGAAAGTGGAGAAGCATCCTCCTCCTCCTCCTCCTCCTCCTCCTCCTCCTCCTCCTCCTCCTCCTCCTCCTCCTGGAGAATGTGCGGGGGCCAGGAATGTGGGATTGAAAAACAAGAGGTATATGAAATAGAGCAGAGAGAGAGAGAGAGAGAGAGAGAGAGAGAGGGGAGAGACGAGAAAAGAGAGAGAGAGAGAGAGAGAGAGAGGAGAGAGAGAGGAGAGAGAGAGAGAGAGAGAGAGGAGAGAGAAGAGAGAGAGAGAGAGGAGCATCAGATGTCACGTACTTGAATGATATTTACGGAGATATTGCACAAAGTAATGGAGAGTGCAATGCAATATTTACGGGACAGTTCAAAGGATCGGAAAACCGTGAGAAGCTAACGTTTTGGTGTGTGTGGGTGTGTGTGTGTGTGTGTGTGTGTGTGGGGGTTTGTGTGTGTTGTGTGTGTGTGTGTGTGTGTGGTGACGTGATAAAGGACAAGTGCATTAGTTACGTGTGTGTGTGTGTGTGTGTGTGGTGACGTGATAAAGGACGAGTGCATTAGTTACGTGTGTGTGTGTGTGGGGGGGGCAAGGGAAGGATAGAGATGGATAATATGAGGTGTAGTAATGGGGGTAATAAAAGGGATGTAGGGGGAGGTATTGCTTGTATGTGTGTTAGGGAGGGGGGTGTATGTGGTAGGGGGAGGGGGTATGTTGTGGGGTGGGGGTGTTTGTGGTAGGGGTAGAGGGGATGTATGGTGGTGACAGACTGGCGTGGTGATTTCAGTGTGGTGTGTCGGGGTGATGGTGTGAAGTGGTGTATCAGGAGTGATGATGTCAGGAGTTTTGTGAAGTGTGGTGTGTCGGGATGGTGATGTCAGTGTGGTTATGTCAGTGTGGTGTCAGGAGTGGTGTGAAGTGTGGTGTGTCAGGAGTGATGGTGTGGTGTGTGGTGGTGTGTCGGGGTGATGGTGTAAGTGTGGTGTATACATCAACAAAATCACCATCACCACCATACACTGCTAGCAATCCAAGTTATTATAACTATAAGTCAATTAATTTAAGTCATAGATCATATAATAAAGCGTCTGGCAGCGTAATGGATATCGTGCGTCTGTCACGACCGAAAGTTCTAGGATTCGAATCCCGGCCAGGCCATGACTATAAGTTTATATTTATAGTTTGTTATATATAGTTTGAATTGTATAGTTTTATTGTATATATAATTTTATTTAAAATTTTGTATTTTGAGATATTTGCCATCTTCTTTGAATCCCCAAAACACATGTGATGTACTATAAAAAAAAAAATAGTCACGGCGCTAATATAATAATTGGCCAAGTATATTAAGCTAATATAAGGCTAATATAAGCTAATATAAGGTAAGGTATGGCAAATATAAACTAATATAGGCAAATACAGTATATGTAAGCTCATAAAGCTAATATAAGGCTATTAAAGGCTAATATAAAGCAGATTTAAGCTAATATAAGGCTAATATAAGCTAATATAAGGCTTAAATAATCTAACATAAGGCTAATAATATAAGCTAATATAAGGCTAATATAAGCTAATATAAGGCTGATGTAAGCTAATATAAGGCTAATATAAGCTGATATAAGGCTAATATAAGGCTAATATAAACTGATATAAGGCTGATGTAAGCTAATATAAGGCTAATATATGCTAATAGAAGGCTAATATAAGCTGATATAAGCTAATATAAGGCTAATATAAGGCTAATATAAGCTGATATAAGCTAATATAAGGCTAATATATGTAATAGAAGGCTAATATAAGCTGATATAAGGCTAATATAAGGCTAATATAAGCTGATATCTATAATAATATAAGCGAAAGTGTGTGTGTGTGTGTGTCTGTCTGTCCGCTCTGGGTGCCGCCCCCTGTGGCGGAATCCCCTCATATGCCACAGTTTTGGAATCGGGTCGACCAGGGGAAGGTTTTAAACCACTTATTAGATGATCCGATCACTTTTTTTTTTTTTTTTTTTTTTTTTTTTTTTAGCAGCCTATTAGCGAGAATTGTGGAAAAAAGTGGCTTGCGAGAATTGAGGAAACCTTGATGTAGGGTGATGGGTAATGGGTGAGTGAATGGATGGGGTGATGGGTAATGGGTGTGGGGTGATGGGTGAGTGAATGGGTGGGGGTGATGGTTGGGGGTGATGGGTGATGGGTGAAGGAATAGGTTGGGGGTGATGGGTAATGGGTGAGTGAATGGGTGTGTGGTGATGGTTAATGGGTGAGTGAATGGGTGGGGGGTGATGGGTAATAGGTGAGTGAATGGGTGGGGGGTGATGGGTAATGGGTGAGTGAATGGGTGGGGGGTGATGGGTAATGGGGAGTGAATGGGTGGGGGTTTGATGGGTAATGGGTGAGTGAATGGGTGGGGGGTGATGAGTAATGGGTGAGTGAATGGGTGGGGGGTGATGGGTAATGGGTGAGTGAATGGATTGGGGGTGATGTGAATGGGTTGGCGTTAATATACATTTCTACATCCATGATTTCATGAAAGTTAGAAGGGGCTATCTGGAGAGTTTGTGTTTGGTGGGCCTTCGGCCCACCAAACGCAGGTGGTGGGCCGAAGGCCCACCAATAGCCCTCCGCAGGAGCTAGCCAAAAAGTCCGCCCGGAGGGCGGCTTTGCGGCTAGTAAGCTAATATAAGGCTAATATAAGGCTAATATAAGCTGATATAAGCTAATATAAGGCTAATATAAGGCTAATATAAGCTGATATAAGCTAATATAAGGCTAATATAAGGCTAATATAAGCTAATATAAGGGAAGCAAGCAAGGAGTGTGCGTGTGTCTGTATATTTAATGAAGGTGATGTGAGGAAAAATACATCAAGCTTGAATAAATAAATAAAATAAACTACAAGGATAAGAATGATAGAATAAGAAAATGGTAACTTGACAACAAGGATAAATATAATTAATACTAATGAGCTTGGTGTGAGACGATGTGAGAAAAAATACATAACATTTGAATACAAAATAATGAAATATACTAAAATGAAGAGACTGAAATGAATAAGAACAATGGTAACCTGACAACAACAATGATAAATATAATGAATGGTAATGAGCTGGTGGGGGGGGGGGGGGGGCAGAGCACACCGCCTCGTCGCCTCCTCCTGACATGCTAATTAATAAAGTTTGTCGTCGAGCAGGGTTTTAACGGGAGACAAAAGCTTCGTTAGGACAGGTTGCCTTGCTTCTACTTGTGTGTGTGTGTGTGTGTGTGTGTGTGTGTGTGTGTGTGTGTGTGTGTGTGTGTGTGTGTGTGTGTGTGTGTGTGTGTGTGTGTGTGTGTGTGTGTGTGTGTGTGTGTGTGTGTGTGTGTGTGTGTGTGTGTGTGTGTGTGTGTGTGTGTGTGTGTGTGTGTGTGTGTGTGTGTGTGTGTGTGTGTGTGTGTGTGTGGTGTGTGTGTGTGTGTGTGGTGTGTGTGTGTGTGTGTGTGTGTGTGTGTGTGTGTGTGTGTGTGTTGTGTGTGGTGTGTGTGTGTGTGTGTGTGTGTGTGTGTGTGTGTGTGTGTGTGTGTGTGTGTGTGTGTGTGTGTGGTGTGTGTGTGTGTGTGTGTGTGTGTGTGTGTGTGGTGTGTGTGTGTGTGTGTGTGTGTGTGTGTGTGTGTTGTGTGTGTGTGTGTGTGTGTGTGTGTGTGTGTGTGTGTGTGTGTGTGTGTGTGTGTGTGTGTGTGTGTGTGTGTGTGTGTGTGTGTGTGTGTGTGTGTTCATTTCAGCCTTCCCCTCGTTGATATAAGTCTTCGATGCCTCGTTATTTTGCCTCCTTACTCGCCATCTTCTTCCTTCCTTCTTCCTCCGTCCCCTCTTCTTCCTTCTCCTGTCTTCCTCCTTCCTAGTATTCATGCTTCCTTGTCTTCCTCCTTTCCCTCTTCTTCTTCCTTCTATTCTTCCTCCTCTCCCTCTTCTTCCTCCTCCTAATCTTCCTCCTCCCCCTCTTCTTTCCCTCTCCCCCCTCATCCATTTCCTTCCTAGTACTCCTTCTCCTCATCTTCCTCCTCCTGTCTTCCTTCTCCTCCTCCTCCTCCTGGCAATCCCCTTTCTCTCCTTCTAAGAATTACAACAATACAACAACACGTCCACGGAAAAAAGGTTCATTTCGATGACTTGACGTACAGGAAGAAGCTCATTGCAATCACTGAACGATAAGTTGGTCTGATATTTTGATTTGATTTGATTTAATTTAATTTATTGCGCACAAGGCGTCATTCAAGTACATAAAGAAAACATATTAAATTTAATAATAATGATACAGCAAAGACAGCACATAACATGAATCTAAAACTGTTCCATACATATAATACCTTTACATTAAAAAACTAACAAGATTTAACCCCTTGAGGCCCAGAACGTAATTTCCATTGTAATTTGACCACCATTAGATGATGTTTAATGAATATAAGCAATGTTTTTATAGATTTGATCTGTTAAGTATTCCTGTCCACTAACTAATTTTGGTTTATTTAGTTACTTTTTGTAAATCTTTGTTATTCTTTGTCTTTGGATTACTGTGCCTTACATTATATAGCAACACAGATTTTGTATTTACAGTGTGGTCATGTCTGTTTGAGAATGGTGTGTGTGTGTGTCTGTGTGTGTCTGTGTGTGTGTGTGTGTGTCTGTGTGTGTGTGTGTGTGTGTGTGTGTGTGTGTGTGTGTGTGTGTGTGTGTGTGTCTGTGTCTGTGTCTGTGTCTGTGTCTGTGCGTGTGCGTGTGCGTGTGTGTGTGTCAGAGGTGGGCACCGCAAACGAAAATTCACTTCCATAAACGCTAATCCGCAAACCCCAATTCTTACATTCCGCAACCACAAGTCCGCAAATTTCTTGAAGTTCACACTTCCGCAACCGCAAGTTCGCAAATCCGCTAAGCAGTTATGTGATACTTTTTCTGCATATATTGCAAAAATAGAAGTAAAGCACTTTGTGGTAGTAAATTATATATTATTTACTAAATCACTTATGATATAATACATATATATATATATATATATATATATATATATATATATATATATATATATATATATATATATATATATATATATATATATATATATAGTATATATATATATATATATATATATATATATATATATATATATTATATATATATTATATATATATATATATATATATATATATATATATACTATATATATTAAGTATATATATTATATATATATAATATTATATATATATATATATTAGTATTTGTTTCATACTGACCCCTCACGTCCCACAGATGTTATTACTCAGATTTTACCTTCACCTCATTGTACCATACTCAATATATCAATATATAATGCACACTGAGGTAATATATTAGATTTGTTTTGTTTAAATCTGTGCTATTAGCGCTGTAGGCAGTGACTCCAGTGGTTATATGGCAGCCCTCGCCCGGGTGCACTGGCAGGATTTTTATAGTGACACCATCAGAATCTGAGTGTAAAACAAAACAAATACAAAATTTTGAAGGAAATAAGAGATATCAGGAAAAAAGTTAATTACTCACTGTATAAAAACAAAAACAAAAAAAAATTGAAAAGAACCGAAAAATTGAAAGAAGAGCAAAATTCTTGAAAAAAAAGTCTTGTACCATCAGAATCTGGCGTATAAAAACAAAAAAACGTAAATATGAAGGACAAAATGAATATCATGAAAAAAAAGTTTATTACTCACTTTATCAAAATTAGAACCGAAAATAGAAAGCGTTTGCGGAATTACTTCCGCAAACGCAAATCCGCAAACATTTACACTTCCGCACATCTGCAAACTAATTTGGACTACCGCAATTTGCGGAAGTTGCGATTTGCGGAAGTGTTTGCGGAAGTGCCCACCTCTAGTGTGTGTGTGACTGTGTGTATGTGTGTGTGACTGTGTGTGTGTGTGTGTGTGTTTATTC
>JACEEZ010020168.1:53774-85654 GCA_016584305.1 Chionoecetes opilio
ACACACACACACACACAGTCACACCTACACACAGTCACACCTACACACACACACACATACACACACACACACATTATATATATATATATATATATATATATATATATATATATATATATATATATATATATATATATATATATATATATATATATACACAGTCACACACACACCACACACACAGTCACACCCACACACACACACACACACACACACACACACACATGCACACAGTCACACCTACACACATACACACACACACACGCACACACACAATAGTTGCGAATAATATTTACCTCCTCTTTATATCCACGTTTTGAGTGTCGAGTGTTACTAGCAGAAAACATTTTATATTATTTCATATACACATTCTTTTCGAATTCCTGTCTATTTTTTCTCAATGGGTGTGCACAGACAGTCGTTTATTCACTACAGGTTGGGAGTGGTCGTTGGGATGTTGATAATATTGAGGTGTAACTCTTTCTAGTCTCCTACCTATTTTTTACGTTTTTAAAGAAAGTTGTCACAGGAAATGTCTGCATATGTCTAGTATTTTTTTTTTGGCTTTGTTTTTTAACATTTGTGCCTATATGGACATGGTTTTTATGGACAGGAAAGAGCGTAAAGTGTTTTTTATAGTTTATATCAGGTTGGTGTTCCTCATATTCCTAGAAAATACATTGCCATTTCTCTTTCAATCTACCCGTCAGGGTGGCATGGTTGGTAGAGTCGTGAGCTTGCGTGTGCAGAGTCCCTGCGCATTCGGTCAGTGGTTCGAGTCCACCAAGTTCGTCCTGGCGTGGTGGCGCTTTGTATAGTCAATAACCTTGTAGTTGGTACTTGCAAAGTGTCTAGATAGGATCAAAGTATCTTATCTTATCTCTTTCAATCTGTAGTGCTTACTTCCTTCTAAATCATTTCAGGAGCTACCACGTGTAGGTCTCGCGGCCTCTTGTAGCTTCCTTATTTTCATGTGTTCTTATGTTCTTCCTCTTATTCTCATAACCTTCTCTCCTCTCCATCTCCATTCTCCATCCTCTCTGACCTCTAGCATTATTTTCTTACTCCACAATCCCTTACTCTATATATATTTTCTTACTCTACAATCTCTTACTCTATCTTTATTCTATTACTCTACAATCCCTTACTCAATATATATTTTCTTACTCTACAATCTCTTACTCTATCTTTATTTCCTTACTCTATCTTTATTTCCTTACTCTACAATCCCTTACTCTAGCATTATTTTCTTACTCTACAATCTCTTACTCTATCTTTATTTTCTTACTCTACAATCTCTTACTCTATCTTTATTTTCTTACTCTACAATCCCTTACTCTCTATATATTTTCTTACTCTACAATCCCTTACTCTATCTTTATTCTCTTACTCTACAATTCTTAAATCAATGAATAATTTACAAAACATTCTGACTTGTTGAGATTTCCTACAAAACGTGTTATGCCGTGTTTACAAGATTAAGTTCTCGTAACTAAGCTCTTAACAAGCGCCGAGAGAAAACTCTGATGCAATATTCATATGATGATATTGCCGGCAATTCCAGAGAAAGATTTTACTGCGTACCCAGAGAAAACGTGTCCTAGCTTGTTGTGTTGTGCCTAAAAATAAATACGCAAATACGCAGCGTGTTTGTCACTGACCGGTGGAGTATTATGAACTGTAACACTTTATTTATTATTTTTTAAGGCAATAACGTTTTTTATATTATTTTTTTAAGGCAAGAACGTTTTTTTTTTTTTTTTTAAGGCAATAACGTTCTTTAAATGATTTTTTAAGGCAATAACGTTTTTTAAATGATTTTTTAAGGCAATAACGTTTTTTAAATGATTTTTTAAGGCAAGAACGTTATTAAATTATTTGTTAAGGCAATAACGTTTTTTTATTATTTGTTAGGGCAATAACGTTTTTTAAATAATTTTTTAAGGCAAGAACGTTTTTTTATTATTTTTTAGGTCAATAACGTTTTTTTATTATTTTTTAAGGCAATAACGTTTTTTTATTATTTTTTAAGGCAAAAGTTTTTTTTTACTAGCCGCAAAGCCGCCTCCGGGCGGACTTTTTGGCTAGCTCCTGCGGAGGGCTATTTGGTGGGCCTTCGGCCCCACTGTGTTTGGTGGGCCTTCGGCCCACCTAAACATGGACTCTCCAGATAGCCCTTTTAAATTTCCTGAAATCATGGATGTAGAAATGTATGTTATTCCCCCCACCATTCACTCACCCATTAAACCATCACCCCCACCATTCACTCACCCATTACCCATCACCCCCACCCATTCACTCACCCATTACCCATCACCCCCACCCATTCACTCACCCATTACCCTCACCCCCCACCCATTCACTCACCCATTACCCATCACCCCCCACCATTCACTCACCCATTACCCATCACCCCCACCATTCACTCACCATTACCCATCACCACACCCATTCACTCACCCATACCCATCACCCCCCACCCATTCACTCACTCATTACCCATCACCCCCCACCCATTCACTCACCCATTACCCATCACCACACACCCATTCACTCACCCATTACCCATCACCCCCACCTATTCCCTCACCCATCACCCATCACCCCCAACCCATCACCCCCCACCCATTCACTCACCCATCACCCACACCCATTACCCATCACCCCACCCATTCACTCACCCATTACCCATCACCCTACATCAAGGCTTCCTCAATTCTCGCAACCCACTTTTGTTTTCACAATTCTCGCTAATAGGCTGCTAAAAAAAAGAAAAAAAAAAGTGATCGGATCATCTCATAAGTGGGCTTATGACCTTCCCCTGGTCGACCCGATTCCAAAAATGTGCCATATGAGGTGTTTGCGCCACGGGGGGCGGAACCTATACCACACACACACACACACACACAGACAGACAGACAGACAGACAGACAGACAGACAGACAGACACACTTTCGCTTTTATTAATATAGATTTTTTAAGGCAATAACGTTTTTTTATTATTTTTTAAGGCAATAACGTTTTTTTATTATTTTTTAAGGCAATAACGTTTTTTTATTATTTTTTAAGGCAACGTTTATTTTTTATTTTTTAAGGCAATAACGTTTTTTTATTATTTTTTAAGGCAATAACGTTTTTTAAATTATTTTTTAAGGCAATCTCGTTTTTTTATTATTTTTAAGGCAATAACGTTTTTTTTTATTATTTTTTAGGGCAATAACGTTTTTAAAATTATTTTTTAAGGCAAGAACGTTATTAAATTATTTTTTAAGGCAAAAACGTTTTTCATTGTTATTTTTTAAGGCAAGAACGTTTATTTTTTATTTTTTTAGGGCAAGAACGTTTTTTAAAATTTTTTTTATAAGCCAAGAACGTTTGCACAATATACGTAGGTTACTGATTCGTCCAGGCTGAACGTGTATCAAACAGGTCACTTTCCTTCTCCCTTTCCCTCCCTCCTCCCTTTCCCTTCCCTCCTCCCTTTCCCTTCCTCCCTTTCCCTTCCTCCCTTTCCCTTCCCTTCCTCCTCCCTTTCCTTCCTTCCTCCTTTCCCCTCCCTCCTCCCTTCCCCTCCTTCCTCCCTTCCCCTCCCTTCCTCCCTTCCCCTCCCTCCTCCCTTCCCCTCCCTCCTCCCTTTCCCTTTTCCTCCCTTCCTTCAGCTGGTTTCCGCCTTGCTGCTTCAACACGCGCTCCAGGAAAAGTTTTGCTTGTATCCACAAACCTAGTGGTGTTTGTGCGTTTGCGTGCATGCGTGCGTGTGGGCGTGCAGGCGTGCGTGTGTGTGTGCGTGTGTTCTGGCCTTCACCCTTAACCTAAAGGGGGGGATGTATACGAATGTATGTTGTCTGAAATAGATATATCGGCGATTTTCGTTTTTTTGTTCGGCGTTTTCTCAGGTTTAGTAAAAGTGAACTGAAATCAGAGGGTAGCTTTGTACTCTGGATAAATAGGGCTATCTTATAAATAGGATATCCTTTTTGCTGCGTTTTACCTTTACTTTAGGTGCTTGTTACCGTACTTTATGTATAGGCTAATATTGGAGCCTTCTCCATCCCTACATATCTGATAAGACGTTAATTAGAATGCTACACAGTGGGTAGTGAGGGAAACTATGCTGAATATACTGCCTCAGCAAGCATAACGCGCACACACACACACACACACACACACACACACACACACACACACACACACACACATAAGGCCGTGCCATAATTATTTTTTTGTTATATATTTAATTTTCTTTGGGTGATGTAATGGCAGTTAAATTACTTACACCCACCCACCCACCCACCAACCCCACCCACCACCCACCCACCCACCCACCACACCACCCACCCACCCACCCACCCACCACACCACACACCACACACACACACACACACACACACACACACACACACACACACACACCGGATCCCTGCTGTCACCGGGTGGATAAAAAAAACTTTCATTAATGTGGATTACGGAGATTTCCCGCCGTGTTACTGGATTAGACGCAGACTGCCTCGTGTGTGGCGCGTTACGGGAGCTTTATGAATTAGCTAACAAACAAACAATGACAGACAAGTAAATAAGACTACCTACGCTACGTGAACTTCAAGAACTATTTTTACCTTTTTTTTTTTTAGCATGCGTTGTTTAGTAACGTTAACCCTTGGCTTTTTTTTTTTTCTTCTTTTTTTTACCCTTCCCATATTCTTTTTGTGATGAGCTTTATGAATTAAATCAACATAACATACAGATAAATGAGACTACGCTATATACGTGAACTACAAGAACTATTTTTACCTTTATTTTTTTTAGCGGGCGTCCTTTAAACCCCCTTATCCCCCCCACCCTCCGCGTCCCTTACCCACTTTATTTATTTTTTTACTCCTCCCATTATCCATTATTTATCTGCCCATTCTTCTTCCCACTATTTTCTACCATGTATTTTTTTAGCATGCGTCCTTTAAACAAGCCCTTCCTCCTCCCCACTTAATTTTTTTCTAGGTGAACTTCAAGAACTGTTTTTCTACTTTTTCTAAGCATGCGTCCTTTAACCCCAATTGTTGTTTTCTACTCTGCCCATTTGCATCATTTTTTTTATTCTTAGTTTTTATCTCGCCTGTTTTTTTGGTTTATGGTTTTTGGTTCTGTACTTACCCAGCGCGAAGCCGTCTTTAGTCCACTGCGCCCTGCCCTGCTGGTGGTCCACGGCGCACTCCAAGAACACGTCCTCCCCCTCGCGCACCTCCACGCTATGGGGCCGCATTCGGAACCGCTGGTGCTGCCCTCCGCACTCTGAAACCAGACACAACACTTTATGATACCTGACCTTCAAACCTCTTGGCAAGCTGTTACGAAAAGACAAGATTGAAAGTAATTGGAATTGAGAAAGAACGCTGACGAAACTAACTAAGCCAGGAAGTTGAGGAATAAAGCAGAAAGTATAGTCAGAGGACAGGTAAATTAAATTATAACATTAATAGAAGAACAAAGACTGAATAACGTGAAAGATGAAGAGAGATAGAAATATATAAACGAAGTCAAGTGAAGGTTATGGGTTTGAAGTGGTTCGAGAAATGGCGGGAAAAAATAGTGAAGTGTATTTGATATTTGTTGTTGTTTTATATTTATGTGATCTTGTTATAGTTTGTTGTTGTTGTTGTTCTTGTTATGTACGTCTACGCTCACCTTGCCTTGTATATTTAGACTCGTTTTTATACATGTATCGTATTCTTACATTTCTAGTTCATTGAGGTTTTTCTTTTGTTTCTGTATTTAATTTTTTTCTTCACTTGTATCGTATTCTTACATATAGTTAATTGATTTTTTTTCTGTTTTTCTTTCTAAATTTTTTTCTTCTTGACTTGTATCGTATTCTTACATCTAGTTCATTGATTTTTTCTCTTTTTTTCTGTATTAAAAAAAAGATTAACTTATATCGTATTCTTACATCTAGATAATAGATTTTTTTTCTTTTTTTCTTTATTAATTTTTTGTGTGTGTTATGTTTAAGAGTTTCAATAATGTGATCTTATTACATTTTTCTTCAGTGTATTGTGTGTGGTAGAGACAGATGTATATATGAGGGCGGATATAAAGACACATGCGTAAATATAGACAGAAACACAGATGAATGGGTTCGTTTGTAAGTTTCGGGTGTAATGGTGTTCGATTTGTCTTAAGGAAAAAAAGTGGTGTTGGTTGGAACTGGTAGTGGTGTTGAGGGTGATTTAGATGGCATTACTATTGGTAGAAATAATGGTGTTTTTGGTGGTGGTGATTGTGGTGGTGAGAAGAGTGATGTTACTGGTATTGGTGGTGGTGTTTTGGTGGTAGTGATTGTAGTGGTGAGAAGAGTGATGGTGGTTGTAGTGGTGGTGGTAATGGTGTTTCGGTGATGGTGATTTTGGTGGTGAGACGAGTGATTGTTGTGGTAGTAGTAGTGGTGGTGGTGTTTTGGTGGTGATTGTAGTGGTGAGAAGAGTGATGTTACTGGTATTGGTGGTGGTGTTTTGGTGGTGGTGATTGTAGTGGTGAGACGAGTGATGGTGCTGGTAGTGGTAGTGGTGTTTTGGTGGTGGTGATTGTAGTGGTGAGACGAGTGATGGTAGTGGTAGTGGTAGTGGTGGTGGTATTTTAGTGGTGTTGATTGTGGTGGTGAGACGAGTGATGGTGGTGGTAGTGGTAGTGGTGTTTTGGTGGTGGTGATTGTAGTGGTGAGAAGAGTGATGGTGGTGGTAGTGGTGGTGGTGTTTTGATGGTGGTGATTGTAATGGTGAGAAGAGTGATGGTGGTGGTAGTGGTGGTGGTAATGGTGTTTCGGTGATGGTGATTGTGGTGGTGAGACGAGTGATGGTAGTGGTGGTAGTAGTGGTGGTGGTGTTTTGGTGGTGGTGATTGTGGTGTTGAAAAGAGTGATGTTCTTGGTAGTAGTGGTGGTGGAAATAACATAAGACATAAAGTTTACAGTCATGCTCTAAAGACCTCCACCATCATAGGTCACAGTTTTCTTAAGGCAAAAAATAACCGTAGTAATTAAAATAAACGACATATTAATTTCAAAACTAAAAAATATATGTATGACGTATAAGATTTAATTCCAATATAGGAACTACCACGTGTAGATCTAACGGGCTCTTGTAGTCTCCTTATTTTCTTATGTTCTTATGTAGAAAGGGGTTACATCAATTTAGTTCAGGAATAGTAGCATGTTCAGTGTGGAGTAAGCATCTCTGCGGCTATGCTATGCTATGTGTCATGTATAGAACAGGTACAAGGCTTTGGTTATGCTATGAAGGGTTACTAGAATAGAGTAGCGTCAGGTAACAGAGTCAGACACTCCCCTCAGACACACCCCTCAGACCTTCCCCTCAAACCCTCCGAATCTCAGTAGAACGTCACCTTGAATTCCCTCCCTACCACGCCCTTACTATCTGCTATGAGACTATTGCCGCACACATGTACCTATGAGACTATTGAGGCCCCGACGTAACTATGAGACTATTGCCGCACCCACGTAACTATGAGACTATTGAGGCACCCAAGTTACTATGAGACTATTGCCGCACCCACGTAACTATGAGACTATTGAGGCACCCACGTAACTATGAGACTATTGAGGCACCCACGTAACTATGAGACTATTGCCGCACCCACGTAACTATGAGACTATTGAGGCACCCACGTAACTATGAGACTATTGCCGCACCCACGTAACTATGAGACTATTGAGGCACCCACGTAACTATGAGACTATTGCCGCACCCACGTAACTATAAGACTATTGAGGCACCCATGTAACTATGAGACTATTGCCGCACCCACGTAACTATGAGACTATTGAGGCACCCACATAACTATGAGACTATTGAGGCACCCACGTAACTATGAGACTATTGAGGCACCCACGTAACTATGAGACTATTGAGGCACCCACGTAACTATGAGACTATTGCCGCACCCACGTAACTATAAGACTATTGAGTCACCCACGTAACTATGAGACTATTGCGGCACCCACGTAACTATTGAGGCACCCACGTAACTATGAGACTATTGAGGCACCCACGTAACTATGAGACTATTGAGGCACCACGTAACTATGAGACTATTGAGGCACCCACGTAACTATGAGACTATTGAGGCACCCACGTATCTATGAGACTATTGCCGCACCCACGTAACTATGAGACTATTGCCGCACCCACGTAACTATAAGACTATTGAGGCACCCACGTAACTATGAGACTATTGAGGCACCCACGTAACTATGAGACTATTGCCGCACCCACGTAACTATGAGACTATTGCCGCACCCACGTAACTATAAGACTATTGAGGCACCCACGTAACTATGAGACTATTGCCGCACCCACGTAACTATAAGACTATTGAGGCACCCACGTAACTATAAGACTATTGAGGCACCCACGTAACTATGAGACTATTGAGGCACCCACGTAACTATGAGACTATTGAGGCACCCACGTAACTATAAGACTATTGAGGCACCCACGTAACTATAAGACTATTGAGGCACCCACGTAACTATGAGACTATTGCCGCACCCACGTAACTATGAGACTATTGCCGCACCCACGTAACTATAAGACTATTGAGGCACCCACGTAACTATGAGACTATTGCCGCACCCACGTAACTATGAGACTATTGCCGCACCCACGTAACTATAAGACTATTGAGGCACCCACGTAACTATGAGACTATTGCCGCACCCACGTAACTATGAGACTATTGAGGCACCCACGTAACTATGAGACTATTGCCGCACCCACGTAACTATGAGACTATGAGGCACCCACGTAACTATGAGACTATTGCCGCACCCACGTAACTATAAGACTATTGCCGCACCCACGTAACTATAAGACTATTGCCGCACCCACGTAACTATAAGACTATTGAGGCACCCACGTAACTATGAGACTATTGAGGCACCCACGTAACTATGAGACTATTGAGGCACCCACGTAACTATGAGACTATTGAGGCACCCACGTAACTATGAGACTATTGAGGCACCCACGTAACTATGAGACTATTGCCGCACCCACGTAACTATGAGACTATTGAGGCACCCACGTAACTATAAGACTATTGAGGCACCCACGTAACTATAAGACTATTGAGGCACCCACGTAACTATGAGACTATTGAGGCACCCACGTAACTATAAGACTATTGAGGCACCCACGTAACTATGAGACTATTGAGGCACCCACGTAACTATGAGACTATTGAGGCACCCACGTAACTATAAGACTATTGAGGCACCCACGTAACTATGAGACTATTGCCGCACCCACGTAACTATGAGACTATTGAGGCACCCACGTAACTATGAGACTATTGAGGCACCCACGTAACTATGAGACTATTGAGGCACCCACGTAACTATAAGACTATTGAGGCACCCACGTAACTATGAGATTATTGAGGCACCCACGTAACTATGAGACTATTGAGGCACCCATGTAACTATGAGATTATTGCCGCACCCACGTAACTATAAGACTATTGAGGCACCCACGTAACTATGAGACTATTGAGGCACCCACGTAACTATGAGATTATTGCCGCACCCACGTAACTATGAGACTATTGAGGCACCCACGTAACTATAAGACTATTGAGGCACCCACGTAACTATGAGACTATTGAGGCACCCACGTAGCTATGAGACTATTGAGGCACCCACGTAACTATGAGACTATTGAGGCACCCACGTAACTATAAGACTATTGAGGCACCCATGTAACTATGAGACTATTGCCGCACCCACGTAACTATGAGACTATTGCCGCACCCACGTAACTATAAGACTATTGAGGCACCCACGTAACTATAAGACTATTGCCGCACCCACGTAACTATGAGACTATTGCCGCACCCATGTACCTATAAGACTATTGCCGCACCCATGTAACTATAAGACTATTGCCGCACCCATGTAACTATGAGACTATTGAGGCACCCACGTAACTATGAGACTATTGAGGCACCCACGTAACTATGAGACTATTGAGGCACCCACGTAACTATGAACTATTGAGGCACCCATCGTAACTATGAGACTATTGAGGCACCCACGTAACTATGAGACTATTGCGCACCCACGTAACTATAGACTATTGAGGCACCCACGTAACTATGAGACTATTGAGGCACCCACGTAACTATGAGACTATTGAGGCACCCACGTAACTATGAAACTATTGAGGCACCCACGTAACTATGAGACTATTGAGGCACCCACGTAACTATAAGACTATTGAGGCACCCACGTAACTATGAGAACTATTGAGGCACCCACGTAACTATGAGACTATTGAGGCACCCACGTAACTATGAGGACTATTGAGGCACCCAGTAACTATAGACTATTGAGGCACCCACGTAACTATGAGACTATTGAGGCACCCACGTAACTATAAACTATTGAGGCACACCACGTAACTATGAGACTATTGAGGCACCCACGTAGCTATGAGACTATTGAGGCACCCAGTAACTATAAGACTATTGAGGCACCCACGTAACTATGAGACTATTGCCGCACCCAGTAACTATGAGACTATTGAGGCACCCACGTAACTATGAGACTATTGGCCGCACCCACGTAACTATGAGACTATTGAGGCACCCACGTAACTATGAGACTATTGCTGCACCCACGTAACTATGAGACTATTGAGGCACCCACGTAACTATGAAACTATTGAGGCACCCACGTAACTATGAGACTATTGAGGCACCCACGTAACTATGAGACTATTGAGGCACCCACGTAACTATAAGACTATTGAGGCACCCACGTAACTATGAGACTATTGAGGCACCCATGTAACTATGAGACTATTGAGGCACCCACGTAACTATGAGACTATTGAGGCACCCACGTAACTATGAGACTATTGCCGCACCCACGTAACTATGAGACTATTGAGGCACCCACGTAACTATGAGACTATTGCCGCACCCACGTAACTATGAGACTATTGAGGCACCCACGTAACTATGAGACTATTGAGGCACCCACGTAACTATGAGACTATTGCCGCACCCACGTAACTATAAGACTATTGAGGCACCCACGTAACTATGAGACTATTGCCGCACCCACGTAACTATGAGACTATTGAGGCACCCACGTAACTATGAGACTATTGCGCACCCACGTAACTATGAGACTATTGAGCCACCCACGTAACTATAGACTATTGAGGCACCCATGTAACTATGAGACTATTGAGCACCCACGTAACTATGAGACTATTGAGGCACCCACGTAACTATGAGACTATTGCCGCACCCACGAACTATGAGACTATTGAGGCACCCACGTAATATAAGATTGCCGCACCCACGTAACTATGAGACTATTGAGGCACCCACTGTAACTATGAGACTATTGAGGCACCCACGTAACTATGAGACTATTGGCACCCACGTAACTATGAGACTATTGCCGCACCCACGTAACTATGAGACTATTGAGGCACCCACGTAACTATAAGACTATTGAGGCACCCACGTAACTATGAGACTATTGCCGCACCCACGTAACTATAAGACTATTGAGGCACCCACGTAACTATAGACTATTGAGGCACCCACGTAACTATGAGACTATTGACGGCACCCACGTAACTATGAGACTATTGAGGCACCCACGTAACTATAAGAACTATGAGGCACCCACGTAACTATGAGACTATTGCAGGCACCCACGTAACTATGAGACTATTGCACGGCACCCACGTAACTATGAGACTATTGAGGCACCCACGTAACTATAAGACTATTGAGGCACCCATGTAACTATGAGACTATTGAGGCACCCACGTAACTATGAGACTATTGAGGCACCCACGTAACTATAAGACTATTGAGGCACCCACGTAACTATGAGACTATTGCCGCACCCACGTAACTATGAGACTATTGAGGCCACCAACGTAATATGAGACTATTGAGGCACCCATCGTAACTATGAGACTATTGAGGCACCCACGTAACTATAAGACTATTGAGGCACCCACGTAACTATAAGACTATTGAGGCACCCACGTAACTATAAGACTATTGCCGCACCCACGTAACTATAAGACTATTGAGGCACCCACGTAACTAAGACTATGGGCACCCACGTACATATAGTATTGCCGCACCCACGTAACTATAAGACTATTGAGGCACCCACGTAACTATGAGACTATTGAGGCACCCACGTAACTATAAGACTATTGAGGCACCCACGTAACTATTGAAGACTATTGAGGCACCCACGTAACTATAGACTATTGAGGCACCCACGTAACTATGAGACTATTGAGGCACCCACGTAACTATAAGACTATTGAGGCACCCACGTAACTATAAGACTATTGAGGCACCCACGTAACTATAAGACTATTGCCGCACCCACGTAACTATAAGACTATTGAGGCACCCACGTAACTATAAGACTATTGAGGCACCCACGTAACTATAAGACTATTGGCACCCGACAAAACTATTGAGGCCCACGTAACTATAAGACTATTGAGGCACCCACGTAACTATAAGACTATTGAGGCACCCACGTAACTATAAGACTATTGAGGCACCCACGTAACTATGAGACTATTGAGGCACCCACGTAACTATAAGACTATTGCCGCACCCACGTAACTATGAGACTATTGAGGCACCCACGTAACTATGAAACTATTGAGGCACCCACGTAACTATGAGACTATTGAGGCACCCACGTAACTATAAGACTATTGAGGCACCCACGTAACTATGAAACTATTGAGGCACCCACGTAACTATGAGACTATTGAGGCACCCACGTAACTATGAGGCTATTGAGGCACCCATGTAACTATAAGACTATTGAGGCACCCACGTAACTATGAGACTATTGAGGCACCCACGTAACTATAAGACTATTGAGGCACCCACGTAACTATGAGACTATTGAGGCACCCACGTACTATGAGACTATTGAGGCACCCACGTAACTATAGACTATTGAGGCACCCATCGTACTATGAGACTATTGCCTTACCCAGGTAACTGAGACTGAATGAGGCACCACGTAACTATGAGACATGCGCACCCACGTAACATGGACTATTGAGCCCCACGTAACTTAGACAGTTCTGCAAACCACTAAGTCTTATGAGACTACTGAGGCAACCCACGTAACTATGAACTTTGAGGCCCAGTAAACATGAACATGAGGCACACGTAACTATGAGACTATGAGACACCACGTACTATAAGACTAGTTGGGCACCAGTAACTTGATTAATGAACGCGTTTGAGGGCACCGTGTAATAAGAGACTATTTAGCACCCAGTAACTATGAGACTTTGCAGGGGAAAGAAAAGTGACTATTGCCGCACCCACGTAACTATGTGACTATTAGGCTCCACGTAACTATGAATATTGCCGCCAGTACTATGAGCTATTGAGCACCCACGTAACTATGAACTAGTGAGGCTCACGTAACTATGAGACTATTGCCGCACCCACGAACTTAAGACATGAGGCACCACTAACTACTGACATCCGACACCACAGACTATGAGACTATGCAGGACCCACGTAACTATGAGACTATGCCTGCCCGCACGTAACTCTAGACATGAGGCACCATAACTTATGAACTATTGATGGCACCATGTAACTATGCAGACTATTGAGTCACCCACGGGAAATATGGACTATTGGGCAACCCACGTAACTATGAATATTGCCGCACCCCGTAACATAGAATATTGAGGCATCAGTACTTAAGACACTTGCGTCACCACGTACATCGACTATTGGGCACCCACGTAACTATGAGACGTATTGAGGCACCACGTAACTCAGATGACTATTGCGTCACTCACTACTTGAGCTATTCCGCACCACGTACTGGAACATTGATGGCACCCACGTACTATAAGACTATATTGATGGCACCCACGTAACTATGACTATTGCGCACCTACTATAGACTATTGAGGCACTCTACGTACTATTCAGACTATTGAGGCCCCACGTATCTATGAGACTATTTATGGCCCCATCGTAACTATGAGATATTGAGGCCCCACTAATATACTATTGAGGCACTCAGTAATTGGCCCCTTAATTTTTTGAGGCACCACGTAACTATGGACATTGCCACTGTAACTTATGTAGACTATTGAGGCACCACGTAACTATAAATATTGAGCACCAGTAACTTGATATTGGGCACCCACTAATATGGATATTGAGGCACCACTAACATAAGACTATTGAGGCACCCACGTACTATAGACTATTGCCCCCGTAATATGAGATTTTGGCACCCACGTAACTATGAGATATTGGGCACCCACGTAACTATGAGACTATTGAGGCACCCACGTAACTATAAGACTATTGAGGCACCCACGTAACTATAAGACTATTGAGGCACCCACGTAACTATAAGACTATTGCCGCACCCACGTAACTATAAGACTATTGAGGCACCCCACGTAACTATAAGACTATTGAGGCACCCACGTAACTATGAGACTATTGCCGCACCCACGTAACTATAAGACTATTGAGGCACCCACGTAACTATGAGACTATTGAGGCACCCACGTAACTATAAGACTATTGAGGCACCCACGTAACTATGAGACTATTGAGGCACCCACGTAACTATAAGACTATTGAGGCACCCACGTAACTATGAGACTATTGAGGCACCCACGTAACTATAAGACTATTGAGGCACCCACGTAACTATAAGACTATTGAGGCACCCACGTAACTATAAGACTATTGCCGCACCCACGTAACTATAAGACTATTGAGGCACCCACGTAACTATAAGACTATTGAGGCACCCACGTAACTATAAGACTATTGAGGCACCCACGTAACTATAAGACTATTGAGGCACCCACGTAACTATAAGACTATTGAGGCACCCACGTAACTATAAGACTATTGAGGCACCCACGTAACTATAAGACTATTGAGGCACCCACGTAACTATAAGACTATTGAGGCACCCACGTAACTATAAGACTATTGAGGCACCCACGTAACTATGAGACTATTGAGGCACCCACGTAACTAAGCTTAAGTACCTGTCTTATCTTACCTATACCTTACCACTAGTAACTACCTGAATAATCCCGTAGCCTCGATGGTAGAAACAAAACTACGAAGGATGTGATTATGCGTATCTAGACAGTCCTTTCTCATAAACCTTAAGTGTTCAGTCTTGTTATGAAACTACCTGTAAACTCCCGTAGCCTCGTTGGAAGCAAAAACAAAACGGCGAAGGATGTAATTATGCGTATCAAAACAGTCCTTGCTATAAACCTTACGTGTCCAGTCTTGTTATGAACGCGTTGTGAAGGTGTCGTGTGTGTGATAAGGCTTTTCTGAGTGTGTGCTTTGTCAGGGGAAAGAAAAGTGTATGTGCCTGCAAGCGTATCATAGTGTTGGTCTTCACGGTAACAATATTTCGTCATGAAGTTTCTAACAATAACAATGTGGTTAAGGCTTCATCCTGCTATATGTACACACACACACACACACACACACACACACACACACACACACACACACACACACACACACACACACACACACACACAGACACAGACACAGACACAGACACAGACACACAGCTCGAGAACTCCACATACTACATACATTTTTTTTTCTACCGACTGAACGCCCGCTTGGTCTGGCCCGGGGGAAAATATGGCCTTGGGAAATAAGGCCATAAATATCCGCCCTCGACAGCATAAATACTTCTGTGGACTGAAACACTTGTTCACGCGCGTCCGTCTTGCAGTAGTTTATCTTGACGGTGTTGTTGCGAAGAGTCACGATGCTTGGTTGCGTTCGTGCACTCGTGTGTTCGTACGTGCTGGGGAAACAGATTGATGCGGCCCCTCCCACTTATATGTTTTCTATTAGTTATGGGTCCTATATGTTTTGTATTTATTATGGCCTCTTATGTTTTTTCGATTTATTTTGGCCCTCATATTTTTTCTAGTTATTATGGCCCCCATATATTTTTTATATATATTATGGCCCCCTTATATTTTTTATATTTATTATGGCCCCCTTATATTTTTTATATTTATTATGGTCCCTTGCTATTTTTTTTTAGCTATTATGGCCCTCTTATATTTTTCCTATTTATTTTGGCCCCCTTATATTTTTCCTATTTATTTTAGCCCCCTTATATTTTGTCTATTTATTATGGACCCCTTAAATGTTTTCTATTTATAATGGCCCTCATATGTTTTCTTATATTTATTATGACCCCCTTATATGTTTTAGATTTATTATGGCCCCCTTATATTTTTTAGATTTATTATGGCCCCTTATATGTTTTAGATTTATTATGGCCCTTATATTTTTTCTATTCATTTTGGCCCCCATATATTTTTAGATTTATTATGGCCCACTTATATTTTTTAGATTTATTATGGCCCCTTGTATGTTGTTGTTTTTATTTATTATGGCCCTCTTATAATTTTTTTATTTATTTTGACCACCCTATATTTTTTTCCTAGCTATTATGGCCCCCATATATTTTTTCTAGTTATTATGGCCCATTATATGTTTTTTATTTATTATGGCCCCCTTATATTTTTCTAGTTATTATGGCCCCCGTATATGTTTTTTATTTATTATGGCCCCCATATATTTTTTCTATTTATTATGGCCCCCTTATATTTTTTCTATTTATTTTGGCCCCCTTATATTTTTTGTATTTATTATGGCCCCCTTTTATTTGTTCTAGTTATTATGACCCCTTTAATTTTCTATATTTATTATGGCCCCCTTATATTTTTTCTATTTATTATGGCCCCCTTATATTTTTTCTATTTATTTTGGCCCCCTTTTATTTCTTCTATTTATTATGGCCCCCTTTTATTTTTCTAGTTATTATGGCCCCCTTTTATTTTTCTAGTTATTATGGCCCCCTTTTATTTTTCTAGTTTTTATGGCACCCTTTTAATTTTCTAGTTATTATGGCCCCCTTTTATTTTTCTAGTTATTATGGCCCCCTTTTATTTTTCTAGTTATTATGGCCCCCTTTTATTTTTTCTATTTATTATGGCCCCCTTTTATTTTTCTATTTATTATGGCCCCCTTTTATTTTTCTAGTTATTATGGCCCCCTTATATTTTTCTATTTATTATGACCCCCTTTTATTTTTCTAGTTTTCATGGCCCCCTTTTATTTTTCTAGTTATTATGGCCCCCTTTTATTTTTCTAGTTATTATGGCCCCCTTTTATTTTTTCTATTTATTATGGCCCCCTTTAATTTTCTAGTTATTATGGCCCCCTTTTATTTTTCTAGTTTTTATGGCCCCTTTTATTTTTCTAGTTATTATGGCCCCTTTTATTTTTCTAGTTTTATGGCCCCCTTTTATTTTTCTATTTTATGGCCCTTTTATTTTCTATTTTATGGCCCCTTTTATTTTTCTATTTATTATGGCCCCCTTTTATTTTTCTAGTTATTATGGCCCCCTTATATTTTTCTATTATTATGACCCCCTTTTATTTTTCTAGTTTTATGCCCCTTTTATTTTTTAGACTATGCCCACTAATTGATTTTTGCTGTATGTATGGTTTATCATATTTATATGGTAGTTAATTTCTAGTATTAACCGCCTTTATTTTCTAGTTTGCCGCTTTAAGATTTTCATATAGGCCGCTTACACTAGGCATTTATTTCGTCTATGTTTTTCAGCACTTTTATCTACATTTTTTATGCACCTCACAACTGTTTGTTGCACTACAGTCAGCTTTCTGCGACTGTAATAATGGCCCCCCAGCAGGTTATTGTATACCCCTTAATTTTGTTATTATCATGTAGACCTACACACAAATAACTACAGCTGTATTATAAAACAGTGTAACTCAATAGTATCAGCCCGGCTGGAGCCGCAGCAACAGTCAGGTCACAGGTGGGCGGGGCGTGAGGTCACTCTCGCTCCTTATTTATGAGAAATTCTTCTGAACTACGTGTCCACAGCATTTCGTCTATAATTACAAGTTGAAGTCTTGAAGAGTGAGAAACGATTTTTGAGTGTGTCTTGAAAAATATACACAACAATCGAGTCATGCGAGAGACTGTTGCCTGTTTTATAAAACTGGCTTTTAAATGTATCTACATGTACTACAATAGTCACTTGAATATTTTTCATACCTTCAAATGTATTGAATTATAAATTTCAAAAAAATCCTGATTTATATCGAATATCTTTAAAATATTCACTATGGATTTTGATTTGATTATGAAAGTTGTCTTCAACTTTCCATATGAAGACGATCATGATCGTTTGACTGGGTCAGACGGAAAAACTAGACAGAACGAGAAAAAACAACGAAAATCGTAAAAATAGACTGAAAAAGTGCTAGTGTGACGCCGCCTGTAATAAGGGAGTGAGGGACTTCAACCTGGGACTGCGGTGCGATTTTTTGCGACACACACACACTCTCTCTCTCTCTCTCTCTCTCTCTCTCTCTCTCTCTCTCTCTCTCTCTCTCTCTCTCTCTCTCTCTCTCTCTCTCTCTCTCCCTCCCCCCTTGTACAAGTTTAAGGAAAAAGATATTATATAGATACAAAACTCGCAAACTAAGTAGACACACTCTGAATACATTATATTTTGGAATTAAATCTTATACGTAATACTTTTATTTTTTATTTTTGAAATTAATCTATTCTTTATTTTAAATACTACGTTATTTTATTGACGGGATTTCAAAAGATTATGAACTATTTTATTAATTAAATTTCTCAGACTGTTTCATCTTAGGCATCAGAAAATATTAAGGATTTTCTTTATAGTTATTTGAATGGTGAATAATTTTGACTTATAGCTTCAGTTTTAGTATTTGCTTTTATTTAGTTACTTACTCTATTGTTTTATTTACTTATACATTGGTTATCATTTATTCACTAATGTATATTTTGTTTGTATATGCTTTTATTTAGTTACTTACACTATTGTTTTATGTGTATGTATGTGTGTATTGATGTGTATTTTTATGTGTGTGTGTATGTTGTATGTTGTAATTGTATCTATTGTGTTGCTCTAGTACTTAAGTTAACTCCTTGTCTTGTTATTGTTGCTGTTTTTGTCTGTATGCCTCCGGGCGATAATAAAATCAATATATATTTTTTTTTATTGACTTATCCATTGTTTATAATCTATTTCCTAATGTTTTTATTTTTTTTGTTTCAGATGGACGTGTCTCAAACCCTCTTCAAGTAAGTCTAAATGACCTGAGTTACCTAATTAGTTACCTTCTTTTTATAACTACTTGTCTCCTTTATCCTCCTTACCTCCCTCCCTTTCTCCATTATTTATGTTGAGTTATTAAGTTATATAATTTTTTTGTTTATTTTCAGTTATATTTTTCATTTTCATCCCTTGTTTTTGTCTCTGTTGCTGTTTCTTAAATATCTGTCTATCTGTGTGTCCTTAAATTTCCCTCTCCTCCCTCCCTCCCTCCTTCCTCTCCTCTCCTCCCTTGCCTCCACTAATCCTCCTGTCACCTCCACATCCTCTCCTTATTCTCCCTGATCCTCCCTTATT
Source organism: Chionoecetes opilio (assembly GCA_016584305.1). Taxonomy (NCBI): domain Eukaryota; kingdom Metazoa; phylum Arthropoda; class Malacostraca; order Decapoda; family Majidae; genus Chionoecetes; species Chionoecetes opilio. Next base: position 73,385 of record JACEEZ010020168.1, read on the forward strand.
CTTATTCTCCTTATTCTCGTATTCTCCTTTTCCTGTTGAAATAAATCTTTATATCCCGTCAGTCAGTCATCTGTTATTTCTTGCCATCTTTACTTCTGTTTCCTCCTATTGCTTCACCTTTCTCTCTCTCTCTCTCTCTCTCTCTCTCTCTCTCTCTCTCTCTCTCTCTCTCTCTCTCTCTCTCTCTCTCTCTCTCTCTCTCTCTCTCTCTCTCTCTCTCTCTCTCTCTCTCTCTCTCTCTCTCTCTCATGCCTTTATATTACTTCTCATAATACTATATATATCTTTCCCCTCCTTCCCCCCTCCCCCCCTATCCTTCCTTTTCCCCCTCTACACATACAAACAAATATAAAGCAATGACTTCGTGACCCAGATGGAGAAGGGAAAAAAGGAAAGAAAAACTGAGGAAGAAAGATTTAGAGAGAGAGAGAGAGAGAGAGAGAGAGAGAGAGAGAGAGAGAGAGAGAGAGAGAGAGAGAGAGAGAGAGAGAGAGAGAGAGAGAGAGAGAGAGAGAGAGAGAGAGAGAGAGAGAGAGAGAGAGAGAGATCGCTTTCCATCCTTTCCTGTCTAGTTTTCATCTTTACGCCACATTACTTCAGGCTCTTTGACCCTTGTATTCTTTCTCTCCCTCCCCTCCTTTCCCCTCCTTACCCTCTTCCCCTCCCTCTTCCCCTTCCCCATCATCCCTCTCCATCCCTCTTCCCCTTCACTCCTTTACTAGGGTTATGACTAAAACATATTTTTTCGAATTTTAAAATTCCTGCTATGTTAAGCGATGAGGTTCTATATGCTTATCATATTAGTTATAGTTATTGTTCTTTTGTATGAAAATATTTCCCCCACCGAGGCATTTATATTGGTGAATTTTCACTATGTTATGGTGAGGTCTTCTATTTAACATTAAATTTATGAAAAAATCGTAATTTCAATGCAAGTTGTAACTGGTAAAGTCTTCGTTGGGTATATAGCTTTTCCAGACGCACGACTATTTACGGTTTCTCCAGTTTAAAGGTCCATAGTGGCGTTTAAATACCTGAGACTGTCAAGAGAGAGTACTAGCAGGTTGTCATTTGTGATATTTTTTCTCAGATATTTTCTACAGTTTTATTGTTTTTTTTTTGTTATGCATTATGCAGTACGACATATTGGGCGCTCCTTGGTCGCTCGTCACCCTCATGAGTTCAAAGTTCAAACCCAGCAGTTACGCCTAGTCAGTCATAGGGAGAGGTAGGACGGCCGTGTCATTGGCAATGATTTTGTATTTTCACCTGAGTTATTGCTTATCGACACCATCATGCCTGAAAGGAAGGTCATAAAATGTTAACGAGTCCTACCATTCTAAGTTTTGAAGGAAATTTTTGAAAACAAGTACTAGACCAAGTTTCATGGCCTCAACACAGTAATGTTTGCATTTCATATGAATGCATTATAACAAAATCTAAGATATGTAGCTTAACGAAGTAGTGATTTGCACTTCTAACAACGATTTATATATCTTATATTTCAGCCTCATAGGAGAAATGCCATACTTTAGATCTAGTGACACAGTTGAAAAGAATGCACGAAAATGGGCTTCAAATCTACCATTAGCCGTCCATACAAGGCGGCGTGACCTTCCTCGTGTTGAATGCTTGTCAAGTTACACCAGGCTACCTCAAAAGCGACATATTTTGGAAAGATACCACGTTACTGGCAGAAGAGAAATTGAAAAATACTATAATTCAACAGATTGTCAATGAATTAACTCAGTTGTGGGAAAAACTCAATTTCCCCACTCGTAGTCAGCAAGCAATAAATGCACGACTGACCAAACTTATAGGTTTGTATGAAAAGAACCAACGGAGACCGAAAAAAGACATTTTGAATGATATAGACAGCATATTTGACATCACTAAAGTTGATGGTGCTTGGCTTTGTCGCGAGGATAAAGAGTTTTATCACAAACAAAAGGAATCAGGTGGGAAGGTGGGATATACCACTCATAAGCCTGCACCAAATTCATCCGTGCATCCTTCAAAATTTGAGAGACATATTCCATTACCACATGAGCAAATCGCTGGTATATCCAATACGGAAAATGAATCTGGCACCTCAAGCAACAATGTGAGCAGCGCAACAGAGTGCAGCTCTGATGATGAGCCAGAGCCAACCATGAGAAAGAAACCGTCTGCGACATACCAGGCCACAAAATTGGTGACTCGTCAGTCTTTATCCACCAACAAAGCATCTAAAGTCTGTGCAAGTCTCGGAGAAGAAGGTGTGGCTCTTCCTACACCCACACAATCAGGTGTCTGGCGCGGAGGAGTCGTCAGGTTTGCAGAAAAAATGAAGGATGAAATCAAATCTCTTCTGAAGGAAGAGAAGGACGTTTGTTTTCACTTTGATGGCAAAAGACTGTTAAAACATGAGTATCATGTAGTCTGCCTCAGAAGTGCAACTAGAGATATTAAACTTGGAGTTGCACGGTGCAAAAGCGGATCTTCTCAGGATGTATATGATGCACTGGAGAAAATTATTGATGAATATGATGCCTGGTCAAGCATTAAAATTATCATATGTGACACAACTTCCGTAAACACTGGACGATCAAATGGCGTTGTTGTGAGAACACAGAGAGCGATGGTTGGAAAAGGTTTAGAGATGCCTCAATACATTGGATGTCAGCATCACATATTGGACAGAATATTGAAAAACGTTCTGGACTTCTACGTTTCTAAAACGACAACCAAACCGAGTCTGAACTACAAGTTCATCGATGAACTGTTGGAAAACTACGAAGAACTACAAAGTTCTTCGTAGGCAGAAACAGAAATGGATGTGGACGAGAACCCCGGCTGGAGGGACGACTTCAAGTTCTTGTATGAACTCTGCAAGGCATTCCAGCATTGTAAGAAGCACGCTGCGTTCCCGGTCATCAAGTGGAGGAAGCTGCCTTCGCTACACAGTGCCCGATGGAACTCGAGGGCTACTTATACCCTCATTGCATGCTTTCTACTGCCATCATGGCGCAGAGTTTTGGAGCTTCCAGCATGCTTCATCGCTGAAAAGTGGCAAGAAGCCTGGTTCAGTGCTCAAAAATTCAAGGAGACAACCTATGACAACCTCCTCCTCGGCATTACAAAGTTGGGATGTGCCAGTGCCCTGAAGTGCTTGAAAACTCACTGGAGCAGGGCACCATCAGTGCTTGATGTACCTTGCTCGAATATGATTGCCGAGAGGGCTGTGAAAGTGATGGAAGAGCTAGGTGAAAAATGCAAAAAACACAAGTATTTAGATCTAAAGTTTGTTGCTACCAACAATGTGTAGTTTGTGCAATGTAATATACCATTACTGATATTAGAAAATTTCAAATATTTCTAAGCTTGTGTGGGGACATATTCTTAAAATTGAACGGAATCACTAAGTTTTTTGTAATGTGCACTAAAATGTTCATTAAATTTCATAGCAGGCAATTTTTTTTATTCCGAGTCATAACCCTACCCTTCACCCCTTCATATTTCCCATTAACACCCGTCTTTGGATATATGGAAAATTTTGTGACTGAAGTTTAAACCAAATGTACTATTTCTGAGCGAGAGAGAGAGAGAGAGAGAGAGAGAGAGAGAGAGAGAGAGAGAGAGAGAGAGGGGAGAGAGAAGAGAGAGAGAGAGAGAGAGAGAGAGAGAGAGAGAGAGAGAGAGAGGAGAGAGAAGAGAGAGAGAGAGAGAGAGAGGAGAAATGGGTGAAACATGTATAAGGGAAAGGAGTGAAAATGTTATTGGATGTAGGAAAGATAAATGACTAGAGAGGGAGAGTGAATGAGAAGAAGAGAGAGAGAGAGAGAGAGAAAGAATTATCGAGAGAGGCAAATGAAACATGGCGATAGCAAGCTACATATTAAAAATGGAAGGCAAATGTTTAGGGAATCTCAGGAAATTGAAACTGCTGAGATATTATATATATATATATATATATATATAGAGAGAGAGAGAGAGGAGAGAGAGAGAGAGAGAAGAGAGAGAAGAGAGAGAGAGAGAGAGAGAGAGAGAGAGAGAGAGAGAGAGAGAGAGAGAGAGAGAGAGAGAGAGAGAGAGAGAGAGAGAGAGAGAGAGAGAGAGAGAGAGAGAGAGAGAGAGAGAATTTTAGAAACTCAGCAGTAAAGACATAAGCAAGGGATAAACATAAAAAATATAACTGATAAGAAACACGCAAAAATATAACTAAAAAGATCCTTTTTTTTAAACTTATAGAAAAATAATGTAATGCAGATAATGTAGCAGTTGCAGCACACACACACACACACACACACACACACACACATACACACGCAACACGCACGCACACGCACGCAACGACGCACGCACGCCGCACGCACGCAAGCACGCACGCACGCACGCACGCACCACGCACGCACGCACGCACGCACGCACGCACGCACGCACCACGCACGCACGCACGCACGCACGCACGCACGCACGCACGCACCACCACGCACGCACGCACGCACGCACCACACACACACACACACACACACACACACACACACACACACACACACACACCACACACACACACACACCACACACACACACACACACACACACACACACACACACACACACCACACACACACACACACACACACACACACACACACACACACACACACACACACACACACACACACACACAACACACACACACACACACACACAACACACACACACACACACACACACACACACACACACTATATATATCATATTTTCATTATTGTTTTCCTGACACACATAGAGAGAGAGAGAGAGAAGAGAGAGAGAGAGAGAGAGAGAGAGAGAGAGAGAGAGAGGAGAGAGAGGAAGAGAGAGAGAGAGAGAGAGAGAGAGAGAGAGAGAGAGAGAGAGAGGTGGAATCCTGCTATTGAAGCCAACAGACTGAGCTTAAAGTGGTCGACGAAGCCTTTTTGCCGAAGTCATGATAAGGGAGTAGGATCCCTTTTCAAAGTGCGTAATGGCTTTCGATCCTCCATTTGGCGCCAACAAAGCCTTTAGAGAGAGGAAACTGGCATTGCTACAGAGAGGCGGAGATTTTTATTTTTGTTTCGTCACCCCTCTAACCACTCTGAGCCTCGTCCCGTTTTCTTCCGTTTGGTTTTATGAATAGTGACACCTTTTATTTATTTTTTGGACATTATTTAAACATTGTGTCTTGTGTGTAAATTGTTATAGTTTTTTGCCTGTAGTACGAAGAGAGATTTTAATTGAGTTATGGTTTAGCTTTCTGGCTAATATTATGGAGATGGGGTTTTATTTTTTTGGTTTGTTTTTCATGTGGAGCTGGTGGGATTAAAGCGTTTTGTGCAGTCTGCGTGAAATGAACTAATGGCTTGTGGAGGAACAGGGATTCAGTTTGTTTTACAATGTAGGTATTTTATCTCTCAGTTCAGTGTAATTCTTTGATATGTAGCTTGGCAATTTTTTTTTCCCTTCTGTGTTTTGTGCTTTAGTGAATTAATGGTTTTCTTTAGTGAATTCATGGTTTTCTTTAGTGAATTCATGGTTTTCTTTAGTGAATTCATGGTTTTCTTTAGTGAATTAATGGTTTTCTTTAGTGAATTAATGGTTTTCTTTAGTGAATTCATGGTTTTCTTTAGTGAATTCATGGTTTTCTTTAGTGAATTCATGGTTTTCTTTAGTGAATTCATGGTTTTCTTTAGTGAATTAATGGTTTTCTTTAGTGAATTCATGGTTTTCTTTAGTGAATTAATAGTTTGCTTTAGTGAATTCATGGTTTTGAGGGAAAGCTATTTGTTTATGTTTAGATTTTCATTAAGACTTGTATTTGTCTTTTGGTTGTTTTGTTTTCTTTCCATCAATTTCTACGTATTTGAAACATACCTTAACTCATTTAAGCGAGGCGTGTCTCTCCAGATCTGCTCCAAGCCAATGCAGATCACTAAAGATAAGGTATCTATCAAGGCAAAGATTATACCATTCTGCAACACGTAGAAATACGACCATTTGTAGAGCACAATAACTGTTCTCTCCTCGGTAATGATGATATAACTATTTCAATCACTTGTTGTCATTAGTATATATTACAAAAGCTATATATTTTTTTTTTCTTTCATCATTATCATTTTATCGTTATTTTCGATTTTATATTATTATTGCAGAAGTCCAAATAGTGTTCGTAGTAGTAGTGTTGATATAGCAGTAGTAGTCGTAGTAGTAGTAGTATTAGTAGTATTAGTAGTAGTAGGAGTAGTAGTAGTAGTCATAGTAGTAGTAGTAGTAGTACTAGTAGTAGTAGTGTTGATATAGCAGTAGTAGTCGTAGTAGAAGTAGTATTAGTAGTATTAGTAGTAGTAGTCATAGTAGTAGTAGTCATAGTAGTAGTAGTAGTAGTACTAGTAGTAGTAGTGTTGATATAGCAGTAGTAGTCATAGTAGTAGTAGTAGAAGTAGTAGTAGTAGCAGTAGTAGTAGTAGAAGTAGTAGCAGTATTAGTAGTAGTAGTAGTAGTAGTAGTTGTACTACGTGTTGATATAGCAGTTGTAGTCATAATAGTAGTAGTCAAAGTCAAACAGTTTTATTTCGTATATGTACATACATAGCAAAATATTCTTGCAAATATATATCATAGTTACATTCTACTATGAGGTGGGCTAAAAATTACAAAATATAAAAGTGATAAAACTACTTTCAAGCATAAATGTACAAAATAAACATTAAAATCGGTGTTCATTACAAGAGACATCGACCAGTGTGAGGTTCATGAGTTTCATGTAGTTTCATGTTTGTTTCATGTAGTTTGTTTCATGTAGTTTTATGTTTGTTTCATGTAGTTTGTTTCATGTAGTTTCATGTTTGTTTCATGTAGTTTGTTTCATGTAGTTTCATGTTTGTTTCATGTAGTTTGTTTCATGTAGTTTGTTTCATGTAGTTTCTTCGTTTCAGCAGTAGTAGTAGTAGTAGTAGTAGTAGTAGTAGTCATAGTAGTAGTAGTAGTAGTAGTAGAAGTAGTAGTAGTAGTAGTAGTAGTAGAAGTAGTAGTAGTAGTAGTAGTAGTAGCAGTAGTAGTAGTAGTAGTAGCAGTAGTAGTAGTAGTAGTAGTAGTATAGTTAGTAGTAGTAGTAGTAGGTAGTAGTAGTAGTAGTAGTAGTCATGTAGTAGTAGTATAGTAGTAGTCGTAGTAGAAGTAGTAGTAGTAGTAGTAGTCGTAGTAGTAGTAGTAGTATAGTAGTAGTAGTAGTAGTAGTAGTAGCAGTAGTAGTAGTAGTAGTACTAGTAGTAGCAGTAGTAGTAGTACAGTAGTAGTTGTAGAAATATAGTAGTAGTAGTATAGTAGCAGTAGTAGTAGCATAGTAGTAGTAGTAGTAGTAGTAGTAGTAGTAGCAGTAGCAGTAGTAGTAGTAGTAGTAGTAGTAGTAGTGTAGTAGTAGTAGTAGTAGCAGTAGTAGTTAGTAGTAGTAGTAGTAGCAGTAGGTAGTACGTAGTATAGTATTTGAGTAGTATTAGTAGTAGTAGTAGTAGTAGTAGTAGTAGCAGTAGGCAGTAGTAGTAGTAGTAGTACAGTAGTAGTAGTAGTAGTAGCAGTAGTAGTAGTAGTAGTAGTCATAGTAGTAGTATAGTTAGTAGTAGTAGTAGTAGTATAGTAGTAGTAGTAGTAGTATAGTATAGTCATAGTAGTAGTAGTAGTTAGAAGTATTAGTTAGTAATAGTAGTAGTAGTAGTAGTTAGAAGTAGTAGTAGTCATAGTAGTAGTAGTAGTAGTAGTAGAAGTATTAGTAGTAGTAGTAGTATAGTAGTAGTAAAGTAGTAGTAGTAGTAGTTTGTAGTAGAGTATTAGTAGTAGTAGTAGAAGTGTAGTAGTATAGTAGTTTGTAGTAGTAGTAGTAGTAGTAGTAGTAGAAGTATTAGTAGTAGTAGTAGCAGTAGTAATTTAGTATAGTAAGTACATATATGTAAGTAGTAATAAGACAGTCACAAGTATAAAGGGGATAATGGGGAAGAAAGGCACGTAAAAATGTTATAATTAGTGCAGCAGCACGGAAGAAGAAAACATTAAGAACAGGAAGACGCATGAAAGGAAATAATAACATTCCTGCAGAAAAGAAATGCTGGGAGGAAGAAGAGGAGGTGGAGGAGGAGGAGGAGGAGGAGGAACATGGGTGTGAGAGAACATATTTTACCCCTAAACTAACGACCTCGAACTACGTGATTAGTCAGTTTTATCCTTGACCTGTGTATGTGTGTGTGTGTGTGTGTGTGTGTGTATGTATGTGTGTGGTTTTCGGGACGCCAGCCAATCATGACCCTCCTCCCTCCTCCTCCTCCTCCTCCTCCTCGTCGTGGTGATGAGTCGTGTGAAGGAGAAAGACTTGAGGAGGAAAAAAGATAAATAAGGAGGAGATGGAGCAAGAAGAAAGGAGTGAAGGGAAGATTAATGAAGGAGGAGGATGTATGTACGTATGTATGTATGTACTGAGATGAGAGAAAAGAATAAGAAAAGAAACTTCAGTAAAAGAGAATCAGCAATATAAAACAGAGGAAGGGATAAGAAAGAAAGGAAAGAATTGGGAAAGTGATAAACGAAGGAGACAGGGGGGATGAGGAGAAAGTAAGGGAAGAAGAGGGGAGAATGATCATGGAAACACAATAAAACGGGACAGAAGGGAGGAGAGAATAAATTACATCAGAAGGACAAGAAATTCTGTGAAGGATGAAAAACTGATGAATTTAAAGGATAATTGGAGGAAGGACTCAAAGAAACTGGACCGTCGCCTTTTCATAGGACATTTAAATCCTTGGAGAAAAGAGAGAGGAAAGGAGAGAGAGGGGAAGGAAAAAAAGAGGAGAGAGAGAGAGAGAGAGAAAAGAGGAAGAGAAGGGAAGAGAAGGGGGAGAGAAAGAGAATGAATAGAGAAGAGTAAAGCTAGAAGGAAAACAGGAAAAGAACTAAAATGGAAGAGGAAAAACGAGAGGAGAGAGAGGAGAGAAAAGGAGAAGAGAAGAAAGAGAGGAGAGAGGGGAAGGAAGAGAGAGGAGAGAGAGAGAGGAGAGAGAGAGAGAGAGAGAGAGAGAGAGAGAGGACTAAACACGAAAAGAACTGAAAAAACAGGAAAAATTGCAAGAAAATATTCACACAAGGAAGATGGGAAAGAGGACGAGGGAGAAGAGGAGGAAGAGAATAACTTGAGAAAGAAGTAACTGAAGACACTGCCTGAAAAATAATAGCAACAATCACTTGAAGAGGCGGGGAAAGAGAGGATGATAGAGAAGATGGAGAGGAGGAGGAGGAGGAGGAGGAAGAGGAAGAGGAAGAGGAGGAAGAGGAGGAGGAGCAAATCCTTGGACTGATTGGACGTCATTTTGTTTGTCATACAATTTCGAGGTAGGAATATGAAGTGGCTGCAACTTTTCCGCTGCAGCAAAAAAACAAAAAAAGAGATAAAGGTATCAAACAAAGTGTGTGTTGTGTGTGTGTGTGTGTGCGTGCGTGCGTGCGTCTATGTGTGTGTGTGTGTGTGTGTGTGCGTGCGTGCGTTTTATGGTGTGTGTGTGTCGTGCGTCTGTGTGTGGTGTGTGTGTGTGTGTGTGTGTGTGTGTGTGTGTGTTGTGTGTGGTGCGTGGGGTGGTGTGTGTGTGTCTGTTTTGTGCGTGTGTGTGTTGGTGTGTGTGTGTGCATGGTCGTGCGTTGTGTGTTTTGTGTGTGGTGTGGTGGTGTGTTTTGTGTTTTTTGTGTGTGTGCGTCGTCTGTGTGGGGGTGTGTGTGTGTGTGTGGGGCGTGTGTGTGTGTGTGTGTGTGTGTGCGTGTGTGTGAGTGTGTGTGTGTGTGCGTGTGTGTGAGTGTGTTTACATGTGAAGATGATGCAGCGGCTCTCCATGTGTTACTCTCGACAACAGTTTGTTTACCCCTGAATTATCATGCTATTTGTTTGTGGCGCCTTCTTGTCTTGTCAGTTGCATCTCTCTCTCTCTCTCTCTCTCCCTCATTCTCTGCTTCCTTTTGCTCCTCTCTCTCTCTCTCTCCCCTTTTCCCCTCTCTCTCTCTCTCTCTCAGAAAATGAACGAATGAAGAGATAATACGTACAAGATAAATACATGTCATCAACCTTCATATATTCCTCCTCCTCTCCTTTGTTATCTTCCCCTTATCTCCTTTCCATTCTTCCTATCTGCCCTCTCCCTTTCTACTACATCCATTCTCCTTCATGCTATCTCCCTCCCGTGTTCCTATCTGTTCCTATCTTGCCTTCCATCCTCTCCTCCCTTACCGTCACTAATCCAGCCACCTTGCATCCCCTTTCCTGCCTTTTCCCATTCCCTGTTTCTATTTTCCTTGCCTATTCCCTCTCTTTTTCTTCCTGTTTATCCCTCCCTACCTTCTATCCTTCCTTTTTTTTTACCTTCTTTTTACCTTCCTCCCTTTTACCTCCTCTGCCTTTACCTTTCATTCCCTTTTCTCTCTTCTACAGTCTTCATTACCTATCCTCTTCTCCCTTTTATACCCTCCCTATCTTTATCCTTCCTTCTTTACCTTGCCTTACCTGCCTTCCTTTTTACCTCCTCTATACCTTCATACATACCCTCCCACCTTCTCGCCTCCCTTTTTGACCTGTGTTTACCTTCCCTCCCTACCATGCCTCCCCCTCTATCCCATGACCTTTTCTGCTCCCCCTCAACTCACCTGACCTGACCTGGCTTAAATACACTCTTCAGGTAAAGGTGTAGCGCAGTGCCTGGAGGGCCACACTGTCAGGAGCTGATGGTGTTGTTGATATATAGCACTTTATGAGCGGGAAAAATGTTAAAAGGAATAGTAGGAGGGTTGTGTGTGTGTGTGTGTGTGTGTGTGTGTGTGTGTGTGTGTGTGTGTGACGTGTGTGTGTGTGTGTGTGTGTGTGTGTGTGTGTGTGTGTGTGTGTTATAGATAGATAGATGAATAGATAATGATATATAGTTTATTAGCTAGATAGATTAGCTAGATAGATATATAGATGAAAGAGTGAGAGGAAGAGATTTATATATTTTAACATTGGTCAAATATCAAAACTCTCTCTCTCTCTCTCCTCTCTTCATCTCTCTTCTCTCTCTCTCCTCTCTCTCGTTTTCTCTCTCTCTCCTCTCTCTCTCTCTCTCTCTCTCTCTCTCTCTCTCTCTCTCTCTCTCTCTCTCTCAACCCTTCGTACCTCTTTGTCTTCCTATCTTTTCGTCTTCATGTCTATCTTATTTACTTTCCCTTTCTCCCCTCCTCCATTTTTACTTCCCTCTATCGTATATTCTTCCCTTTCCTCTCATAATCTCTCTCATTTATCCTTCTAAACTCTCCTTTCCTTCTCCTTTCTTTTCTCCTTCCTATCTCACCTTACCCCCCCCCTTTTCCCCTCCTCCTCCCCCCCTTCCTCCTCCCCCCCCCTCCCCCCCCTCCCCTCTTTTCCCCCCCTCTTTTTTTCTGCTTCCTTCCTTCCCCCCCCTTATCTCACCCTCCGTTTTTTCCCTCCATTACCTCTTTTTTTTTCCCTCCCTCCTTCTCTCCTTCTTTTCCTTCCCCCCCTCCTTTTCCCCCCTCCTTCTTCCCCCCTTCTTCCCTCCCTTTTCCCCCTCCCCTCCCCTCCTAACATTTGTAAGCTGTCCCCGCCAAGTTTTTAAAGGAACCCTCTCATCAAGTCCTTTTTTTGAGTGTGTTGTTGTGGTGTGTGTGTGTGTGGTGTGTGTGTGTTGTGTTTGCCCTTATTCCCTTTCCCTTCCCTTTTGAGTCAGGAATAGATGGAAAAGAGGAGAGAGAGAGAGAGAAGGAGAGAGGAAAGAGAGAGAGAGAAGAGAGGAAAAGAGGAGAGAGAAAGAGAGAGAAATTATATATATATTATAAAAAAAAAAGGAGAGAGAGAAGAGAGAGGAGAGAGAAAAGAGAGAAGAGAGAGAGAGAGAGAGAGAAGAGAGAGGAGGAAGGAGAGAGAGAGAGAGAGAAGGGAAGGGGAGAGGGAAAAGAGAAAAGAGGGGAAGAGAGAGAGGAGAGAGGGAGGGGGAAGAGGAGAGGAGAAGAGAAGAAAAGAGAGAGAGAGAAGAGAAGAGGAGAGAGGGGGGGGAGGGGAAAGAGGGGAGGGGGAAAAAGAGCGAGAGGAGGGGAGAAGAGAGGAAAAGGGGAGAGAGGAGGAGAGAAGAGAGGAGGAAGCGGGGGAGGGGGGAGGAGGGAGGGTAAGTAAACAGGGGAAAGAATGAAAAAAGCCCATTCTTTCTTCCTTTTCAGCCCCCAAAGTGACTGGGTTGGCCCCGTTTGCCCCCCCCC
>JACEEZ010020170.1:0-10167 GCA_016584305.1 Chionoecetes opilio
CCAAAAAGCATTAATTTAGGCAGGCGAAAAAAGTCAGGTATCAGAAAATGACGCGCAGTCCTCGTCCATTTTACCAGAAACACTAATTTAGGCAAGGAAAAATTAGTCAGTGTCTCGGTAATAATAATAATAATAATAATATAAATGATATTATATTATATCGTCCGGAAGCATACAGACAAAAAAAGCAACAACAACAAGACAAGGAGTAACTATAAGTACTAGAGCAAAACAAAACATACATAATATAGGCACATTAGGGGACATAGTATCAAAGTGCATATAGTACATAGGGTATACATTTGGGGGGAGGCGGTAGCGGAGTGGTTAGGTCTCCGACTGGCCTTCTCGGTGACCCGAGTTCGATCCCGAAGAAAACCAAAACCTTTCTGCACGTCGAGTGGCCTAAGGCCCGGTTCACACTTCACGTTTTTGCTGTCCGTAGTCTACGTGCGTTCTGTCATCAGTGACTCACAGTACGTCACAGTGACGTCACCCCGTCACTCCCGCAGTCCCGGACAAAGAATTGGGAGCTCCGATAATGTGAGGCTGGGACGCGCGTCTCTCAAGGTCTGTGACGTCATCACTGCTCCAGCAGGTGGTCGCGTGGAGCCTGGTTCACAACTACACAGGCAGGGAGTGACGTCACTGTGACGTACTGTGAGTCACTGATGACAAGACGCACGTAGACTACGGACCAGCAAAAAACGTGAAGTGTGAAACCGGGCTAAGAACACCACATGCCCTGCCCATCAACATCTACTTTCGATTGCGAGTGCATCGGAGGACACAGGGGGGCGGCATGAGCCTCTAATCACAGGCGTCACTATAAGAATCTTGCCTGCGCCACCACGGGCGAGGACCAACCATCAGAACCCTCAAGTGAACCCCCAGAGTCTACATCCGAGCCCTGGGTCACCACTGCCTACAGGCGCTATAGGCACAAATGAAAAAAAAAAAAAAAAAAAAAAAAAAATTACATGGACACCTGTGTTACCCCACATTCTGCACAAAACAGCAGACCCAGCCACGCTGTTGTATAGGTCCACATACATAGGCAGAGCTCTGCCTGACGGAGGTGATGATGGAGTTAGCATAGAGCTCCACTCTACTCCTAAAGGCGGCGTCACACTAGCATTTTTTTCCGTCTAGTTAGTCGAAACTCCGTGGTTTTTCTCGCTCTGACTAGTTAGTCCGTCTGAATCAGTCAGTCTGAGGCAGTCGCTCGTGATGTCTTTGTATGCAAAGTTGAAGTCAACTTTCTTAGTCAAATCAAAATCCATAGTGATTACTTAAAGATATTCGATATAAATCAGTAAGTTTTTGCAAATTTAATTCAATAGTTTAAAAGTATAAAAAATATTCAAGTGTATTTTACATGTAGATACATTTAAAAGCCGGTTCTATATAGCAGCAACAGTCTCTCGCATGACTCGATTGAAAAGATTACTACAAAGAGTCAACTCACGAACACACCCTGACACACAGTGGTGTTAAGAATATGAATGTTTAGGGGTGTGTGGGACAAGATTGCTAGAAAGAGTCAGCTCACCAAACACACCCTGACACAACGGGTGTTAAGAATCATGAATGCCTAGAGTGTGGGAAAAGATTACACAAAGAGTGACCCACCTCACACACCCTGACACAGTGGTGTTAAGAATATGAATGGTTAGAGTGTGGGAAAAGATTTACTACAAAGAGTGACCTCACCAACACACCCTGACACCAGTGGTGTTAAGAATTATGAATGTAAGTAGGGAAAAGATTTACTACAAGAGGACCTCACCCACACCCTGACACACAGTGGTGTTAAGAATTATGAATTTTAGAGTGTGGGAAAAGATTTCTACAAGGTCACCTCACCAACACACCCTGACACAGGTGGTGTTAAGAATTATAATGTTTAGAGTGTGGGAAAAGATCGAAAAGAGCGTCACCAACACAACCAGACACACAGTGGTGTTAAGAATCAGATGCTAGGTGTGGAAAGATTTACGTTCAAAGGTACTCCACCCACACACCCTGACACACAGGGTTAAGAATTAGAATGTTTAGAGTGTGGGAAAAGATTTGCTACAATGGGTCACCTCACAACACACGTGACACATGTTTAAAAATTGAAGTTTGGATGTGGGACAAGTCCTCAACAAGCACTGCAAACACATGAAATTGGTTAGAATCGAAAGATAGAGTGTGAAAAAAACCACTACAACGAGTGGTGTAAACAACCTGAACCAGAGTGGGGAAAGATTATAAAGAGTGATCACCAACACCCTGCAACAGTGGTGTTAAGAATAGAAGTTTAGTGGGAAAAGATTGCTACAATTCCCACCATACACACCGGGCACACAGTGGGAAGGGAAATTTAAGAATGTTAGATGTGGGAAAAGTTGCTACAAGGGTCACTCACCACACACAACCCTGACACACAGTGGTGTAAGAATTATGAAGTTAGAGTGTGGAAAGATTAAACAAAAGCACCCAACAGAAACCCCATGACCAAGTGGGAAAAAACCAATTCGAAAAGGAACCCCTTGAACCAGGCAAATAAAAGTTTCAATCAGAACCCCAACTACAAACTAAATTCATTTCAATTAGAAAATTCATTCACAAAAACAAAAAAGCAAGAAAACAGCTAAAACGGTGAAGTTATAGTCCTAATTTTCCTTCGGGAACAGGTTTGGGCCACTTCCAAAAAGTGGGGTCACAAACCCTTTGCCTACCTTTTTTCGTTATGGAAAAATTTTTTTTCAAACAAGATAAAACTAATATAGCCGTGGTAAATGGAGAAGTTTGCGAAAAAAATTTTTGGCCTACTAGGTGGGTTTAATGAAAAAATTTTATTTTTAAAGAAAAAAAAAAAAAAAATTTAAACCCAACCACCAACCTTTTGACAAAAAAACATTAGGGGAATGACAAACTTCCCGGGGGGGTTTACCACAAAAAGATTTGTAAGTCGAAAAGCTGACGGGAAAAGGAGGAACGATTTGTTTTTTTGGGTTTGACTTGGGAGTCAGAAATTGTCGTTTGTGAAGTTCTGAAAAAACTGCGGAAAAAGGGTGTGTACGCCCCGCTAAGGGTTTTTAGGTTGGGGCCTGTGGGGCAGGCAGGTTTTTATTGGTGGGATTAGGGTCATGCCGCCCCTGTGTCCTCCGATGCAACTCGCAATCGAAGGTAGAGTTAAGGGCAGGGCATGTGGGTGTTCTTAGGCCACTCGACGGTGCAGAAAGTTTTTTGGGTTTCTTCGGGGATCAAACTCGGGTCACGAGAACACCAGTCGGAGACGCTAACCATTCCGCTACGCCTCCCGAAGCTTGAACACGGAGTGTCGACGAATCACATCCATATGTTCACACCGTTCTAGCGAAAGCCAGGGACGAGCTGCACCACCTGGGCAGCCCAGAAGCCTCTTAAGGATGTCATTGTGACATACCTTAAGGCGGTTCAGAGTGGCCACCTTGAAACCGCGAACCACAGCGAGTTGCAGTATATAGAGTAGCAGTGACTCCTGAATAACTCCATCTTCACCTCTGCTACAGCAGGAAAATTCCTCTGTAGAGTATTTCCACGACAAGAATCTTGGCGGTCTGCTTGATGATATCATCATCATCAGTCATGTCGTGAGATATAACATGGCCAAGTATGCGAATCTATCCACAAAAGTGAGGGCAAAACCCACTGAGCCATGCTGTTTTGAGGTAATTCACCTGAGTGCAAGCCCGGTGTCGTGTGAGCAAGTGTCTGTTTACGAGGTGCAGTTTGCCTTTGTTTACAAACAAAAGAAAACGGGAACTGCGCATACATTGAGGGGAAGATTTACTAATATATATTGACTTGTTGATCAACAAAGGCATGTCCAGGCGTCCTACGACAACAAACACCATCTTTATTTATCAACAAAAGGGGGGGGAGGGAGTGGAACACTCACTGACGTCGGCGAGAATTCCTATCGGCGAGAGTTATCGGTAGGGTTTTGAGCATATATGATATAGAGACATTCAATTTCGTACAGAAATGTCCTGCGAGCAGGAGATGGGGCCCTAACCATCCGTGTCAAGAATGCATTCTGCCCCAAACAGGTATCGTATTCATCTGATATATACACACATCAGAATAATATTTCTTTATACCGATAACTGTGTCGATAGGAATTCTCGCCGATGTCGGCGAGTGTTCCACTCCCCCCACCCCTTTGTGATAAATAACGATGGGTTTGTTGCCTTAGGATGCCTGGACATGCCTTTGTTGATCAACAAGTCAATATAAATAGTAAATATCCCCTCAAGTCGATTGCGCAGTTCCCATTTCTTTTTTGTAAACAAAGGCAAATGCACCTCGTAAACAGACGCACTTGCTCACACGACACTGGTGATACTACCATGCACTCTGTCTTAGTGGTGTTGTAGACAATGTCATGCTTGGCAGCGTACACCTGACACATTGATAAGGTCCTGCAACGCATCCGCAGTGGGTGCGAGCAGTACCACCATATCATCAGCATAAGCTCAGTGAGTTTGATGCACCCATCATGTATGTGGCAGCCGATACCTGCATCACGAAGGTTGGCACTGAGATCATCCGTGTACACATTGTACAGGTAGGGAGATAAAATCCCCCCTCCCGAATACTATTGGCAGTACTAAAGGACAGCGAGAAGGAATTAGCCCACTTAACAATAAATTCCTGGGTAGTGTACCAGTACATTAATAAATTAAACAATGTACCCAGATGTACCCTGACGAGAAGTTTATGAAAGAGCTTCCAGTAATTCACTCTGTCAAATGTTTTTCTGGCATCCAGGAAACACAGATAAACAGGTGAATTGAAATGACTGTGCAGTCTTGGTCATTTGTACCAAAAAGCACTAATTTTAGGCAAGGAAAAACGAAGGCCAAGAAAGGAAAGTCGGCCAGCCTGCACCCATAAAGTTAATCCCTCTCCCTGTTCCCGTGCTTACTGACGTCACAAAATATAGCGATGAGGGTTGAAGCGCATTTTGCCCGCTTACTGTTCCTTCTGGGGTTTTGGATACACTTCTTAATTCTTAAGTTTATTCCTGCAATAAAGGCACCAATATCTGAAACACAAAAAACTGAAAAAAATACCATCACCATACATTAATTGTGTCCTATAGCCTAATCTTTATACTATAAACTACTCCTAACACTCAAGACAGCACACCCGCCAGTCCATATCTCTCCCTTGACAGAAAGACACCTCCCAGAAGACAGAAAGTAGAGTATGGGCCGCTACGGCTACTAACCATAATCGGCCTTAGTTATGCCTACTGCTGTGCTGTGTTTGGGTGTAAAAGTTTATTCAAGAAAAAGGGAGTTATACGGTTTCACAGCTTCCACCACCATCAAACAACACTACCATCACCACCATCACCACCACCATCACCACCACACCATCACCACATCACCATCACCATCACCACCATCACCATCAACACCACCATCAACACCACCTTCAACACCCACCATCAACACTACCATCAACACCACCTTCACCACCACCACCACCACCACACCATCATCATCACCACCACCACCATCATCATCACACACTCAACCACAATCACCACCACTACCTCAACCACCACCACTACCCTAACCACAATCACCACCTCAGCCACCACCACCCTCAAACACCATCGGTGGTGATTGATGATCACACCATTTATGTGGTGGTGAATAAATTAAATTATAGTTAATGAGATTCTATGTGTCCAGACTTTAGGGACACCTGTAGTATAGTAGTAGTAAAAATATACAAAGTAGCTACTGTATGTAAGTTTAGGTTAAGTTTGGATAGGGAAGGTACACCAGCAAACCCATCCGTTTTCATGTGTTTTCTATCTCCACTTGAGTCTGATGCGAGTCACGAGATGCTAGACTCGAGGCTCGCTCACTCTATTTAGGTGAGTCAGCATGTCCCTCCATTAACTGTTCACGTGGACAAAATTCCTAGGGACGGTGGTGGGCTGCACCTTCCTTTCTTGGCCTTGGGAAAAAACTAGTCAGTGTCTCGGTAAATGATTGCAAAGTCCTCGTCCATTTTTACCAAAAGCACTAATTTACTCAAGGAAAAAACTAGTCAGTGTCTCAGAAAATGACCCCGCAGTCCTCGTCCATTTTTACCAGTATCTTACCCTTACTATCTACTAACAAGGCAAATTTTGGTGAGGAAGCCGCAAAGAAGCCTGGCTTCTTCTCTCGCTTGGGTGCCTCGCCAGAACGGGTGACAGTGCCAGCTTCTGGTCGGGGCTGCCCCCTTGGCGCTCACAGCTGATAATTGTAAACAAAAAACCACACCATGACGAAAGTGTACCGTCGAATGAAAGCCATCAATAAGTTACGATAACTGACGATATTGTGAATGGATCACAAACACATGTCCTTCACATTAATGTTTTTTTGCTCCATAAACCAAGGACTATAATAGGGCAAGGTAAAGAGGCGGGACTACGGACATCATATGGGGCTGGGTGGGTCGAGTACCACATTAGCGACTTTTATTTTCTAAATTAACTGCTGCACCTGATGGCAAGGGTCAGGTATAATGAGGGATTTCATTAACTGGCCATCATCTGCCCGCCAGTGCCGAGTTTTTCCGCTTTGGTGGTTGGGCTGATTTTGGGTTGGTTTACTATATTTTGCTTGGAAGATAGGGGGCTGTTTTCATTCTTGGCTAATTTTCTCAATATGTACCCATTATATGAGGCGTTTAGAGTCATAAGGGCGAGACAGCCAAATGATAGTTTTGAGATAATGCGATTTAAGTTGGGGATGTAATTTCTATAAAAAAAAACATTATAAAATATCAATGTATTACGCACCAAGATGATGTCCAGCCATATCTAAACACATTACCAAAAAATAACGATTTTTTTTTTTAATAAGTATTTTTTTTATTCAGTACTATCAGGGTACATTGTACATGTACATAATGTAATTATTTTAGGGTGATAACAACACAATCAGATAAAAGATAAGGTAATAAAACAAGTAACCTGTTAATATTTTTCAACTTGGATGACAATTACTATTTTTCTGTATTTTGTTTAGTGGAATTATATTTTTTCAGATTTGGACTTATTTAGAATATAACACTGAGGATTATTATAGATTATCTTTAATAACAAGGAGAACACTCATCAAGCTTGATGGTGGTTTAATGTTTGAAGGGGTTGAGAGCAGTGGGTGGGTGGGTTGGGTTAAAAGTCAAGGAAGTCGTCGTCCGGATCCTCCTCTGCAGGCCGGGGCACAACCCCCATCTCAGCTTCCTGGTCCTTGATAAGGTCCTCAAAGAACTTTGTGTAGACAGGATCATCTTTAATAGCATACAGCATGAGGTCCTGGACATCCTTAAGTTTCTCAGGTGACAGTTTCACTGGTTGAAGGGTATTTATCTGAAGCTGGGAACGCGGGAAAGACTGGACACACGTGAGCTGCTGCGTGACCTTGGGTGGGGCGCTATGATTGGCATGGGATGATGGGCGTGTGGGTATCCCGCGGTCTCATTGGACGACACGGTCGCCCAAGTTCTCTCAGAACCACGACAATGCATCCAAAAATCTGGCTATAAATAGAGTGACTTTAGCCTCTCGGTGGTGGGGTTAGATGATCAGATATTGCTTTGACTCCTATCCAGAACACAGAGAAGGGTTTCGGTATAGTGGCCTGTTGGAACCTGAAAATGGCCAAAATGGCGGGCTTGCCCTTATGACTCTAGACGCCTCATATATTCAAAGGGAAGACACACCCTGAAATGTTTGCATATATTTAAAGGGCCCGGGAGGCACCACCTGAAATGTTTGCATATATTTAAAGGGCCCGGGAGGCACCGCCCTGAAATTTTTGGCATATATTTTAAAGGGCCGGGAGGCACCACCCGAAATGTTTGCATATATTTAAAGGGCCCGGGAGGCACCGCTGAAATTTTTGCATATATTAAAGGGCCCGGGAGGGCACCCCTGAAAATGTTTGCATATATTTAAAGGGCCGGGAGGCACCCCCCTGAAATGTGGGCCCTCATTCCCCACGCATTTCCCGGGACTGCCCCCTGAAATCATACTAACTGGGTGAATATTTTCTAAAAGAATTTGATCTAAATATGATAAGAAACAATGCAAGTAAAAAAGATTTGAACACATATTGCACATAGAAACAACATTTGCGGTAAAGAATTTTTCCCCAAAAACATCAAGCTATCACTTTTCACCCAGGACATCTAGTACATAAGGCACGGACATGAACTTACATTTTAACTAACAAAAAAACTGATAGGTATGTACTAATATCTCTCTCTCTCTCTCCTCTCTCTCTGTCGGCACATTTCCCCATTTTTGGCATTAAATTTCTCTTTCTCTCTCTGGAGCATAATGATCAGCGAAAACGTTTCCCGGGCTGCTTTTTAATAGCATAATTAGTAAAATTAGAAAAAACAACGTCTGGTGTTTTGTGTTAAAAGACTGCAAAAATTATTCACCAGACTTGATGTTTTCCTTCATCATGTCATACCATTTTAGCTCTATGAGTGTGGGTCTGAAAGTTAAGACGTGTACTAAATGTAAAATTAGGCTAATTTGTGCCCTATTATCAGCAAATTTGCAAAAAAAATAGTACGTCACAGCGGGGACTATCGTCAGGCTGCTAAGACATGATAATTCTTCACCAGTTTTAAAGTGTCCTGTCATATCATTAACCTTGTACAGGGAGGTCCCTTATACGAGCATTTTGGTATACAAAAATCCAATGATACGAGAGTGTAAATTAGGGTCTATTTCAATATACGAGATCGAAATTCCAATGATACGACATTCAAACTGGGGTGAGTAAAATTATCAAGTTCAAAATACCGCCCTACCACTCCCGGGCTGGACAAAGGGGGATTTGGTTGACCCCAGTGAGGTCACCCCTAGCAAGCCGTGACCTGAAGGGTAATTAAGCATAAAGCGCGGCCTGACATTTAGGGGTAAATTAGTAGGTGTGCGACCCCAACCTTGGGACCACAGTCAGGTCACCCCTAGCAAGGCGTGACCTGAAGGGTAATTAAGCATATGGCGTGGCCTGACCTTTAGGGGTAATTAGCAGGTGTGGGGCCCCCAACCTTGGGACCCCTACACTACCTCTCTTGTATCACGTGGCGTCCCCTACATTACAGCGTTCTTTTGCTTGTTCTGCATGTTTTATGTTAATTAATGTGCAGTTATGTTATTTTCTGTGCTATTTTCTCTTTCAGAATGCTTTTATACAGAATAGGTAGTACAGTGTGGGTAATATAGACGCTGTGTGTTTGTTGTGTTTGCTATAGTTTATTTTAGCTTTAAAAAAATGTCTATTTTTTTTTTTTTTTTTTAATTGATGGGGTCCTGGAACCAAAAACCTATATTTTACCATTAGTTATGTGTTTCGTTATACGAGACTTCGCTTTACGAGTATGCCAGGCGGAATCAAACTGCTCGTATCTTCGGGACCTCCCTGTATATTCTGTTCGCTGTCCATGCTTTGAATGCACATCTATGTGTTACTTGTGTCCTGTTATCTGTAATTACATTATTTCTAAAACGATACTCACTCTGGTACAAGCTCCGCCTGGCCCGCCATATGTGCTGTTTTATCTCTGACGTCACGTATGAAGCCGTGAGAAGCGTGAGATGCGAGCCCAGGCCCTCGCTTCCTCCGGCTTCTTACGGCTTGCGCCAGCTGGGCAAACCGGCTTCTTAAAAGTGCCTTAAGTTAACAGAAAATGCAAGCTGCCAGAAGCCGGCTTCTTGCGGCTTCCTCACCAAAATTTGCCTCTAACCATTACCATCGGCGAGTTCCCGGTTTGTGTCGGGACGAGAATTTTGGTAGACGAGAGTACCAGGTACCGTTCTCATTATCCCTGAATGATATGATTAGGTCACTCAGAATGTCTGCCTCTTAACGCCCTCGAAGTATATGATTATGGTCAACCAGGATGTCTGCCCCTTAGTGTCCCTGAATTGTTAGGTTAATCAGGATGGTTGGCCCATATTGCCCCTGAATTATTTATTAAAAGTCAATCAGGATGTCTGCTCCTTATTGCCTCCGAATTGTTTATTTCTGGTCAATCAGAGACCCTTCCTCATCGCTTATACAGGGCACATCGCTTGTTGAAGCCAGGGGCCCCAAAAGG
>JACEEZ010020171.1:0-11482 GCA_016584305.1 Chionoecetes opilio
ATTTATTAAAGCATACATATTCCTTAATGTAAATTAAGTCACTTTAAACAATTACCCTAAGTCCAAATCTTAAGTCTACTATTAAAATAAAATTTTAAAAATAAAAGGTGTCTCTATCTATCTCCTCTCTATTTTTTAAAGGGCTGTATAATGCAATTTTCGACATTTTTTAGCCCTTCAAAAATACATTAAAACACTTGAAAAAAGTTGTTTTTAAGAATAAAATTGATACATAAACTACATGAAAAATACATATTTTAAGCTCATAATATTGTAAAATATAGTTGTGTAAAAGTGCTGAATAATGTCAAATTTCGACATTTTTTAGGCTTTCAAAAATACATTAAAACACTTGAAAAAACGTTGTTTTTAAGATTAAAATTGATACATAAATTTTATGAAAAATACATATTTTTAGCTATTAATTTTGTAAAATATAGTTGCAGCAAATATAAAAAGCTATTTAGCTACAGATATAAAGAAATATACTTCAATTTGTAGAAAAAACAACTCTTCACTGATAACTAGCTAAAATCATTGAAAACACTACATTTTTTGGGTTTATAGCAATATGATAAGTAAAAGTACTTGTATATATACAATAACGCTACAGTTTACAAGAAACTATAAAAAATGCATGCAATATACCGTTATATCACAATAAATAACCTCTTACTCTTCTATTTAATAGCTTAATGTAATATAAGCTACTTATAGGTGCAAATTATTCAAAAAAGAGGATTTGATACTTCAATTTGTAGGAAAACAGCTATATATCACTGATAACTAGCTAAAATCATTGAAAACACTACATTTTATGGGTTTATAGCAATAAAATAAGTAAAACTACCAGTATATATACAATAACGCTACAGTTTAGAAGAAACTATGAAAAACGCGTGCAATATACCGTTATATCACAATAAATAACCTCTGACTCTTCTATTTAATAGCTTAATGTAATGTAAGCTACTTATAGGTGCAAATTATTCTTAAAAGAGGATTTTATACTTTAATTTGTAGGAAAACAGCTATATATCACCGATAACTAGCTAAAATCATTGAAATTATTACATTTTATGGGTTTATAGCAATATAATAAGTAAAACTACTTGTATATATACAATAACGCTACAGTATAGAAGAAACTATGAAAAACGCCTGCAATATACCGTTATATCACAATAAATAACCTCCTACTCTTCTATTTAATAGCTTAATGTAATGTAAGCTACTAATAGGTGCAAATTGTTCTAAAAAGAGGATTTTATACTTCAATTTGTAGGAAAATAGCTATATATCACCGATAAATAGCTAATGTCATTGAAAACACTACATTTTATGGGTTTATAGCAATATGATAAGTAAAAATACTTGTATATATACAATAACGCTACAGTTTACAAGAAACTATGAAAAACGCTTGCAATATACCGTTATATCACAATAAATACCCTCTTACTCCTCTATTTATTAGCTTAATGTAATGTAAGCTACTTATAGGTCCAAATTATACTAAAAAAAGGATTGTATACTTCGATTTGTAGGAATACAGCTATATATCACCAATAACTAGCTAAAACCATTGAAAAGAACACATTTTGTGGGTATAAAGCATTATCATAAGGTATATTCCTTCTATTAATGATATAACACTACAATTAAGAAGAAACTATGAAAAACACGTTTAATATACAATTGTATCACAATATAGAGTCTCAAACTCCTATTATAAGCTTACAGTAGTTTAAAATAGCAATTTCTAATGAAAACAACTATAATTCCACATTTTGAATTTCTCTATCTAAGCTCTATCTCTATTTCTTTTAAAAAGGCTGATAATGTCAATTTCGACATTTTTAGCCTCAAAAATACATTAAACACTTGAAAAAGTTGTTTTAAGAATAAAATTGAATACATAAACTACATGAAAAATAACATATTTAAAGCTCATAAATATTGTAAAATATAGTGTGTGTAAAGTGCTCTGAATAATGTCAAATTTCGACATTTTTAGCTTTCAAAAATACATAAAACACTGAAAAAAAACGTTGTTTTTAAGGATTAAAATTGATAATAAATTTATGAAAAATACATTATTTTAGCATTAATTTTGTAAAATATAGTTGCAGCAAAATATAAAAAAGCTATTTAGTACAGATATTAAAGAAATATACTTCAATTGTAGAAAAAAACAACTCTCACTGCTAACTAGCTAAAATCATTGAATAACACTACATTTTTTGGGTTTATAGCAATTGATAAGTAAAAGTACTTTGTTATATACAATAACGCTACAGTTTACAAGAAGAAACTATAAAAAAAAATGCAGGCAATTATACCGTTATATACAATAAATAACCTTCTTACTCTTCTATTTAATAGTTAATGTAATCATAAGATACTTATAGGTGCAAATTTATGCTAAAAAGAGGAATTTTATACTTCAATTTGTAGGGAAAACAGCTATAATTATCACTGAAACTAGCTAAAACCATTGAAAACACTACATTTTATGGGTTTATAAGCAAGATAATAAGGAAAAACTACTTGTATATATACAATAACGCTACAGTTTAGAAGGAAATATGAAAAACGCTTGCAATACACCGTTATACACAATAATAACCCTTACTCTCTATTTACTAGCTTAATGTAATGTAAGCTACTTATAGGTGCAAATTATTCTAAAAAAGGATTTTATACTTCAAATTGTAGGCAAAACAGCTATATATCACCGCTAAATAGCTAATTAATATTAAAAAAAAACACACAATTTATATGGGTTTATAGCAATATACATAAGTATCACTACTTTGTATATATACCAAAAACGCTACAGGTTTACAAGAAATATGAAAAACATGTGCAATATATCGTTATATTAAAATAATAACCTCTCTTTTTTTTAAAAACTTTCTTCTATTTATATAGCTTAATGTTTTAAATGTAAAACAAAGCTACTATAGGTCCCAATTATTCTAAAAAAGAGGATTTTTATACTTCAATTGTAGGAAAAACAAGATATATATCACTGATAATAATAGCTAAAATCATTTGAAATTATTACATTTATGGGTTTATAGCTATATAATAAGTAAACAAATACTTGTATATTTACAATAACGCTTACAGTTTAGAGAAACTATGAAAAACGCATGCAATATACCGTTATATCACAATAAATAAACCTCATTACCTTCTATTAATAGCTTAAGTAATGTAAGTACTAATAGTGCAAATTGTTCTAAAAAGAGGATTTTATACTTCAATTTGTAGGGAAAAATAGCTATATATCACGAAAATAGCTAATATCCTTGAAAAACACTACCATTTTATGGGTTTATAGACAATATGATAAGTTAAACTACTTGTATATATTACAAGAACGCTACAGTTTACAAGAAATAGAAAAACTCGATGCCAATAATACCGTTATATCCACAATAAATACCCTCTTAATCTTCTATTTATTAGCTTAATGTAAAGTAAGCTACTTATAGGTCCAAATTATCTTTAAAAAAAAAGGATTGTAATACTTCAATTTGTAGCAATACCAAAAAAACCCCCCCCCAAAAAAAGCCTATATATACCAATACACTAGCTAAAACCATTGAAAAGAAACACATTTTGTGGGTATAAAGCATATCATAAGGTATGATTCCTTCTATTAAATGATATAACAAATACAATTAAGAATGAAACTATCAAAAACACGTATAATATTACAATGTACACAATATAGAGTCTCAAACTCACTATTATAAGCTTTCAGTATGTTTTAAAATAGCAATTCTAAACGGAAACAACTATAATCCACATTTTGAATGTCTCTATCTAATCTCTATCTCTATTTCTTCTAAAAGGGTCTGATATGTCAATTTCGGACATTTTTTAGCCTTCAAAAATACATTAAACACTTGAAAAAACGTTGTTTAAGGAATAAAAATTGATACATAAATTACATGAAAATACATATTTTTTAAGATCATAATATTGTAAAAATATAGTTGTGTAAAAAGTGCATTGAATAATGTAAATTTCGGACATTTTTTTAGGCTTTCAAAACTACATTAAAACACTTGAAAAAACGTTGTTCTAATATTAAAATTGATACATAAATGTTTATGAAAAATACATAGTTTTAGCTATTATTTTGTAAAATATAGTTGCAAGCAAATATAAAAGCTATTTAGCTACAGATATAAGGACAATATACTTCAATTGTTAGAAAAAAACAACTCTTTACAAGATAACTAGCTAAAATCATGAAAACACTACATTTTTTGGGTTTTATAGGCATATGATAAGTAAAAGTATTGCTATATATACAATAACGATACCAGTTTACAAAGAAAAACTATGAAAAACGCTTGCAATATACCGTTATATCACAATAAATAACCATCTTACTCTATCTATTAATAAGCTTAATGTAATGTAAGCTACTTATATTGTGCAAATTATGCTAAAAAGAGGATTTTATACTTCAATTTGTAGGAAAAACAGCTATATAACCAACTGATAATCTAGCTAGAATTAATGTTTGAAAACACTAAATTTTATGGGTTTTAGCAATATAATAAGTAAAAAACTACTTGTATATATACAAATCACCTACAGTTTAGAAGAAAACTATGAAAACGCTTGCAATATACCGTTATATCACATAAATAACCTCTTATCTCTATTTAATAGCTTATGTAATGTAAGCTACTTATAGGTGCAAATATTGTAAAAAGAGGATTTTATACTTCAATTTTGTAGGAAAACCAGCTATATATCACTGATAACTCGCTACGATCATTGAAAACACTACATTATGGGTTTATAGCAATATAATAAGTAATCACTTACTTGTATATATATCTCCCTTTCTTCAAAAACGCTACAGTTTAGAAGAAACTATGAAAAACGCTTGAATTACCGTTATATCACAAAAAAACCTCTTTACTCTTCGATGTAATCATACTTAAAAAGTAATGTAAGCTACTTATATGTGCAAAGATTCTAGAAGAGGATTTTATACTTCAATTTTGTAGGAACACAGCTATATATCACTCGATAAAATAGCTAATATCATTGAAAACATACATTTCATGGGTTTATAGCAATTATGATAATTAAAACTTTCGTATATATAAATAAACGCAACAGTTTACAAAGAAACTATGAAAAACGCTTGCAATATACCGTTATATTACAATAAATAACTCTTACTCTTCTATTTTTTCAGCTTCAATGTAAGGTAAGCTGACTTATAGGTCAAAATTATTCTAAAAAAAGGATTGATACTTCAATCTTGAGGAAAAACAGCTATATATCACCGATAACTAGCTAAAATATTGAAAAGAACACATTCTTGAGGCCGTTCATAAAGCTTATCTAAGGTTAAATTCCTTCTAATTAATGATATAACACTACAATTAAGAAGAAATTATGAAAAAAACACGATAATATACAATATTCACAATATAGAGTCTCAAACTCCTATTATAAGATTACAGTAGTTCAAAAATAGCAATTTCTAACAAAAACAACTATAAATCCACATTTTGAATTTCTCTATCATAAAAAGGGCTGAATAATGTAAATTTTTCGACATTTTTTAGCCTTCAAAAATTCATTAAACACTTGAAAAATGTTGTTTTTAAAGAATAAAATTGATACATAAATTTCATAAAAAATACATATTTTAAGCTCAAAATTTTGTAAAACATAGGTGTGTAAAAGTGCTGAATCATGTCAAAATTTGACATTATTTAGCATTTAAAAAAATACATTAAAATACTTGAAAAAAACATTGTTTATAAGTTTAAAAAATTGATATCTAAATTTCATGAAAAATACATATTTTTAGCTATTAATTCTGTAAATATAGTTGTAGCAAATATAAAAAGCTATTTAGCTACAGATATAAAGAAATATACTTCAATTTGTAGAAAAAACAACTCTTCACTGATAACTAGCTAAAATCATTGAAAAAATTACTTATTGGGTTATAGCAATATGATAAGAAAAACTACTTTATATATACAATAACGCTACAGTTTACAAGAAACTATGAAAAACGCTTGCAATATACCGTTATATCACAATAAATAACCTCTTACTTTCTATTAATAGCTTAATGTAATGTAAGCTACTTATAGGTGCAAATTATTCAAAAAAGAGGATTTGATACTTCAATTTGTAGGAAAACAGCTATATATCACTGATAACTAGCTAAAATCATTGAAAAACACTACATTTAGGGTTATAGCAATAAAATAAGTAAAACCTACCAGTAATATACAATAACGCTACAGTTTGAAGAAATATGAAAAACGCGTGCAATATACCGTTATATCACAATTAAATAACCTTGACTCTTCTAATTAATAGCTTAATGTATGAAGCTACTTTAGGTGCAAATATTCTTAAAAGGGGATTTTATACTTCAATTTTAGGAAAAAGCTATATATCACCGATACTAGCTAAAATCATTGAAATTATTACATTTTAGGGGTTTATAGCAATATAATAAGTAAAACTACTTGTATATATACAATACGCTACAGAAATAGAAGAAACTATGAAAAACGCCTGCAATATACGTATATCACAAAAATAACCTCCTATCTTCTATTTAATAGCTTAATGTAATGTACGCTACTAATAGGTGCAAATTGTTCTAAAAAGAGGATTTTATATTCAATTTTGGAAAATAGCTATATATCACCGATAATAGCTAAGTCATTGAAAAACACTACTTTTATGGGTTTATACAATATGATAAGTAAAAATACTGTAATATACAATAACGCTACAGTTTACAAGAAACTATGAAAAACGCTTGCAATATACCGTTATATTACAAAAATACCCTCTTACTCTTCTATTTATTAGCTTAATGTAATTAAGCTACTTATAGGTCAAATTATTCTAAAAAAAGATTGTATACTTCGATTTGTAGGAATACAGCTATATATCACCAAAAACTAGCTAAAACCATTGAAAAGAACACATTTTGTGGTATAAAGCATTATCATAAGGTATATTCCTTCTATTAATGATATAACACTACAATTAAGAAGAAACTATGAAAACACGTTTAATATACAATTGTATCACTATAGAGTCTAAATCCTATTATAAGCTTACAGTAGTTTTAAATAGCAATTTAATGAAAACAACTATAATTCCACATTTGAATTCTCTATCTATCTCTATCTCTATTTCTTTTAAAAGGGCTGAATAATGTCAATTTTTCGACATTTTTTAGCCTTCAAAATACATTAAACTACTTGAAAAAACTTGTTTTAAGAATAAAATTGATACATAACTACATGAAAATACATATTTTAAGCTCATATATTGTAAAATATGTTGTGTAAAATGCTGAATAATGTCAATTTTCGACATTTTTTAGGCTTTCAAATACATTAAAACACTTGAAAAAACGTTGTTTTTAAGATTAAAATTGATACATAAATTTTATGCAAAAATACATATTTTAGCTATTAATTTTTAAAATATAGTTGCAGCAAATATAAAAGCTATTTGGGCTACAGATATAAAAAAAATATACTTCAATTTGTAGAAAAAACAATCTCACTAAATAACTAGCTAAAATCTTTGAAAACACTACATTTTTGGGTTATTAGCAATATGATAAGTAAAATTTACTTGTATATATACAATAACGCTCAGTTTACAAGAAACTATAAAAAATGCATGCAATATACCGTTATTCACAATAAAACTCTTACTCTTCTATTAATAGCTTAATGTAATATAATCTACTTATAGGTGCAAATTATGCTAAAAGAGGATTTTATACTTCAATTTGTAGGAAACAGCTTATATCACTGATAATTACTAAAACATTGAAAACACTACATTTTATGGGTTTATAGCATATAATAAGTAAAAACTACTTGTATATATACAAAAAACGCGTACAGTTTTAGAAAACTATGAAAAACGCTTGCAATATACCGTTATATCACAATAAATAACCTCTTACTCTTCTATTTACTAGCTTAATAATGTAGCTACTTATAGGTGCAAATTATTCTTAAAAAGAGGATTTTATACTTAAATTTTGTAGAAAAAACAGCTATATATCACCGATAAATAGCTAATATCATATAAAACACTACATTTTATGGTTTATAGCAATATAATAAGTATCACTACTTGTATATATACAAGAAAAAACGTACATTTATAAAAACTATGAAAAACATTTCAATATATCGTTATATACAATAAATAACCCTTACTCTTCTATTATTAGCTTAATGTAATGTAAAGCTATTTAAATAGGTCCAAATTATTCTAAAAGAGGATTTTATACTTCAATTTGTAGGAAAACAGCTATATATCACTGATAACTAGCTAAAATCATTGAAATTATTACATTTTATGGGTTTATAGCTATATAATAAGTAAAAATACTTGTATATTTACAATAACGCTAAAGTTAGAAGAAACTATGAAAAACGCCTGCAATATACCGTTATATCACATAAATTAACCTCTTACTTTCTATTTAATAGCTTAATGTAATGTAAGCTACTAATAGGTGCAAATTGTTCTAAAAAGAGGATATTATACTTCAATTTTGTAGAAATAGCATATATCACCGATAATAGCTAATATCTTGAAACACTACATTTATAGGTTTAAAAGCAATTTGATAATTAAAACTACTTGTATATATACAATAACGCTACAGTTTACAAGAAAACTATGAAAAACTCTTGCAATATACCGTTATATCACAATAAAAACCCTCTTACTCTTCTATTATTAGCTTAATGTAAAGTAACTACTTATAGGTCCAAATTATTCTAAAAAAAGGATTGTATACTTCATTTGTAGAAATACAGCTATATATCACCAATAACTAGCTAAAACCATTGAAAAGAACATTTTGTGGTATAAGCATTATCATAAGGTTATATTCCTTCTATTAATGATTATAACACTACAATTAAGAAGAAATTTATCAAAAACACGTAAAATATACAATTGTATCACAATATAGAGTCTCAAAACTCCTATTATAAGCTTTCAGTAGTTTAAATAGCAATTCTAACGAAAAACAACTAATAATTCCACATTTTGAATTTCTCTATCTAATCTCTATCTCTATTTCTTCTAAAAGGCTGAATATGTCAATTTCGACATTTTTAGCCTTCAAAAATACATTAAAACCACTTGAAAAAACGTTGTTTTTAAGAATAAATTTTTGGATACATAAATACATGAAAAATACATATTTTAAGTCATAATATTGTAAAATATAGTTGTGTAAAAGTGCTGAATAATGTCAAATTTCGACATTTTTAGGCTTTCAAAAATACATTAAAACACTTGAAAAAACGTTGTTTCTAAGATTAAAATTGATACATAAATTTTATGAAAAATACATATTTTTAGTTTATTAATTTTGTAAAATATAGTTGCAGCAAATATAAAAAGCTATTTTAGCTAAAGATAAAAGAAATATACTCATTTGTAGAAAAACAACTCTTTACAGAAACTAGCAAAAAATCATTGAAACACTACATTTTTTGGTTTATAGCAATATTGATAAGTAAAAGTACTTGTAGTTACAAAAACGCTACAGTTTACAAGAAACTATGAAAAACGCTTGCAATATAACGTTATATCACAATAAATAACCTCTTACTTTTTCTATTTAATAGCTTAATGTAATGTAAGCTACTTATATGTGCAAATTATGCTAAAAAGAGGATTTATACTTCAATTTGTAGGAAAACAGCTATATATCACTGATAACTAGCTAAAATCATTGAAAACACTACATTTTATGGGTTTATAGCAATATAATAAGTAAAACTACTTGTATATATACAATAACGCTACAGTTTAGAAGAAACTATGAAAAACGCTTGCAATATACCGTTATATCACAATAAATAACCTCTTACTCTTCTATTTACTAGCTTAATGTAATGTAAGCTACTTATAGGTGCAAATTATTGTAAAAAGAGGATTTTATACTTCAATTTGTAGGAAAACAGCTATATATCACTGATAACTAGCTACAATCATTGAAAACACTACATTTTATGGGTTTATAGCAATATAATAAGTATCACTACTTGTATATATACAAAAACGCTACAGTTTAGAAGAAACTATGAAAAACGCTTGCAATATAACGTTATATCACAATAAATAACCTCTTACTCTTCTATTTAATAGCTTAAAGTAATGTAAGCTACTTATATGTGCAAATTATTCTAAAAAGAGGATTTTATACTTCAATTTGTAGGAAAACAGCTATATATCACCGATAAATAGCTAATATCATTGAAAACACTACATTTTATGGGTTTATAGCAATATGATAATTAAAACTCTTCGTATATATACAATAACGCAACAGTTTACAAGAAACTATGAAAAACGCTTGCAATATACCGTTATATTACAATAAATAACCTCTTACTCTTCCATTTATTAGCTTAATGTAATGTAAGCTACTTATAGGTCAAAATTATTCTAAAAAAAGGATTGTATACTTCAATTTGTAGGAAAACAGCTATATATCACCGATAACTAGCTAAATCATTGAAAAGAACACATTTTGAGGGTATAAAGCATTATCATAAGGTAAATTCCTTCTATTAATGATATAACACTACAATTAAGAAGAAATTATGAAAAACACGTATAATATACAATTGTATCACAATATAGAGTCTCAAACTCCTATTATAAGATTACAGTAGTTCAAAATAGCAATTTCTAACAAAAACAACTATAAATCCACATTTTGAATTTCTCTATCATAAAAAGGGCTGAATAATGTCAATTTTCGACATTTTTAGCCCTTCAAAAATTCATTAAAACACTTGAAAAAATGTTGTTTTTAAGAATAAATTGATACATAAATTTCATGAAAAATACATATTTTAAGCTCATAATATTGTAAAACATAGTTGTGTAAAAGTGCTGAATCATGTCAAATTTTGACATTATTTAGCATTTCAAAAATACATTAAAATACTTGAAAAAACATTGTTTATAAGATTAAAATTGATATCTAAATTTCATGAAAAATACATATTTTTAGCTATTAATTCTGTAAAATATAGTTGTAGCAAATATAAAAAGCTATTTAGCTACAGATATAAAGAAATATACTTCAATTTGTAGAAAAAACAACTCTTCACTGATAACTAGCTAAAATCATTGAAAAATTACATTTATTGGGTTTATAGCAATATGATAAGTAAAACTACTTGTATATATACAATAACGCTACAGTTTACAAGAAACTATGAAAAACGCTTGCAATATACCGTTATATCACAATAAATAACCTCTACTCTTCTATTTAATAGCTTAATGTAATGTAAGCTACTTATAGGTGCAAATTATTCAAAAAAGAGGATTTGATACTTCAATTTGTAGGAAACAGCTAATATAATCAAAATTTAAAAACTTTTTTTAGCTAAAA
>JACEEZ010020171.1:15857-45324 GCA_016584305.1 Chionoecetes opilio
CTATTATGCTTACAGTAGTTTAAAATAGCAATTTCTAATGAAAAAACTATAATTCCACATTTTGAATTTCCTACTAATCTCTATCTCTTTTTTCTTTAAAAGGGCTGAATAATGTCAAATTTTTTGACATTTTTAGCCCTTTAAAAATACATTAAAACACTTGAAAAAAAATTTGTTTTAAGAATAAAATTGATACATAAACTACATGAAAAATACATATTTTTAAGCTCATAATATTGTAAAATATAGTTGTGTAAAAGTGCTGAATAATGTCAAATTTCGACATTTTTAGGCTTTCAAAAATACATTAAAACACTTGAAAAAACGTTGTTTTTAAGATTAAAATTGATACATAAATTTTATGAAAAATACATATTTTTAGCTATTAATTTTGTAAAATATAGTTGCAGCAAAATATAAAAAGCTATTTAGCTACAGATATAAAGAAATATACTTCAATTTGTAGAAAAACAACTCTTCACTGATAACTAGCTCTAAAATCATTGAAAACACTACATTTTTTGGGTTTTATAGCAATATGATAAGTAAAAAGTACTTGTATATATACAATAACGCTACAGTTTACAAGAAACTATAAAAAATGCATGCAATATACCGTTATATCACAATAAATAACCTCTTACTCTTCTATTTATAGCTTAATGTAATATAAGCTACTTATAGGTGCAAATTATTCTAAAAAGAGGGATTTTATACTTCAATTTGTAGGAAAACAGCTATATATCACTGATAAACTAGCTAAAATCATTGAAAACACTACATTTTATGGGTTTATAAGCAAATATAATAAGTAAAACTACTTGTATATATACAATAACGCTACAGTTTAGAAGAAACTATGAAAAAACGCTTGCAATATACCGTTATATCACAATAAATAACCTCTTACTCTTCTATTTACTAGCTTAATGTAATGTAAGCTACTTATAGGTGCAAATTATTCTAAAAAGAGGATTTTATACTTCAATTTGTAGGAAAACAGCTATATATCACCGATAAATAGCTAATATCATATAAAACACTACATTTTATGGGTTTATAGCAATATAATAAGTATCACTACTTGTATATATACAAAAACGCTACAGTTTACAAGAAACTATGAAAACATGGCAATATATCGTTTATATTACAATAATAACCTCTTACTCTTCTATTTATTAGCTTAATGTATGTAAGCTACTTAATCTGTCACAAATTTTTCTAAAAAGAGGATTTTGTATAACTTCAATTTGTATGAAAGACACGCTAATATATCACTGATAACTACTAAAATCTATTGAAATTATTACATTTTTTATGGGTTTAATAGCTATATAATAAGTAAAAAATACTTGTATATTTAACCATACGCTACAAGTTTAGAAAGAAAACTTATGAAAACGCCTGCATATATACCGTTATATCACAATAAATAAACTTCCTCTTGCACTCTTCTATTTTAATAGCTAATGTCAATGTAAGCTATTACTTAACTATGTCTCATAATTGTTCTAAAGAAGAGTTTTATACTTCAAGTTGTAGGGAAATAGCTTATATATCACCAATAACTTATAAATAGCTAATATCCTTGAAACACTACATTTTGATGAGATTTATAGCAATATGATATCTAAGCTACCTTGTATAGCTACAATAACGCTACCTAGTTTACAAGAAACTATTGAACAAAACAGCTTGCAATATACCGTTATAATCACCTATAAATACCCTCTTACTCGTCTATTTATATTATCTTACATTCGTAAAGGGTAAGCTACTTATAGAGTCCAAATTATTCTAACAACGGATTGTTAATACTCAATTTGTAGGCAATACAGCTATATAGCAACCAATAACTAGCTAACACAATGTGACTACAGAAACAGCATGTTTGTGGGTATAAAGCATTATCATAAGGTATATTCCTTCTATTAATCCATAACACTACAATTAAGAAGAAACTATCCAAAAACACGTATAATATACATTGTATCCAATATAGAGTCTCAAACTCCTATTATACAGCTTTCAGTAGTTTAAAATAGCAATTCTAACGAAAACAACTATAATTCCCACATTTTGACTTTTCTCTATCTAGATCTCATCTCTATTTCTTCTAAAGTAGGGCTGATAGATGTCTTTTCGACCTTTTTTAGCCCTTTCGACAAATAACATAAACACTTGAAAAAACGTTGTTTTTAAGAATAAAAGTGATACATAAAATTACATGGAAAAAAATACATATTTTATAGCTCATAATATTGTAAGAATATAGTTTTGTAAAAGTGCTGAATAATGTCAAATTTCGACATTTTTTAGGCTTTCAAAAATACACATTAAACACTTGAAAAACGTGTTTCTAAGATTAAAAATTGATACATAATTTTTGAAAATACATATTTTATGGCTATTAATTTTGTAAATATAGTTGGCAGCCATATAAACAGCTATTTAGCTACAGATGATAAAGAATATGACGTCAATTTAGTAGAAAAAAACACTCTTTTAACAGAATAACTAAGCTACACATTGAAAACAACTGTTACTACATTTTTTGGGTTTATAGCAATATGATAAGTAAAAGTACTTGTATATATACAATAACGCTACAGTTTACAAGAAACTATGAAAAACGCTTGCAATATACCGTTATATCACAATAAATAACCTCTTACTCTTCTATTTAATAGCTTAATGTAATGTAAGCTACTTATATGTGCAAATTATGCTAAAAAGAGGATTTTATACTTCAATTTGTAGGAAACAGCTATATATCACTGATAACTAGCTAAAATCATTGAAAACACTACATTTTATGGGTTTATAGCAATATAATAAGTAAAACTACTTGTATATATACAATAACGCTACAGTTTAGAAGAAACTATGAAAAACGCTTGCAATATACCGTTATATCACAATAAATAACCTCTTACTCTTCTATTTACTAGCTTAATGTAATGTAAGCTACTTATAGGTGCAAATTATTGTAAAAAGAGGATTTTATACTTCAATTTGTAGGAAAACAGCTATATATCACTGATAACTAGCTACAATCATTGAAAACACTACATTTTATGGGTTTATAGCAATATAATAAGTATCACTACTTGTATATATACAAAAACGCTACAGTTTAGAAGAAACTATGAAAAACGCTTGCAATATACCGTTATATCACAATAAATAACCTCTTACTCTTCTATTTAATAGCTTAATGTAATGTAAGCTACTTATATGTGCAAATTATTCTAAAAAGAGGATTTTATACTTCAATTTGTAGGAAAACAGCTATATATCACCGATAAATAGCTAATATCATTGAAAACACTACATTTTATGGGTTTATAGCAATATGATAATTAAAACTCTTCGTATATATACAATAACGCAACAGTTTACAAGAAACTATGAAAAACGCTTGCAATATACCGTTATATTACAATAAATAACCTCTTACTCTTCTATTTATTAGCTTAATGTAATGTAAGCTACTTATAGGTCAAAATTATTCTAAAAAAAGGATTGTATACTTCAATTTGTAGGAAAACAGCTATATATCACCGATAACTAGCTAAAATCATTGAAAAGAACACATTTTGAGGGTATAAAGCATTATCATAAGGTAAATTCCTTCTATTAATGATATAACACTACAATTAAGAAGAAATTATGAAAAACACGTATAATATACAATTGTATCACAATATAGAGTCTCAAACTCCTATTATAAGATTACAGTAGTTCAAAATAGCAATTTCTAACAAAAACAACTATAAATCCACATTTTGAATTTCTCTATCATAAAAAGGGCTGAATAATGTCAATTTTCGACATTTTTTAGCCCTTCAAAAATTCATTAAAACACTTGAAAAAATGTTGTTTTTAAGAATAAAATTGATACATAAATTTCATGAAAAATACATATTTTAAGCTCATAATATTGTAAAACATAGTTGTGTAAAAGTGCTGAATCATGTCAAATTTTGACATTATTTAGCATTTCAAAAATACATTAAAATACTTGAAAAAACATTGTTTATAAGATTAAAATTGATATCTAAATTTCATGAAAAATACATATTTTTAGCTATTAATTCTGTAAAATATAGTTGTAGCAAATATAAAAAGCTATTTAGCTACAGATATAAAGAAATATACTTCAATTTGTAGAAAAAACAACTCTTCACTGATAACTAGCTAAAATCATTGAAAAAATTACATTTATTGGGTTTATAGCAATATGATAAGTAAAACTACTTGTATATATACAATAACGCTACAGTTTACAAGAAACTATGAAAAACGCTTGCAATATACCGTTATATCACAATAAATAACCTCTTACTCTTCTATTTAATAGCTTAATGTAATGTAAGCTACTTATAGGTGCAAATTATTCAAAAAAGAGGATTTGATACTTCAATTTGTAGGAAAACAGCTATATATCACTGATAACTAGCTAAAATCATTGAAAACACTACATTTTATGGGTTTATAGCAATAAAATAAGTAAAACTACCAGTATATATACAATAACGCTACAGTTTAGAAGAAACTATGAAAAACGCGTGCAATATACCGTTATATCACAATAAATAACCTCTGACTCTTCTATTTAATAGCTTAATGTAATGTAAGCTACTTATAGGTGCAAATTATTCTTAAAAGAGGATTTTATACTTCAATTTGTAGGAAAACAGCTATATATCACCGATAACTAGCTAAAATCATTGAAATTATTACATTTTATGGGTTTATAGCAATATAATAAGTAAAACTACTTGTATATATACAATAACGCTACAGTATAGAAGAAACTATGAAAAACGCCTGCAATATACCGTTATATCACAATAAATAACCTCCTACTCTTCTATTTAATAGCTTAATGTAATGTAAGCTACTAATAGGTGCAAATTGTTCTAAAAAGAGGATTTTATACTTCAATTTGTAGGAAAATAGCTATATATCACCGATAAATAGCTAATGTCATTGAAAACACTACATTTTATGGGTTTATGCAATATGATAAGTAAAAATACTTGTATATATACAATAACGCTACAGTTTACAAGAAACTATGAAAAACGCTTCCCAAATATACCGTTATATCACAATAAATACCCTCTTACTCTTCATTTATTAGCTTAATGTAATGTAAACTACTTATAGGTCCAAATTATTCTAAAAAAAGGGATGTATACTTCAATTTGTAGGAATACAGCTATATATCACCAATAACTAGCTAAAACCATTGAAAAGAACACTTTTTTGTGGGTATAAAGCATTATCATAAGGTATTTCTTCTATTAATGATATAACACTAAAATTTAAGAAAACTATAAAAAAAACACGTTTAATATACAATTGTATCACAATATAGAGTCTCAAACTCCTATTATAAGCTTACAGTATTTTTAAAATAGCAATTTCTAATGAAAAAAAAACTATAATTCCACATTTTGAATTTCTCTATCAAATCTCTATCTCTATTTTTTTTTTTAAAAGGGCTGAATAATGTCAATTTTCGACATTTTTTAGCCCTTCAAAAATACATTAAAACACTTTGAAAAAAGTTGTTTTTAAGAATAAAATTGATACATAAACTACATGAAAATACTATTTAAGCTCATTTAAAATTGTAAAATATAGTTGTGTAAAAGTGTGAATAATGTCAAATTTCGACATTTTTTAGGCTTTCAAAAATACATTAAAACACTTGAAAAAACGTTGTTTTTAAGATTAAAATTGATACATAAATTTTATGAAAAATACATATTTTTTGCTATTAATTTGTAAAAATAGTTGCAGCAAATATAAAAAGCTATTTAGCTACAGATATAAAGAAATATACTTCAATTTGTTTGAAAAAACAACTCTTCACTGTAACTAGCTAAAATCATTGAAAACACTACTTTTTTGGGTTTATAGCAATATGATAAGTAAAAGTACTTGTATATATACAATAACGCTACAGTTTACAAGAAAATATAAAAAACGCATGCAATATACCGTTATATCACAATAAAAAACCTCTTACTCTTCTATTTAATAGCTTAATGTAATATAAGCTACTTATAGGTGCAAATTATGCTAAAAAGAGGATTTTATCTTCAATTTGTAGGAAAAACAGCTATATATCACTGATAACTAGCTAAAATCATTGAAAAACACTACATTTTATGGGTTTATAGCAATATAATAAGTAAAACTACTTGTATATATACAATAACGCTACAGTTTAGAAGAAACTATGAAAACGCTTGCAATATACCGTTATATCACAATAAATAACCTCTTACTCTTCTATTTACTAGCTTAATGTAATGTAAGCTACTTATAGGTGCAAATTATTCTAAAAAAGAGGATTTTATACTTCAATTTGTAGGAAACAGCTATATATCACCGATAAATAGCTAATATCATTGAAAACTACATTTTAATGGGTTTATAGCAATATAATAAGTATCATACTGTATATATACAAAAACGCTACAGTTTACAAGAAACTATGAAAAACATTTGCAATTTTACCGTATATTTCAATTTAAAAAACCTCTTACTCTTCTAATTTATTAGCTTAATGTAATGTAAGCTACTTATAGGTCAAAATTATTCTAAAAAAAAGGATTGATACTTCAATTGTAGGAAACAGATATATAATCACCGATAATAGCTAAAACCCCCATTTTGAAAAAGAACACATTTGAATGTATATAAAGGCATGTATCATAGGTAAATTCCTTCTATTAATGATATATACCAACTACAATAAGAAGACATTAGGAAAAAACGTAAATATACCATTGACACAATATAGGAGTCTCAAAACCATTATAAGATTACCAGTAGTTCAAAATAGCAATTTCTAACAAAAACAACTTCGAACTCCACATTTTGTAATTTCTCTATCATAAAAAGGGATAAAATAATGTCAATCTAACTTTTTTAGCCCATCAAAAATAATTAAAAACTTGAAAAAACGTTGTTTTTAAGGAATTAAAATGATACATAAATTCATGAAAAATAAATATTTTAAGCTAAATAAATTGTAAAAAACATAGTTGTGTAAAAAGTTGCTGATCATGTCAAATTTTGGACATTATTTAGAATTTCAAAAATACATTAAAATATTGAAAAAACATGTTATAAGATTAACTTGATATCTAAATTCATGAAAAATACATATTTTAGCTATTAATCTGTAAAATATAGTGTAGCAAATGATACAACTATTTAGCTACAGATATAAAGAAAATTAATACTTCAATTTTTAGAAAAAACAACTCTTCAATGAGAACTAGCTAAAATCATTGAAAAAATGACATTTATTGGGTTTGATAGCAATATGCTAAGTAAAACTACTTGATATATACAATACGATACAGTTACAAGAAACTATGAAAAAAAAGCTGGCAAATACCGTATATCACAATAAATAACCTCTTACTCTTCTATAATAGCTGAATGTAATGTAAGCCTATTGGTGCAAAGATTATCAAAAAAAGAGGAGTGTATACTGTCAATTGTAGGAAAACAGCTATATATCACTGGAATAAAACTAGCTAAAAATCATGAAACATACATTTAATGGTTTATCAGCAATATAATAAGAAAAAACGTACAGTATATATACAATAACGCTACAGTTTAGAAGAAACTATGAAAAACGCGTTGCATATACGTATATCACAAAAATACCTCTTGACTCTTCTATTTAATAGCTTATGTAATGTAAGTACTTATAGGTGGCAAATATCTTAAAAGAGGATTTTATACTTCAATTTGGGAGGAGAAAACAGGCTATAATATCATCGATAACTAGCTAAAAATCATTGAACATTACATTTTTATGGGTTTATAGCAATAAATAAGTAACACCTTAATAACAATAAACGCGACAGTCTAGAAGAAAAAACTAGAAAAAACGGCCTGCAATATTTACCGTATATCACAATAAATAACCTATTACTATTCTATTTAATAGCTAATTAAGTAAGCTACTAAGGTGCAATTATTCAAAAAGAGAATTTTATACTTCAATTTGTAGGAAAAATAGCTATATATCCCACCGATGAAATAGCTAATATCATTGAAAACACTAACATTTTATGGGTTTATAGCAATATGCTAATTAAACTCTTTCGTATAATACACTAACGCAACAGGTTAACAAGAAAACTATGAAAAACGCTTCAAATACCCGTTATATCACAATAAATACCTCTTACTCTTCTATTTATTAGCTTAATGTAATGTTAAGCTATTATAGGTGCAAAATTATTGTAAAAAAGAGGATTTTTACTCAATTGTAGGAAACACAGCTATATTATCACTGATAACTAGCTACAAATCATTGAAAACACTACATTTATGGGTTATAGCAATATAATAAGTATCACTACTTGTATTATATACAAAAACGCTACAGTTTAGAAGAAACTATGAAAAACGCTTAGCCAATACCGTTATATCACAAGAAATAACCTCTTACTCTTCTATTTAATAGCTTAATGTAATGTAAGCTACTTATATGTGCAAATTATTCTAAAAAGAGGATTTTATACTTCAATTTGTAGGAAAACAGCTATATATCACCGATAAATAG
Organism: Chionoecetes opilio; assembly: GCA_016584305.1. NCBI lineage: Eukaryota > Metazoa > Arthropoda > Malacostraca > Decapoda > Majidae > Chionoecetes > Chionoecetes opilio. Next base: position 24,472 of record JACEEZ010020171.1, read on the forward strand.
CTAATATCATTAAAAACACTACATTTTATGGTTATAGCATATGAATAATTAAAACTCTTCGTATATATACAATAACGCAACAGTTTACAAGAACTATAAAAAACGCTTGCAATATACCGTTATATTACAATAAATAACCTCTTAACTCTTCTATTTATTAGCTTAATGTAATGTAGCTACTTAGGTCAATTATTCTAAAAAAGGATTGTATACTTCAATTTGTAGGAAAACAGCTATATATCACCGAAAACTAGCTAAAATCATTGAAAAGAACACATTTTGGGGGTATAAAGCATTATCATAAGGTAAATTCCTTCTATTAATGATATACACTACAATTAAGAAGAAATTATGAAAAAAAAGTATAATATACATTGTATCCAATATAGAGTATCAAACTCCTATTATAAGATTACAGTACTTCAAAATGCAATTTCTAACAAAAACAACTATAATCCCCTTTTGAATTTCTCTATCATAAAAAGGGCTAATAATGTCAATTTTCAAAATTTTTTACCCCTTCAAAAATACTTTAAAAAACACTTGAAAAACGTATTTTTTAAAGAATAAAATTGATACATAAATTTTATGAAAAATACATATTTTAAGCTCATAATATTGTAAAACATAGTTGTGTAAAAGTGCTGAATCATGTCAAATTTTGACATTATTTAGCATTTCAAAATACATTAAATACTTGAAAAAACATTGTTTATAAGATTAAAATTGATATCTAAATTTCATGAAAATTACATATTTTTAGCTATTAATTCTGTAAAATATAGTTGTAGCAAATATAATAAGCTATTTAGCTACAGATATAAAGAAATATACTTCAATTTGTAGAAAAAACAACTCTTCACTGATAACTAGCTAAAATCATTGAAAAATTACATTTATTGGGTTTATAGCAATATGATAAGTAAAACTACTTGTATATATACAATAACGCTACAGTTTACAGAAACTATGAAAAAACGCTTGCAATATACCGTTATATCACAATAAATAACCTCTTACTCTTCTATTTAATAGCTTAATGTAATGTAAGCTACTTATAGGTGCAAATTATTTTAAAAAGAGGATTTATACTTCATTTGTAGGAAACAGCTATATATCACTGATAACTAGCTAAATCATTGAAAACACTACATTTTATGGGTTTTTAGCAATATAATAATAAAACTACCAGTAAAATATACAATAACGCTACAGTTTAGAAGAAACCATGAAAAACGCGTGCAATATACCCTTATATCACAATAAATAACCTCTGACTCTTCTATTTAATAGCTTAATGTAATGTAAGCTACTTATAAAGGGGCAAATTATTCTTAAAGAGGATTTTATACTTCAATTTTTAGGAAAACAGTATATATCATCGATAACTAGCTAAAATCATTTAAAAAATTTTTACAATTTTTTTGGGTTTATAGCAATATAATAAGTAAAACTACTTGTATATATACAAAAACGCTACAGTAAAGAAGAAACTATGAAAAACGCCTGCAAATTTCCGTTATATCACAATAAATAACCTCTTACTCTTCTATTTAATAGCTTAAAGTAATTAAACTACTAATAAGGGGCAATTGTTTCTAAAAGAGGATTTTTTACTCAAATTTGTAGGAAAATAGCTATATATCAACGTAAATAGCTAATATCATTGAAACACTACATTTTATGGGTTTATAGCAATATGATAAGTAAAAATACTGTATATATACAATAACGCTACAGTTTACAAAAAACTATGAAAAAAGCTTGCAATATACCGTTATATCACAATAAATCCCTCTTACTCTTCTATTTATTAGCTTAATGTAATGTAAGCTACTTATAGGTCCAAATTTTTCTAAAAAAGGATTGTATACTTTCATTTTGTAGGAATACAGCTATATATCACCAATAACTAGCTAAAACCATTGAAAAAAACACATTTTGTGGGTATAAGCATTATCATAAGGTATATCCTTCTATTAAAGATATAACACTACAATTAAGAAGAAACTTGAAAACACGTATAATATACAATTGTATCACAATATAGAGTCTCAAACTCCTATTATAAGCTTACAGTAGTTTAAAATAGCAATTTCTAATGAAACAACTATAATTCCACATTTTGAATTTCTCTATCTAATCTCTATCTCTATTTCTTTTAAAAGGGCTGAATAATGTCAATTTTCGACATTTTTTAGCCTTCAAAAATACATTAAAACACTTGAAAAAAACGTTGTTTTTAAGAATAAATTGATACATAAATTACATGAAAAAATACATATTTTAAGCTCATAATATTGTAAATATAGTTGTGTAAAAGTGCTGAATAATGTCAAATTTTGACATTTTTTTTGGCTTTCAAAAATACATTAAAACCTTGAAAAAACATTGTTTTTAAGATTAAAATTGATACATAAATTTTATGAAAAATACTATTTTTAGCTATTAATTTTGTAAAAAATAGTTGCAGCAAATATAAAAGCTATTTAGCTACAGATATAAAAATATACTTCAATTTGTAGAAAAAACAAAATCTTCACTGATAACTAGCTAAAATCATTTTAAAACACTACATTTTTTGGGGTTAGGCATATGATAAGTAAAGTACTTGTATATATACAATAAGCTACAGTTTACAAGAACTATAAAATCGCATCGCATGCATATTACCGTTATATCACAATAAATAACCTCTTACTCTCTATTTATAGCTTAATGTAATATGGGCTACTTATAGTGCAAATTAATGCTAAAAAATAGGAATTTTCTCTTCAATTTGTAGAAAACAGCTAGAGATCACTGATAACTAGCTAAAATCATTGAAAACACTACATGTTTTATGGTTTTATAGCAATATAATGTAAAACTACTTGTATATTACAATAACGACTACGTTGAAGAAACTATGAAAAACGCGTGCAATATACCGATTATATCACAATAAATAACCTCTTAACTCTTCTATTTTACATACTTAATGTATGTAACTACTTATAGGTGGCAAATTATTCATAAAGAGGATTTTTATACTTCAATTTTAAGAACCCGCTCTATATCACCGTATAAATAGCTAAATATCCTTGAAAAGCACTAAACATTTTATGGTTTTATAGCATATATACGTATCACTACTTGTATATATACAAAACGATACGTTTTACAAGAACTATTAAAACATTGCAATATCCGTTATCTCACAATAAATAACCTCTAACTCTTCCTATTTATTAGCTTAGTAAATGTAAGCTACTATAGTGCAAATATTCTAAAAAAAGATTCTTTACTCAATTTTGTCGGAAACAGCTATAATCACCGATCAACTACTAAAATCATGAAAAGAAACCATTTTTGTGGGTATAAAAGCATTAGCATAAGGTAAATTTCCTTCTATTAATGATATAACACTACAATAACGAAAGAAACTATGAAAAAAACGTATATCATATACACTTGTATCACAATATAGAGTCTCAACTCCCGATTATAACTTACAGTCAGTTTAAAATAGCAATTCTTTCTAACGAAAACACACTATAACTCACATTTTGAATTTCTCTATCAAAAAAGAGCTGAATAATGTCAATTTCGACATTGTTAGCCCTTCAAAAATACATTAAAACACTTGAAAAACGTTGTTTTTTAAGAATAAAATTGATACATAAATTATACATGAAAATACAATATTTTAAGCTCATAATATGTACATATAGTTGTGTAACAAGTGCTGGCATAATGCAAATTTCGACATTTTTTTAGGCTTTCAAAAAATACATTAAAACACTGAAAAAACAATGTTTTTAAGATTAAAATTGACACCTTAAATTTCATGAAAAATTCCATATTTTTAAGCTCATAACATTGTAAAATATAGTTTGTGCAAAAGTGGCTGAATAATGTAAAATTTTTCGACATTATTTAGCCTTGTATTCAAAAATACATTAAAATTCTTGAAAAAACCGTGTTTTTTAGGATTAAAATTGATTTATGTCAAGGAAAAAAACATATTTTTAGCTATTAATTCTGTAAAATATAGTTGTTAGCAAATATTTAAAAGCTATTTAGCGTACAGATATAAGAAATATACCTATCAATTTGTAGAAAAAAACCACTCTTCACTGATAACTATCTAAATCATTGAAAAACACTACATTTTATGGGTTTTTATAGTCAATATAATTAAGTAAACCTTTTTTGTGTATATATACAATAGGCTACAGTTTACAAGAAACTTTGAAAAACGCTGCAATATACCGGATATCACACTAAATAACCTCTTACTCTTCTATTTAATAGGCTTAATGTAATGTAAGATAACTTATAGTGGCATATTATTCTAAAAAGGATTTTGTAACTTCATTTGTAGAAAACACTATATATCACTGCTAAATAGCTAAGATCATTGAAAACACTACATTTTATGGGTTTATAGCAATATGATAAGTAAAACTACTTGTATATATACAAAAACGCTACAGTTTAGAAGAAACTATGAAAAACGCTTGCAATATACCGTTATATCACAATAAATAACCTCTTACTCTTCTATTTAATAGCTTAATGTAATGTAAGCTACTAATAGGTGGAAATTGTTCTAAAAAGAGGATTTTATACTTCAATTTGTAGGAAAATAGCTATATATCACCGATAAATAGCTAATATCATTGAAAACACTACATTTTATGGGTTTATAGCAATATGATAAGTAAAACTACTTGTGTATATACAATAACGCTACAGTTTACAAGAAACTATGAAAAACGCTTGCAATATACCGTTATATCACAATAAATACCCTCTTACTCTTCTATTTATTAGCTTAATGTAAAGTAAGCTACTTATAGGTCCAAATTATTCTAAAAAAAGGATTGTATACTTCAATTTGTAGCAATACAGCTATATATCACCAATAACTAGCTAAAACCATTGAAAAGAACACATTTTGTGGGTATAAAGCATTATCATAAGGTATATTCCTTCTATTAATGATATAACACTACAATTAAGAAGAAACTATGAAAAACACGTATAATATACAATTGTATCACAATATAGAGTCTCAAACTCCTATTATAAGCTTACAGTAGTTTAAAATAGCAATTTCTAACGAAAACAACTATACTTCCACATTTTGAATTTCTCTATCTAATCTCTATCTCTATTTCTTCTAAAAGGGCTGAATAATGTCAATTTTCGACATTTTTTAGCCCTTCAAAAATACATTAAAACACTTGAAAAAACGTTGTTTTTAAGAATAAAATTGATACATAAATAACATGAAAAATACATATTTTAAGCTCACAATATTGTAAAATATAGTTGTGTAAAAGTGCTGAATATTGTCAAATTTCGACATTATTTAGCATTTCAAAAATACATTAAAATTCTTGAAAAAACATTGTTTTTAAGATTAAAATTGATATCTAAATTTCATGAAAAATAAATATTTTTAGCTATTAATTTTGTAAAATATAGTTGTAGCAAATATAAAAAGCTATTTAGCTACAGATATAAAGAAATATACTTCAATTTGTAGAAAAAAACCACTCTTCACTGATAACTAGCTAAAATCATTGAAAACACTACATTTTATGGGTTTATAGCAATATGATAAGTAAAACTTTTTGTATATATACAATATGGCTACAGTTTACAAGAAACTATGAAAAACGCTTGCAATATACCGTTATATCACAATAAATAACCTCTTACTCTTCTATTTAATAGCTTAATGTAATGTAAGCTACTTATAGGTGCATATTATTCTAAAAAGAGGATTTTGTACTTCAATTTGTAGGAAAACAGCTATATATCACTGATAACTAGCTAAAATCATTGAAAACACTACATTTTATGGGTTTATAGCAATATAATAAGTAAAACTACTTGTATATATACAAAAACGCTACAGTTTACAAGAAACTATGAAAAACGCTTGCAATATACCGTTATATCACAATAAATAACCTCTTATTCCTCTATTTAATAGCTTAATGTAATGTAAGCTACTTATAGGTGCAAATTATTCTTAAAAGAGGATTTTATACTTCAATTTGTAGGAAAACAGCTATATATCACCGATAACTAGCTAAAATCATTGAAATTATTACATTTTATGGGTTTATAGCAATATAATAAGTAAAACTACTTGTATATATACAATAACGCTACAGTTTAGAAGAAACTATGAAAAATGCCTGCAATATACCGTTATATCACAATAAATAACCTCTTACTCTTCTATTTAATAGCTTAATGTAATGTAAGCTACTAATAGGTGCAAATTGTTCTAAAAAGAGGATTTTATACTTCAATTTGTAGGAAAATAGCTATATATCACCGATAAATAGCTAATATCATTGAAAACACTACATTTTATGGGTTTATAGCAATATGATAAGTAAAAATACTTGTATATATACAATAACGCTACAGTTTACAAGAAACTATGAAAAACGCTTGCAATATACCGTTATATCACAATAAATACCCTCTTACTCTTCTATTTATTAGCTTAATGTAATGTAAGCTACTTATAGGTCCAAATTATTCTAAAAAAAGGATTGTATACTTCAATTTGTACGAATACAGCTATATATCACCAATAACTAGCTAAAACCATTGAAAAGAACACATTTTGTGGGTATAAAGCATTATCATAAGGTATATTCCTTCTATTAATGATATAACACTACAATTAAGAAGAAACTATGAAAAACACGTATAATATACAATTGTATCACAATATAGAGTCTCAAACTCCTATTATAAGCTTACAGTATTATAAAATAGCAATTTCTAATGAAAACAACTATAATTCCACATTTTGAATTTCTCTATCTAATCTCTATCTCTATTTCTTTTAAAAGGGCTGAATAATGTCAATTTTCGACATTTTTTAGCCCTTCAAAAATACATTAAAACACTTGAAAAAACGTTGTTTTTAAGAATAAAATTCATACATAAATTACATGAAAAATACATATTTTAAGCTCATAATATTGTAAAATATAGTTGTGTAAAAGTGCTGAATAATGTCAAATTTCGACATTTTTTAGGCTTTCAAAAATACATTAAAACACTTGAAAAAACGTTGTTTTTAAGATTAAAATTGATACATAAATTTTATGAAAAATACATATTTTTAGCTATTAATTTTGTAAATATAGTTGCAGCAAATATAAAAAGCTATTTAGCTACAGATATAAAGAAATATACTTCAATTTGTAGAAAAAACAACTCTTCACTGATAACTAGCTAAAATCATTGAAAACACTACATTTTTTGGGTTTATAGCAATATGATAAGTAAAAGTACTTGTATATATACAATAACGCTACAGTTTACAAGAAACTATGAAAACGCTTGCAATATACCGTTATATCACAATAAATAACTCTGTACTCTTCTATTTAATAGCTTAATGTAATGTAAGCTACTTATAGGTGCAAATTATGCTAAAAAGAGGATTTTATACTTCAATTTGTAGGAAAACAGCTATATATCACTGATAACTAGCTAAAAGCATTGAAAACACTACATTTTATGGGTTTATAGCAATATAATAAGTAAAACTACTTGTATATATACAATAACGCTACAGTTTAGAAGAAACTATGAAAAACGCTTGCAATATACCGTTATATCACAATAAATAACCTCTTACTCTTCTATTTACTAGCTTAATGTAATGTAAGCTACTTATAGGTGCAAATTATTCTAAAAAGAGGATTTTATACTTCAATTTGTAGGAAAACAGCTATATATCACCGATAAATAGCTAATATCATTGAAAACACTACATTTATGGGTTTATAGCAATATAATAAGTATCACTACTTGTATATATACAAAAACGCTACAGTTTACAAGAAACTATGAAAAACGCTTGCAATATACCGTTATATCACAATAAATAACCTCTTACTCTTCTATTTATTAGCTTAATGTAATGTAAGCTACTTATAAGTGCAAATTACTCTAAAAAAAGGATTGTTTACTTCAATTTGTAGGAAAACAGCTATATATCACCGATAACTAGCTAAAATCATTGAAAAGAACACCTTTTGTGGGTATAAAGCATTATCATAAGGTAAATTCCTTCTATTAATGATATAACACTACAATTAAGAAGAAACTATGAAAAACACGTATAATATACAATTGTATCACAATATAGAGTCTCAAACTCCTATTATAAGCTTACAGTAGTTTAAAATAGCAATTTCTAACGAAAACAACTATAATTCCACATTTTGAATTTCTCTATCAAAAAAAGAGCTGAATAATGTCAATTTTCGACATTTTTTAGCCCTTCAAAAATACATTAAAACACTTGAAAAAACGTTGTTTTTAAGAATAAAATTGATACATAAATTACATGAAAAATACATATTTTAAGCTCATAATATTGTAAAATATAGTTGTGTAAAAGTGCTGAATAATGTCATATTTCGACATTTTTTAGGCTTTCAAAAATACAATAAAACACTTGAAAAAACGTTGTTTTTAAGATTAAAATTGACACCTAAATTTCATGAAAAATTCATATTTTTTGTTAGCTAATTAACATTGTCAAAATATAGTTGTTTAAAGTAAAATTNAAGCAAAAACAATCATTGAAAAAAATTTACATTTTATATGGTTTTATATTTGGGGCAATATAATAAGTATCACTACTTGTATATATACAAAAACGCTACAGTTTAAAAGAAAACTATGAAAAACGCTTGCAATATACCGTTATATCAAATAAATAACCTCTTACTCTTCTTTTTAAATAGTTTTAATGTAATGTAAGCAAACTTATATGTGCAAATTATTCTAAAAAGAGGATTTTAAACTTCAATTTGTAGGAAAACAGCTATATATCACCGATAAATGCTATATCATTGAAAACCCTACTTTTATGGGTTTATAGCAATATGATAATTAAAACTCTTCGTATATATAAAATAACGCAACAGTTTTACAAGAAACTATGAAAAACGCTTGCAATATACCGTTATATTACAATAAATAACCTCTTACTCTTCTATTTATTAGCTTAATGTAATGTAAGCTACTTATAGGTCAAAATTATTCTAAAAAAAGGATGTATACTTAAATTTGTAGGAAAACAGCTATATATCACCGATAACTAGCAAAAATCATTGAAAAGAACACATTTTGGAGGGTATAAAGATTATCATAAGGTAAATTCCTTCTATTAATGATATAACACTACAATTAAGAAGAAATTATGAAAAAAAACGTATATATACAATTGTATCACAATATAGAGCCCTAAAACTCCTATTATAAGATTACAGTAGTTAAAAATAGCAATTTCTAACAAAAAAAACAACTATAAATCCACATTTTGAATTTCTCTATCATAAAAGGGCTGAATAATGTCAATTTTCGACATTTTTTAGCCCTTCAAAATTCATTAAACACTTAAAAAAATGTTGTTTTTAAGAATAAAATTGATACATAAATTTCATGAAAAATACTATTTTAAGCTCATAATATTGTAAAAAATAGTTGTGTAAAAGTGCTGAATCATGTCAAATTTTGACATTATTTAGCATTTCAAAAATACATTAAAATACTTGAAAAACATTGTTTATAAGATTAAAATTGGTATCTAAATTTTTATGAAAAATACATATTTTTAGCTATTAATTCTGTAAAAAATAGTTGTAGCAAAATAAAAAGCTATTTAGCTACAGATATAAGAAATATACTTCAATTGTAGAAAAAACAACTCTTCACTGTAACTAGCTAAAATTTATTGAAAAAATTACATTTATTGGGTTTATAGCAATATGATAAGTAAAACTACTTGTATATATACAATAACGCTACAGTTTACAAGAACTATGAAAAACGCTTGCAATATACCGTTATATCCACAAAAAATAACCCCTTACTCTTCTATTTAATAGCTTAATGTAATGTAAGCTACTTATAGGTGCAAATTATTCCAAAAAAAAGGATTTGATACTTCAATTTGTAGGAAAACAGCTATATATCACTGATAACTAGCTAAAATCATTGAAAACACTACATTTTATGGTTTTATAGCAATAAAATAGTAAAACTACCAGTATATATACAATAACGCTACAGTTTTAAAGAAACTATGAAAAACGCGTGCAATATACCGTTATATCACAATAAATAACCTCTGACTCTTCTATTTAATAGCTTAATGTAATGTAAGCTACTTATAGGTGCAAATTATTCTTAAAAAGAGGATTTTATACTTCAATTTGTAGGAAACAGCTATATATCACCGATAACTAGCTAAAATCATTGAAATTATTACATTTTATGGGTTTATAGCAATATAATAAGTAAAACTACTTGTATATATACAATAACGCTACAGTATAGAAGAAACTATGAAAAACGCTGCAATATACCGTTATATCACAATAAATAACCTCTTACTCTTCTATTTAATAGCTTAATGTAATGTAAGCTACTAATAGGTGCAAATTGTTCTAAAAAGAGGATTTTATACTTCAATTTGTAGGAAAATAGCTATATATCACCGATAAATAGCTAATTCATTGAAAACACTACATTTTATGGGTTTATAGCATATGAATAAGTAAAAATACTTGTATATATACAATAACGCTACAGTTTACAAGAAACTATGAAAACGCTTGCAATATACCGTTATATCACAATAAATCCACCTCTTACTCTTCTATTTATTAGCTTAATGTAATGTAAGCTACTTATAGTCCAAATTATTCTAAAAAAAGGATTGTATACTTCAATTTGTAGGAATACAGCTATATATCACCAATAACTAGCTAAAACCATTGAAAAGACACATTTTGTGGGTATAAAGCATTATCATAAGGTATATTCCTTCTATTAATGATATAACACTACAATTAAGAAGAAACTATGAAAAACACGTATATATACAATTGTATCACAATATAGAGGTCTCAAACTCCTATTATAAGCTTACAGTAGTTTAAAAATAGCAATTTCTAATGAAAACAACTATAATTCCACATTTTGAATTTCTCTATCTAATCCTATCTCTATTTCTTTTAAAAAGGGCTGAATAATGTCAATTTTCGACATTTTTTAGCCCTTCAAAAATACATTAAAACACTTGAAAAAAGTTGTTTTTAAGAATAAAATTGATACATAAACTACATGAAAAATACATATTTTAAGCTCATAATATTGTAAAATATAGTTGTGTAAAAGTGCTGAATAATGTCAAATTTCGACATTTTTTAGGCTTTCAAAAATACATTAAAACACTTGAAAAAACGTTGTTTTAAGATTAAAATTGATACATAAATTTTATGAAAAATACATATTTTTAGCTATTAATTTTGTAAAATATAGTTGCAGCAAATATAAAAAGCTATTTAGCTACAGATATAAAGAAATATACTTCAATTTGTAGAAAAAACAACTCTTCACTGATAACTAGCTAAAATCATTGAAAACACTACATTTTTTGGGTTTATAGCAATATGATAAGTAAAAGTACTTGTATATATACAATAACGCTACAGTTTACAAGAAACTATAAACAACGCATGCAATATACCGTTATAATCACAATAAATAACCTCTTACTCTTCTATTTAATAGCTTAATGTAATATAAGCTACTTATAGGTGCAAATTATGCTAAAAAGAGATTTTATACTTCAATTTGTAGGAAAACAGCTATATATCACTGAATAACTAGCTAAATCATTGAAAACACTACATTTTATGGGTTTATAGCAATATAATAAGTAAAACTACTTGTATATATACAATAACGCTACAGTTTAGAAGAAACTATGAAAAACGCTTGCAATACACCGTTATATCACAATAAATAACCTCTTACTCTTCTATTTACTAGCTTAATGTAATGTAAGCTACTTATAGGTGCAAATTATTCTAAAAAGAGGATTTTATACTTCAATTTGTAGGAAAACAGCTATATATCACCGATAAATAGGCTAATATCTTGAAAACACATACATTTTATGGGTTTATAGCAATATAATAAGTATCACTACTTGTATATATACAAAAACGCTACAGTTTACAAGAAACTATGAAAAACATGTGCAATATATCGTTATATTACAATAAATAACCTCTTACTCTTCTATTTATTAGCTTAATGTAATGTAAGCTACTTATAGGTCCAAATTATTCTAAAAAGAGGATTTTATACTTCAATTTGTAGGAAAACAGCTATATATCACTGATAACTAGCTAAAATCATTGAAATTATTACATTTTATGGGTTTATAGCTATATAATAAGTAAAAATACTTGTATATTTACAATAACGCTACAGTTTAGAAGAAACTATGAAAAACGCCTGCAATATACCGTTATATCACAATAAATAACCTCTTACTCTTCTATTTAATAGCTTAATGTAATGTAAGCTACTAATAGGTGCAAATTGTTCTAAAAAGAGGATTTTATACTTCAATTTGTAGGAAATAGCTATATATCACCGATAAATAGCTAATATCCTTGAAAACACTACATTTTATGGGTTTATAGCAATATGATAAGTAAAGCTACTTGTATATATACAATAACGCTACAGTTTACAAGAAACTATGAAAAACGCTTGCAATATACCGTTATATCACAATAAATACCCTCTTACTCTTCTATTTATTAGCTTAATGTAAAGTAAGCTACTTATAGGTCCAAATTATTCTAAAAAAGGATTGTATACTTCAATTTGTAGCAATACAGCTATATATCACCAATAACTAGCTAAAACCATTGAAAGAACACATTTTGTGGGTATAAAGCATTATCATAAGGTATATTCCTTCTATTAATGATATAACACTACAATTAAGAAGAAACTATCAAAAACACGTATAATATACAATTGTATCACAATATAGAGTCTCAAACTCCTATTATAAGCTTTCAGTAGTTTAAAATAGCAATTTCTAACGAAAACAACTATAATTCCACATTTTGAATTTCTCTATCTAATCTCTATCTCTATTTCTTCTAAAAGGGCTGAATAATGTCAATTTTCGACATTTTTTAGCCCTTCAAAATACATTAAAACACTTGAAAAAACGTTGTTTTTAAGAATAAATTGATACATAAATTACATGAAAAATACAATATTTTAAGCTCATAATATTGTAAAATATAGTTGTGTAAAAGTGCTGAATAATGTCAAATTTCGACATTTTTTAGGCTTTCAAAAATACATTAAAAACACTGAAAAAACGTTGTTTCTAGATTAAAATTGATACATAAATTTATGAAAAATACATATTTTTAGCTATTAATTTTGTAAAATATAGTTGCAGCAAATATAAAAAGCTATTTAGCTACAGATATAAAGAAATATACTTCAATTTGTAGAAAAAACAACTCTTTACAGATAACTAGCTAAAATCATTGAAAACACTACATTTTTTGGGTTTATAGCAATATGATAAGTAAAAGTACTTGTATATATACAATAACGCTACAGTTTACAAGAAACTATGAAAAACGCTTGCAATATACCGTTATATCACAATAAATAACCTCTTACTCTTCTATTTAATAGCTTAATGTAATGTAAGCTACTTATATGTGCAAATTATGCTAAAAAAAAGGATTTTATACTTCAATTTGTAGGAAAAACAGCTATATATCACTGATAACTAGCTAAAATCATTGAAAACACTACATTTTATGGGTTTATAGCAATATAATAAGTAAAACTACTTGTATTATACAATAACGCTACAGTTTAGAAGAAACTATGAAAAACGCTTGCAATATACCTTATATCACAATAAAATAACCTCTTACTCTTCTATTTACTAGCTTAATGTAATGTAAAGCTACTTATAGGTGCAAATTATTGTAAAAAGAGGATTTTATACTTCATTTGTAGGAAAACAGCTATATATCACTGATAACTAGCTACAATCATTGAAAACACTACATTTATGGGTTTATAGCAATATAATAAGTATCACTACTTGTATATTATACAAAAACGCTACAGTTTAGAAGAACTATGAAAAACGCTTGCAATATACCGTTATATCACAATAAATAACCTCTTACTCTTCTATTAATAGCTTAATGTAATGTAAGCTACTTTATATGTGCAAAATTATTCTAAAAAGAGGATTTTATACTTCAATTTGTAGGAAAACAGCTATATATCACGATAAATAGCTAATATCATTGAAAAACTACATTTTATGGGTTTATAGCAATATGATATTAAAACTCTTCGTATATATACAATAACGCAACAGTTTTACAAGAACTATGAAAAAAGCTTGCAATATACCGTTTATATTACAATAAATAACCTCTTACTCTTTTAATTAGCTTATGTAATGTAAGCTACTTATAGGTCAAAATATTCTAAAAAAAGGATTGTATACTTCAATTTGTAGGAAAACAGCGTATATAATCACCGATAACTAGCTTAAAATCATTGAAAAGAACACATTTTGAGGGTTAAAAGCATTATCATAAGGTAAATTCCTTCTATTAATGATATAACCTACAATTAAGAAGAAATTATGAAAAACACGTATAAATACAATTTATCACAATATAGAGTCTCAACTCCTATATAAGATTACAGTAGTTCAAAAATAGCAATTTCTAACAAAAACAACTATAAATCCACATTTATGAATTTCTCTATCATAAAAAGGGCTGAATAATGTCAATTTTCGACATTTTTAGCCCTTCAAAAATTCATTAAAACACTTGAAAAAATGTTGTTTTTAAGATAAAATTGATACATAAATTTCATGAAAAATACATATTTTAAGCTCATATATTGTAAAACATAGTTGTGTAAAAGTGCTGAATCATGTCAAATTTTGACATTATTTAGCATTTCAAAAATACATAAAATACTTGAAAAAACATTGTTTATAAGATTAAAATTGATATCTAAATTTCATGAAAAATACATATTTTTAGCTATTAATTCTGTAAAATATAGTTGTAGCAAATATAAAAAAGCTATTTAGCTACGATATAAAGAAAATATACTTCAATTTGTAGAAAAACGACTCTTCACTGATAACTAGCTAAAATCATTGAAAAAATTACATTTATTGGGTTTATAGCAATATGATAAGTAAAACACTTGTATATATACAATACGCTACAGTTTACAAGAAACTATGAAAAACGCTTGCATATACCGTTTATATCACAATAAATAACCTCTTACTCTTCTATTTAATAGCTTAATGTAATGTAAGCTACTTATAGGTGCAAATTATTCAAAAAAGAGGATTTGATACTTCAATTTGTAGGAAAACAGCTATATATCACTGATAATAGCTAAAATCATTGAAAAACACTACATTTTATGGGTTATAGCAATAAAATAAGTAAAACTACAGTATATATACAATAACGCTACAGTTTTGAAGAAACTATGAAAAACGCGTGCAATATACCGTTATATCACATAAATAACCTCTGACTCTTCTATTTAATAGCTAATGTAATGTAAGCTTACTTATGGTGCAAATTATTCTTAAAGAGGATTTTATACTTCAATTTGTAGGAAACAGCTATTATACACCGATAACTAGCTAAATCATTGAAATTATTACATTTTATGGGTTTATAGCATATAATAAGTAAAACTACTTGTATATATACAATAACGCTACAGTATAGAAGAAACTATGAAAAAACGCCTGCAATATACCGTTATATCACATAAATACCTCCACTCTTCTATTTAATAGCTTAATGTAATGTAAGCTACTAATAGGTGCAAATGTTCTAAAAAAGAGGATTTTATACTTCAATTTGTAGGAAAATAGCTATAAATCACCGATAAATAGCTAATGTCATTGAAAACACTACATTTTATGGGTTTATTAGCAATATGATAAGTAAAAATATTTGTATATAATACAATAACGCTACAGTTTACAAGAAACTATGAAAAACGCTTGCAATATACCGTTATATCACAATAAATACCCTCTTACTCTTCTATTTTATTAGCTTAATGTAATGTAAGCTACTTATAGGTCCAATTATTCTAAAAAAGGATTGTATACTTCAATTTGTAGGAATACAGCTATATATTCACCATAACTAGCTAAAACCATTTGAAAAGAACACATTTTGTGGGTATAAAGCATTATCATAAGGTATATTCCTTCTATAATGATATAACACTACAATTAAGAAGAAACTATGAAAACACGTTTAATATACAATTGTATCACAATATAGAGTCTCAAACTCCTATTATAAGCTTACAGTAGTTTAAAATAGCAATTTCTAATGAAAACAACTATAATTCCACATTTTGAATTTCTCTATCTAATCTCTATCTCTATTTCTTTTAAAAGGGCTGAATAATGTCAATTTTCGACATTTTTTAGCCCTTCAAAAATACATTAAAACACTTGAAAAAAGTTGTTTTTAAGAATAAAATTGATACATAAACTACATGAAAAATACATATTTTAAGCTCATAATATTGTAAAATATAGTTGTGTAAAAGTGCTGAATAATGTCAAATTTCGACATTTTTTAGGCTTTCAAAAATACATTAAAACACTTGAAAAAACGTTGTTTTTAAGATTAAAATTGATACATAAATTTTATGAAAAATACATATTTTTAGCTATTAATTTTGTAAAATATAGTTGCAGCAAATATAAAAAGCTATTTAGCTACAGATATAAAGAAATATACTTCAATTTGTAGAAAAAACAACTCTTCACTGATAACTAGCTAAAATCATTGAAAACACTACATTTTTTGGGTTTATAGCAATATGATAAGTAAAAGTACTTGTATATATACAATAACGCTTTAGTTTACAAGAAACTATAAACAACGCATGCAATATACCGTTATATCACAATAAATAACCTCTTACTCTTCTATTTAATAGCTTAATGTAATATAAGCTACTTATAGGTGCAAATTATGCTAAAAAGAGGATTTTATACTTCAATTTGTAGGAAAACAGCTATATATCACTGATAACTAGCTAAAATCATTGAAAACACTACATTTTATGGGTTTATAGCAATATAATAAGTAAAACTACTTGTATATATACAATAACGCTACAGTTTAGAAGAAACTATGAAAAACGCTTGCAATATACCGTTATATCACAATAAATAACCTCTTACTCTTCTATTTACTAGCTTAATGTAATGTAAGCTACTTATAGGTGCAAATTATTCTAAAAAGAGGATTTTATACTTCAATTTGTAGGAAAACAGCTATATATCACCGATAAATAGCTAATATCATTGAAAACACTACATTTTATGGGTTTATAGCAATATAATAAGTATCACTACTTGTATATATACAAAAACGCTACAGTTTACAAGAAACTATGAAAAACATTTGCAATATATCGTTATATTACAATAAATAACCTCTTACTCTTCTATTTATTAGCTTAATGTAATGTAAGCTACTTATAGGTCCAAATTATTCTAAAAAGAGGATTTTATACTTCAATTTGTAGGAAAACAGCTATATATCACTGATAACTAGCTAAAATCATTGAAATTATTACATTTTATGGGTTTATAGCTATATAATAAGTAAAAATACTTGTATATTTACAATAACGCTACAGTTTAGAAGAAACTATGAAAAACGCCTGCAATATACCGTTATATCACAATAAATAACCTCTTACTCTTCTATTTAATAGCTTAATGTAATGTAAGCTACTAATAGGTGCAAATTGTTCTAAAAAGAGGATTTTATACTTCAATTTGTAGGAAAATAGCTATATATCACCGATAAATAGCTAATATCCTTGAAAACACTACATTTTATGGGTTTATAGCAATATGATAAGTAAAGCTACTTGTATATATACAATAACGCTACAGTTTACAAGAAACTATGAAAAACGCTTGCAATATACCGTTATATCACAATAAATACCCTCTTACTCTTCTATTTATTAGCTTAATGTAAAGTAAGCTACTTATAGGTCCAAATTATTCTAAAAAAAGGATTGTATACTTCAATTTGTAGCAATACAGCTATATATCACCAATAACTAGCTAAAACCATTGAAAAGAACACATTTTGTGGGTATAAAGCATTATCATAAGGTATATTCCTTCTATTAATGATATAACACTACAATTAAGAAGAAACTATCAAAAACACGTATAATATACAATTGTATCACAATATAGAGTCTCAAACTCCTATTATAAGCTTTCAGTAGTTTAAAATAGCAATTTCTAACGAAAACAACTATAATTCCACATTTTGAATTTCTCTATCTAATCTCTATCTCTATTTCTTCTAAAAGGGCTGAATAATGTCAATTTTCGACATTTTTTAGCCCTTCAAAAATACATTAAAACACTTGAAAAAACGTTGTTTTTAAGAATAAAATTGATACATAAATTACATGAAAAATACATATTTTAAGCTCATAATATTGTAAAATATAGTTGTGTAAAAGTGCTGAATAATGTCAAATTTCGACATTTTTTAGGCTTTCAAAAATACATTAAAACACTTGAAAAAACGTTGTTTCTAAGATTAAAATTGATACATAAATTTTATGAAAAATACATATTTTTAGCTATTAATTTTGTAAAATATAGTTGCAGCAAATATAAAAAGCTATTTAGCTACAGATATAAAGAAATATACTTCAATTTGTAGAAAAAACAACTCTTTACAGATAACTAGCTAAAATCATTGAAAACACTACATTTTTTGGGTTTATAGCAATATGATAAGTAAAAGTACTTGTATATATACAATAACGCTACAGTTTACAAGAAACTATGAAAAACGCTTGCAATATACCGTTATATCACAATAAATAACCTCTTACTCTTCTATTTAATAGCTTAATGTAATGTAAGCTACTTATATGTGCAAATTATGCTAAAAAGAGGATTTTATACTTCAATTTGTAGGAAAACAGCTATATATCACTGATAACTAGCTAAAATCATTGAAAACACTACATTTTATGGGTTTATAGCAATATAATAAGTAAAACTACTTGTATATATACAATAACGCTACAGTTTAGAAGAAACTATGAAAAACGCTTGCAATATACCGTTATATCACAATAAATAACCTCTTACTCTTCTATTTACTAGCTTAATGTAATGTAAGCTACTTATAGGTGCAAATTATTGTAAAAAGAGGATTTTATACTTCAATTTGTAGGAAAACAGCTATATATCACTGATAACTAGCTACAATCATTGAAAACACTACATTTTATGGGTTTATAGCAATATAATAAGTATCACTACTTGTATATATACAAAAACGCTACAGTTTAGAAGAAACTATGAAAAACGCTTGCAATATACCGTTATATCACAATAAATAACCTCTTACTCTTCTATTTAATAGCTTAAAGTAATGTAAGCTACTTATATGTGCAAATTATTCTAAAAAGAGGATTTTATACTTCAATTTGTAGGAAAACAGCTATATATCACCGATAAATAGCTAATATCATTGAAAACACTACATTTTATGGGTTTATAGCAATATGATAATTAAAACTCTTCGTATATATACAATAACGCAACAGTTTACAAGAAACTATGAAAAACGCTTGCAATATACCGTTATATTACAATAAATAACCTCTTACTCTTCTATTTATTAGCTTAATGTAATGTAAGCTACTTATAGGTCAAATATATTCTAAAAAAAGGATTGTATACTTCAATTTGTAGGAAAACAGCTATATATCACCGATAACTAGCTAAAATCATTGAAAAGAACACATTTTGAGGGTATAAAGCATTATCATAAGGTAAATTCCTTCTATTAATGATATAACACTACAATTAAGAAGAAATTATGAAAAACACGTATAATATACAATTGTATCACAATATAGAGTCTCAAACTCCTATTATAAGATTACAGTAGTTCAAAATAGCAATTTCTAACAAAAACAACTATAAATCCACATTTTGAATTTCTCTATCATAAAAAGGGCTGAATAATGTCAATTTTCGACATTTTTTAGCCCTTCAAAAATTCATTAAAACACTTGAAAAAATGTTGTTTTTAAGAATAAAATTGATACATAAATTTCATGAAAAATACATATTTTAAGCTCATAATATTGTAAAACATAGTTGTGTAAAAGTGCTGAATCATGTCAAATTTTGACATTATTTAGCATTTCAAAAATACATTAAAATACTTGAAAAAACATTGTTTATAAGATTAAAATTGATATCTAAATTTCATGAAAAATACATATTTTTAGCTATTAATTCTGTAAAATATAGTTGTAGCAAATATAAAAAGCTATTTAGCTACAGATATAAAGAAATATACTTCAATTTGTAGAAAAAACAACTCTTCACTGATAACTAGCTAAAATCATTGAAAAAATTACATTTATTGGGTTTATAGCAATATGATAAGTAAAACTACTTGTATATATACAATAACGCTACAGTTTACAAGAAACTATGAAAAACGCTTGCAATATACCGTTATATCACAATAAATAACCTCTTACTCTTCTATTTAATAGCTTAATGTAATGTAAGCTACTTATAGGTGCAAATTATTCAAAAAAGAGGATTTGATACTTCAATTTGTAGGAAAACAGCTATATATCACTGATAACTAGCTAAAATCATTGAAAACACTACATTTTATGGGTTTATAGCAATAAAATAGTAAAACTACCAGTATATATACAATACGCTACGTTTAGAAGAAACTATGAAAAACGCGTGCAATATACCGTTATATCACAATAAATAACCTCTGACTCTTCTATTTATAGCTTAGTAATGTAATACTATGAAATTTTAAAGTCGTGGGATATCAAACTAGC
>JACEEZ010020171.1:46402-65969 GCA_016584305.1 Chionoecetes opilio
AATTTTCTTTAAAAATTTATCAATAGTAAAACCATTGAAAAGAACACATTTTGTGGGTATAAAGCATTATCATAAGGTATATTCCTTCTATTAATGATATAACACTACAATTAAGAAGAAACTATGAAAAACACGTTTAATATACAATTGTATCACAATATAGAGTCTCAAACTCCTATTATAAGCTTACAGTAGTTTAAAATAGCAATTTCTAATGAAAACAACTATAATTCCACATTTTGAATTTCTCTATCTAATCTCTATCTCTATTTCTTTTAAAAGGGCTGAATAATGTCAATTTTCGACATTTTTTAGCCCTTCAAAAATACATTAAAACACTTGAAAAAAGTTGTTTTTAAGAATAAAATTGATACATAAACTACATGAAAAATACATATTTTAAGCTCATAATATTGTAAATAATAGTTGTGTAAAAGTGCTGAATAATGTCAAATTTCGACATTTTTTAGGCTTTCAAAAATACATTAAAACACTTGAAAAAACGTTGTTTTTAAGATTAAAATTGATACATAAATTTTATGAAAAATACATATTTTTAGCTATTAATTTTGTAAAATATAGTTGCAGCAAATATAAAAAGCTATTTAGCTACAGATATAAAGAAATATACTTCAATTTGTAGAAAAAACAACTCTTCACTGATAACTAGCTAAAATCATTGAAAACACTACATTTTTTGGGTTTATAGCAATATGATAAGTAAAAGTATACAATAACGCTACAGTTTACAAGAAACTATAAAAAACGCATGCAATATACCGTTATATCACAATAAATAACCTCTTACTCTTCTATTTAATAGCTTAATGTAATATAAGCTACTTATAGGTGCAAATTATGCTAAAAAGAGGATTTTATACTTCAATTTGTAGGAAAACAGCTATATATCACTGATAACTAGCTAAAATCATTGAAAACACTACATTTTATGGGTTTATAGCAATATAATAAGTAAAACTACTTGTATATATACAATAACGCTACAGTTTAGAAGAAACTATGAAAAACGCTTGCAATATACCGTTATATCACAATAAATAACCTCTTACTCTTCTATTTACTAGCTTAATGTAATGTAAGCTACTTATAGGTGCAAATTATTCTAAAAAGAGGATTTTATACTTCAATTTGTAGGAAAACAGCTATATATCACCGATAAATAGCTAATATCATTGAAAACACTACATTTTATGGGTTTATAGCAATATAATAAGTATCACTACTTGTATATATACAAAAACGCTACAGTTTACAAGAAACTATGAAAAACATTTGCAATATATCGTTATATTACAATAAATAACCTCTTACTCTTCTATTTAATAGCTTAATGTAATGTAAGCTACTTATAGGTGCAAATTATTCTAAAAAGAGGATTTTATACTTCAATTTGTAGGAAAACAGCTATATATCACTGATAACTAGCTAAAATCATGAAAATTATACATATGGGTTATAGCTATATACTCAAGTAAAAATACTTGTATATTTACAACTAAAAACGCTACAGTTTAGAAGAAAACTATGAAAAACGCTGCCCAATAATACCGTTATATCACAATAATACCATCTTACTCTTCTATTTAATAGCTAATGTAATGTAAGCTCTTACTAATAGGTGCAAATTGTTCTAAAAAGAGGAA
This sequence comes from Chionoecetes opilio, assembly GCA_016584305.1. Lineage (NCBI taxonomy): Eukaryota > Metazoa > Arthropoda > Malacostraca > Decapoda > Majidae > Chionoecetes > Chionoecetes opilio. Next base: position 48,067 of record JACEEZ010020171.1, read on the forward strand.
TTTTATACTTCCAATTTGTAGGAAAATAGTAATATATCACCGATAAATAGCTATATCATTGAAAACACTACAGTTTATGAGTTTTATAGCAAATATGTAAGTAAAGCTACTTGTATATATACAATAACGCTACAGTTTACAAGAAACATTGAAAAAACGCTTGCAAATACCGTTTATCACAATAAAATACCCCTTTACTCCTTTCTATTTATTAGCTTAATGTAAAAGTAGTACTTATAGGTCCAAATATTCTAAAAAAGGATTGTATACTTCAATTTGTAGCAACAATAAGCTATATATCACCAATAACTAGCTAAAACCCATTGAAAAGAACACATTTTGTGGGTTATAAAGCATTATCATAATGGTATATTCTTCTATTAATTGGATATAGAACATACAATTAGAAGAAAACTATTGAAAAACAGTATATATACATTTTATCACCATATAGAGTCTCAAAATCCTTATATAAGCTTTCAGTAGTTTAAAAATAGCAATTCTAACGAAAACAACTATAATTTCCACATTTGAATTCTCATCTAATCTCTATCCTATTATCTAAAAGGGCGAATAAATGTCAATTTTCGACATTTTTTAGCCCGTCAAAAAATACATTAAAACACTTGAAAAAACGTTGTTTTAAGAATATAAAATTGATACATAAATTACATGAAAAAATACATATTTTAAGCTTCATAATATTGTAAAATATAGTTGTGTAAAAGTGTGAAAATGTCAAATTCGACATTTTTAGGGCTTTCAAAATACATTAACAACACTGAAAAAACGTTTGCTTCCTAAGATTAAAAATTGATCCATAAATTTTATGAAAAATACATATTTTTTAGCTATAATTTTGTAAAGAAATAGATTTGCAGCAAATATAAAAAGCTATTTAGCTACAGATATAAAGAAAATATACTTCAATTGTAGAAAAAAAAAACAACTCTTTACAGATAAACTAGCTAAAATCATTGAAAACACTACATTTTTGGGTTTATAAGCAATATGATAAGTAAAAGTACTGTATATATACATAACGCTACAGTTACAAGAAAACTAGAAAAACGCTTGCAATATACCGTTATATCACCAAATAATAACCTCTTTACTCTTCTATTTAATAGCTTATGTAACTTGTAAGCTACTTATATGGCAAAAATTATGCTCAAAAGAGGATTTGATACTGCAATTTGTAGGAAAAAAGGCTATATATCACTGATAACTAGCTAAAATCATTGAAAACCACTACATTTTAGGGGTTTATAGCAATATAATAAGGAAAACTTACTTGGTATTATATACAATAACGCTACAGTTTGAAGAAACTATGAAAAAACGCTTGCAATTATACCGTATATCACAATAAATAACCTCTTACTCTTCTATTTACTAGCTTAATGTAATGTAAGCTACTTATAGGTGCAAATTATTGTAAAAATGAGGATTTTTCTACTCAATTTTGTAGGACAACAGCTATATATCATGATAATAGCTACAATCAATTGAAAACACTACATTTTTATGGGTTTTTAGCAATATAATAAGTATTCACTACTTGTATATATACAAAAACGCTTTACGTTAGAAGAAACTATGAAAAACGATGGCAATATACCGTTATACACATTAAATAACCTCTTACTCTTCTATTTAATAGCTTAATGTAATGTAAGCTAATATATGTGCAAATTATTCTAAAAAGAGGATTTTATACTGCAAGTTGTAGGAAAACCAGCTATATATCACCGATAAATACTAATTATCATTGAAAACACTACATTTTATGGGTTATAAGCAATTGATAATTAAAACTTTTCGTATATATACAATAACGCAAACACGTTTTACACAAGAAACTATGAAAAACACGCTTGGCAATATACCGTTATATTACAATAAATAACCCTTACTCTTCTATTTATTAGCTTGAATGTAATGTAAAGCTACTTTATAGGCCAAAATTATTCTAAAAAAAATGATTGTATACTCAATTTGTCAGGAAAACAGCATATATCACCGATAACTAGCTAAAATCATTGGAAAAGAACACATTTTTGAAGGGTATAAAGCATTATCATAAAGTAAATTCCTCTATTAATGATACAACACTACCAATTAAGAAGAAATTATGGGAAAAAAAACGTATTTAATATACAATTGTATCACAAAAGAGTCTCAAAACTCCTAGTATAAGATTACAGTAGTTCAAAATAGCAATTTTCTAACAAAAACAACTATTTAAATCCACATTTGAATTTCTCTATCATAAAAAAGGGCTGATAATGTCAATTTTTCGACATTTTTTATCCCTTCAAAAATTCATTAAAACACTTGAAAAAATGGTTGTTTTAAAGAATAAAATTGATACAAAAATTTCATGGAAAAATACATATTGTAAGTATAATATTGTAAACATAGTTGTGTAAAAGTGCTGAATCAGTGTTCAAATTTTGGACATTATTTAGCATTTCAAAAATAATTAAAATACTTGAAAAAACATTGTTGATAAGATTAAAATGATATCTAAAATTTCTAAAAATACATATTTTTTAGCTCTTATTCGTGTAAAATATAGTTGTTGTAGCAAATATAAAAAGTATTTAGCTTACAGATATAAAGAAATATACTTCAATTTGTCAGAAGAAAAAACAATCTTAAATGATTAACTAGCTAAAATCATTGAAAAAAATTAATTATTGGTTTATAGCAATATGATAAGTAAAATACTTGTATCATACAATAAACGTACAGTTTACACGAAAGAAACTATGAAAAACGCTTGCAATATACCGGGATATCAACATTAAAATAACCTCTACTCTTCTATTTAATTAGCTTAATGTAATGTAAGCTACTCTATAGGTGCAAAATTATTCAAAAAAAGAGGTTTTATACTTCAATTGTAGGAAAACAGCTATATATCACTGATAACCTAGCTAAAATCATTGTGAAATCACTACATTTATGGTGTTTATAAGCAATATAATAGTAAAACTCCAGTATATATAAAATAACTGCTACAGTTTAGAAGAAAACTATGAAAAAACGGTGGCAATATACCGTTAATTCACGATAAATAAACCCTCTGACTCTTCTATTTAATTAGTTAATGATGTAAGCTACTTATAGGTGCAAATTATTCTTAAAAGAGGATTGTATACTTCAATTTGTAGGAAAAAAGCTATATATCATCGATAACTAGCTAAAAATATGACAGTATACACATTTTATGGTTATACAATATATAAGTAAAACTACTTGTATTATACATAACGCTACAGTATAGAGAAAACTTTTATGAAAACACGCCCTGCCAAATACCGTTATATCACAATAAAAACATCTTACTCTTCTATTAATAGCTAATGTAATGTAAAAGCTTACTAAATAGGTGCAAATTGTTATAAAAAGAGGATTTTATACTTCAATTTGTAGGACAAAATAGCTATATATCACCGATAAATAGCTAAATGTTATCATTGACAAACACTCCATTTTATGGGTTTATAGCAATATGATAAGTAAAAATACTTGTATATATACAATAACGCTACAGGTTTACAAGAAACTATGAAAAACGCTGCAATATACCGTTATATCACAATAAATACCCTCTTACTCTTCGATTTATTAGCTTAATGTAATGTAAAGCTACTTATAGGTCCAAAATTATTCTAAAAAAAAGGATTGTAGCTTCAATTTGTAGGGATACAGCCTATATATCACCAAATAACTATGGTAGCTAAAACCATTGAAAAGAAAACATTTTGTGGGTATAAAGCCATTATCATAAGGTATAATTCATTATATAATGATATAAAACACTTACAATTAAGAGAAGAACTGATGAAAAAACACGTATAATATACCAATTGTTATCACAAATATAGAGTCTTCAACTCCTATTATAAGCTTACAGAAGTATAAATAAGCAATTTCATAACGAAAACAACAAACTGCCACATTGTGAATTCTCTATCTAATCTCTATCTATTTCTTCTAAAAGGGCTGAATAATGGGCATTTTCGACATGTTTTAGCCCTTCAAAAATACATTAAAACACTTGAAAAAAAAAAACGTTGTTTTTAAGAATAAAATTGATACATAAATTAAAGAAAAATACATATTTTAAGCTCAATATTGTAAAATATAGTTGTGTAAAAGTGCTGAATAATGTCCAATTTCAACAATTTTTTAAGGCTTTCAAAAATACATTAAAAAACACTGAAAAAACAAAGTTGTTTCTAAGATTAAAATGATACATTAAATTTTATGAAAAATACATATTTTTAGCTATTAATTTTGTAAATATAGTTGCAGCAAATATAAAAAGTATTAGCACAGATATAAAGAATATACTTCAATTTGTAGAAGAAAAAAAACAACTCTTACAGAAACTAGCCTTAAAATCATGAAAACACTAAAATTTTTTGGGTTTATAGCAATATGATAAGTAAAGTACTTGTATATATACAATAACGCTACAGTTTACAAGGAAACTATGAAAAACGCTTGCAATATACCGTTATATCACAATAAATAACCTCTTACTCTTTCTATTTAATAGCTTAAGTAATGTGAGCTACTTATATGGCAAATTTTCTAAAAAGAGGATTTATACTTCAATTTGTAGGAAAAAAGCTATAGATCATGATACTAGCTAAAATCATTGAAAACACTTAAATTTATGGGTTTATAGCAATCTAATTAAGTAAAACCTACTTGTATATATACAATAACGCTTACAGTTTTAGAAGAAACTATGAAAAACGCTTGCAATTATACCGTATATCCACAATAAAATAAACCTCTTACTCTTTAGATTTACAGTCTAATGTAAGTAAGCTACTTTAGGTGCAAAATTATTGTAAAAAGGAGGAGTTTATACTCACTTGTAGGAAAACAGCTGTCTTCACCGATAAATAGCTAAGATCATTGAAAAAACACTACATTTTATGGGTTTTATAGCAATATGATAAGTAAAACTACTTGTTATATATACAAAAACGCTACAGTTTACAAGAAACTATGAAAAAACGCTTGCAATCTACCGTTATATCACAATAAATAACCTCTTACTCTTCTATTTAATAGCGTAATGTAATGTAAGCTACTTATAGGTGCTAATTATTCTAAAAAGAGGATTTTATACTTCAATTTGTAGGAAAACAGCATATATCACTGATAACTAGCTAAAATCATGAAAAATTATTACATTTTCTGGGTTTATAGCAATATAATAAGTAAAACTACTTGTATATATACAATAGACGCTACAGTTTACAAGAAATATGAAAAACGCTTGCTAATATACCGTTAAATCACAATAAATACCTATTACTCTCTATTTATTAGCTAATGTAAAGGAAGCTACTTATAGGTCCAAATATCTAAAAAAGATTGTATACTTCAATTTGTAGCAATACAGCTATATATCCCCAATAACTACACTACAAACCCATTGAAAAAGAAAACACATTTTGTGGGTATTAAACCAGCATTATCATAAGGTTATATTCTTCTAATTATGATATAAAACTACAATTATGAGAAACTATGAAAAACACGTATAGTATCCAATTGTATCACAATATAGTTCAAAATCCTAATAGCTTCACAGTAGTTTTTAAAATCAGCAAGTTCTAATGAAAACAACTAGTAAATTCCCACATTTTGAATTCTCTATCTAATCTCTATCCATATTTCTTTTAAAAGTGCTGAATATGTCAATTTTCGACATTTTTTAGGCCCTTCAAAAATACATTAAAACACTTGAAAAAAACTTTGTTTTTAGAATAAAATTGATACATAAATAACATGAAAAATACATATGTTAAGCTCATAATATTGATAAAATATAGGTGTAAAAATGCTGAATAATGTCAAAATTCGACATTTTTAGGCTTTCAAAAAATACATTAAACACTTGAAAAAGATTGTTTTTAAGATTTTAAAAAACATTGATACATAAATTTATGAAAAATAATATTTTTAGCTATTAATTTTGTTAAAATATATTGCAGCAAATTATAAAAAGCTATTGAGCTACAGATATAAGAAATATACTTCAATTTGTAGAAAAAAACAACTCTTCACTGATAACTAGCTAAAATCATTGAAAAACAATACATTTTTGGGTTTTATAGCAATATGATAAGTAAAAGTACTTGTATATATACAATAAGCTACAGTTTACAAGAAACTATGAAAAACGTCTGCAATAAACCGTTATCCCCCCCCAAAAAAACAATAAATAAAACCTCGTTACTCGTCTATTAATAAGCTTAATGTAATGTAAGCTACTTATAGGTGCAAAAATTATGCTAAAAAGAGGATTTTATACTCATTGTAGGGAACACAGTATATATCACTGATAACTAGCTAAGAATCATTGAAAAACACTACATTTTATGGGTTTATAGCACGAAATATAATAAGTAAAACCTACTTGTATATATACAATAACGCTACAGTTTAGAAGAAACTATGGGGGGGAAAACGCTTGCAATATACCGTTATATCACAATTAAAATAACCTCTTACTCTTCTATTTACTAGCTTAATGTAATTGTAAGCACTTAAGGTGCAAATTATTCTAAAAGAGGATTTGTTTATTATTCAATTTGTAGGAAAACAGCTATATATCACCGATAAATAGCTAATATCAGTGAAAACACTACATTTTATGGGTTCTATAGCAATATGATAATTAAAACTCTTCGTATATATACAATAACGCAAAAACAGTTACAAAGAAACTATGAAAAACGCTGCAATATACCGTTATATTATAATAAATAACCCTTCCTCTTCTTAATTTATTAGCTTTAATGTAAATTGTAAGCTACTTATAGGTCAAAAATTATTCTAAAAAAAGGATTGTATACTTCAATTTGTAGGAAAACACAGCTATTAATCCACCCCGATAACTAGCATAAAATCATTGGAAACAGCACACATTTGAGGGTATAAGGCATTATCATAAGTAAAATTCCTTCTATTATGATATAACACTACAATTAAGAAGAAATTATGGAAAAACAACGTATAATATACATTTGTATCACCAATATAAGTCTCAAACTCCTATATAAGGATTATAGTAGTTAAAATAGCAATTCTAACGAAAACAACTATAAATCCACATTTGAATTTCTCTATCATAAAAAGGGCTTGAATAATGTCAATTTTCGACATTTTTTAGCCCTTCAAAAATCCATAAAACACTTGAAAAAAAAACGTGGTTTGTAAGAATAAAATGATACCTAAATTTTATGAAAATACATATTTTAAGCTCATAATATGGTTTAAAAACAAGGTTGGTGTAAAAGTGTTGAATCATGTCAAATTTTGACATATTAGCATTTAAAAATACATAAAATACCTTTGAAAAAAATTGTTTATAAGATTAAAAATTGATATCTAAATTCATGAAAAAGACATATTTTTAGCTTATTTTGGAAAATATAGTTGTAGCCAATATTAAAAAAGCTATTTAGCTACAGATATAAAGAAATATACTTCAATTTTGTAGAAAAAAACAACTTTCACTGATAACTAGCTAACAATCATTGAAAACATTACATTTTGGGTTTATAGCATATGCTAAGTATCACTACTGTATATATACAATAACGCTACAGTTACAGAAACTATGAAAAACGCTTGCCCCCCCCCCAAACAAAATTTTTTTTTTTTTTTTTTTTACAGTTATATCACAAAAATAACCTATTACTCTTCTATTTTAATAGCTTAATGTAATGTAAGCTACCTATAGGTGCAACTTATTCTAAAAAGAGGATTTATTTTATCCTTCAATTTGTGGAAAAAGCTATATATCACTGATAAACTAGCTAAAATCAGTGAAAAACACTACATTTTATGGTTTATAGCAAATTAATCAAGTAAAACTACCTTGTATATATTACACAATAACGCTACAGTTTAGAGAAACTATGAAAAAACGCGTGCAATATACCGTTATATCACCCAAAAATACCTCTGACTCTTCTATTTAATAGCCTTAATGTAATGTAAGCTACTTATAGGTGCAAAATTATTCAAAAAAGAGGATTGTATACTTCAATTTGTAGGGAAAACAGCTATATATCACTGATAACTAGCTACAAATCATTGAAAACACTACATTTTATGGGTTATAGCAATATAATAAGTATCACTTACTGATATATACAATAACGCTACAGTTTACAAGAAACTATGAAAAAAAAAAAAAAACGGTTGCAATATACGTATATCACAATAAGAACCTCTTACTCGTCTATTTATTAGCTTAAATGTAAATGTAGGCTAATTATTAAGTGCAAAATTATTCTAAAAAAAGGTATTGTTACTTCAATTTATAGAAAACAGCTATATATCACCGAAAACTAGCTAAAATCATTGACAAAGAACACAATTTTGGGGTATAAAGCATTATCATAAGGTAAATTCCTTCTATTAAAGGATCTAACAACCTACAAATTAAGAAAGAAAACCTATGAAAAACACGTATATAATATACAATTCGTATCACAATATAGAGTAATCAAACTCTATTTATAAGCTTACAGTACTAGTTTAAACATAGCAATTTCTAACGAAAACAACTTAAATACATATTTTGAATTTCAATAAAAAAAGAGCTGAATAATGTCAATTTTCGACATTTTTTAGCCTTCCCCCAAAAATACATTAAAACACTTGAAACAAAAACGTGTTTTTAAGAATAAAATGAACATAAATTACATGAAAAAATAATATTTTGAAGCTCATAATATGTAAAATATAGTTGTGGTAAAAGTGCTGAATTAATTCAAATTCGACATTTTTTAGGCCTTCAAAAATACATTTAACAACACTTGAAAAAACGTGTTTTTAAGATTAAAATGATACCTAAAGTTCATGAAAAAAAATTCATATTTTTAGCTCATAACATTGTAAAATATAGTTGTGTAAAAGTGCTGAATAATGTTAAAATTATCGACATTATTAGCATTTAAAAAATACATTAAAATTCTTGAAAAAACATTATTTTTAAGATTAAAATTCATATCTAAATTTCATGAAAAATACATCTTTGTAGCTATTAATTTTGTAAAATATAGTTATAGCAAATATAAAAAGCTATTTAGCTACAGATATAAAGATATATAACTTCATTTTGTTAGAAAAAACACACTCTTTCACTGATAACTAGCTAAATAAAAAAAAAAAAAAAACACAAAATTCATTGAAAACATACTTTTATGGGTTTATAGCAATATATGATTAAGGTAAAACTACTTGTATATATACAATACGCTAAAGTTTAAAAGAAACTATGAAAAACGCTTGGCCCAATATACCGTATATCACAATAAATAACTTCTTACTCTTCTATTAATAGCTTAATGTAATGTAAGTACTTAATAGGTGCATATTATTTTTCTAATAAAAAAGAGGAATTTGTACTTTCAATTTGTAGGAAAACAGATATATATCACTGAAACTAGCTAAACATTGAAAACAATACATTTTAGGGTTTTATAGCAAATATGAATAGTTTTAAAAATTACCTGTATGTATATATTACAATAACGATACAGTTTAGAAAAACTCATGAAAAACACGCTTGAAAAAATATACCGTTATATCACAATAAATAACCTTTACTCTTCTATTTATTAGCTTAATGTAATGTAAGCTACTTATAGGTGCAAATTATTCTAAAAAGAGGAATTTACACTTCAATTTGTAGGAAAAACACCTGTATATCAACGATAATAGTGAGATCATTGAAAACACTACATTTTTATGGGTTTAAGCAATATGATAAGAAAACTACTTGTATTATAAACAAAAAACGCCTTAAAAGTTACAAGAAAAATATGAAAAACGCTTGCAATATACCCGTTATATCACAATAAATAACTTGGGACTCTTTATTTAATAGCTTAATGTAATGTAAGCTCTTATAGGTGCAATTATTTCTAAAAGAAAGGATTGTATACTTTCAATTTGTGAGCAATACAGCTATATATCACCAAATAACTAGCTAAAACCATGAAAAGAAACACATTTTTGTGGGTATAAAGCATTATCCATAAGGTATATTCTTCTATTAATTATATAAACACTACATTAAAGAAGAAACTATGAAAAACACGTATAATATAACAATTGTATCACAATATAGAGTCTCAAACTCCTATTATAAGCTTACAGTAGTTTAAAATAGCCAATTTCTAACGAACCACAAATATAATTCCACATTTTGAATTTCTTCTATCTAATTTCTATCTCTATTTCTTCTAAAAGGCTGAAAATGTCAAATTTCGACATTTTTTAGGTTTCAAAAAATACATTAAAACACTTGAAAAAACGTTGTTTTTAAGATTAAATTGATACATAAATTTTTATGAAAAATACATATTTTAGCTATTAATTTGTAAAAATAGTTGCAGCAATATAAAAAGCTATTTGCTACAGATATTAAAGAAATATACTTCAATTTGTAAGAAAAAAAACAACTCTTCACTGATAATATGCAAAAATCATTGAAAACATACATTTTTTAGGTTATAGGCAATATGATAAGTAAAGTACTGTATATATTAAATACGCTACAGTTTACAAGATAACTATAAAAACGCATGCGAATATACGTTATACACAATCAAATAACCTCTTACTCTTCTATTTAATAATCTTAATGTAATATAAGCTACTATAGGTGCAAAAATTATGCTAAAAAAGAGGTTTTATCTTCAATTGTAGGAAACAGCTATATATCACTGATAACAGCTAAACGCATTGAAAACACTACATTTCATGGGTTTTATAGCAAGATAAATAAGGTAAAACTACTTTGTATATATACAAAAACGCTCAGTTACAAGGAAAAATGGTGAAAAACGCTTGCAATTATCCGTTATATCCACAATAAAATAACCTCTTACTCTTGCTATTTATTAGCTTAATGTAATAAAGTACTTCTAAGGGCAAATACTCTAAAACACAACAAAGGATTGTTTTTACTTCAATTGTAGGAACAACAGCTAATATCACCGATAACAAGCTAAAAATCATTGAAAAGGAAACAGAACACCTTTTGTGAGGTATAAAAGCATTATAATAAGGTAAAAATTCCTTCTTTAATGATAACACCACTACAATTAAGAAGAAACTATGAAAAAACACGTATAATTACAGTTGTATCACAATATAGAGTCTCAAACTCCTATTATTAAGCTTACAGGTGTGTTAAAATAGCAATTTCTAACGAAAACAACTATAATTCCACAATTTGAAATTTCCTATCCCAAAAAAAGACTGAATAATGTCAAATTATCGCCATTTTTTTATGCCCTTCAAAAATACATTAAAAACTTGCAAAAACGTTTGTTTTTAAGAATAAATTGATACATTAAAATTACGATGAAAAATTACATATTTAAGATCATAATATTGTTAAAATATAGTTGTGTAAAAAGTGCTGAATATTGTCATATTTTGACATTTTTTAGGCTTTCAAAAATACAATAAAAACATGAAAAAAAACGTTGTTTTTAAAGATTAAAATTGACACCAAATTTCATGAAAAATTCATATTTTTAGAAGAACATTGTAAAATATAGTTGTGTAAAAGTGCTGAATAATGTAAAATGTCACGACATTAATTTAGATTTCAAAAATACATTAAAATTCTTGAATAAACATTGTTTTAGATGAAAATTGATATCTAAATTTCATGAAAAATACATATTTTAAGCTAATTTAATTTTTTGTAAAAATATAGTTGTTAGCAAATATTTACAAAAGCCTATTTAGCTACAGCTATAAAGAAATATACCTTCAATTTGTAGAAAACAACCACTTTCACTGATAATAGCTAAAATCATTGAAAACACTATATTTTATGGGTTTATAGCCAATATAATACGTAAAACTACTTGTATATATACAATAACGCTACAGTTTAGAATAAACTATGAAAAACGCTTTGCAATATACCGTTGTATCTCACAATAAATACCTTCTTATCTTCTATTTACTAGCTTTAATGTAAGTAAGATACTTATAGGTTGCAAATTATTCTAAAAAGAGGATTTTTCTCACTTCAATTTGTGGAAAACAGCTCTATATCACGATAAAATAGCTAAAATATCATGAAAACCACTACATTTTATGGGTTTTATAGCATATAATAAGATCACTATTGTATTATATACAACAAACGCTACAGTTTACAAGGAAAAACTATGAAAAACATTTGCAATATATCGTTATATACAATAAATAAAACCTCTTACTCTTCTATTAATAGCTTAATGTAATGTAAGCTAATTATAGGGCAAAATTATTTAAAAAGAGGAATTTTATACTTTCAATTTGTAGGAAAACAGCATATATACTGATAACTAGCTAAAATCATTGAAAATTATTACATTTTATGGGTTTATAGCATTTAATAAGTAAAAATACTTGTATATTTACAATCCCGCTTACAGTTTAGAAGAAAACTATGAAAAAAAGCCTGCATAAACCGTTAGCATCACAATATAAATAACCTATTACTCTTCTATTTAAGCTTAATGTAATGTAGCTACTAATAGGTTGCAAAATTGTCTAAAAATAGGATTTCAACTTCAATTTGTAGGACAAATAGCTGATATCCACCGATAAAATAGCTACTATCCTTGAAAACCACTACATTTTATGGGTTTATAGCAATATGATAAGTGAAAGCTACTGTATATATACAAGAACGCTACAGTTTACAAGAACAAACTATGAAAAAAACGCTTGAATATACCGTTATATCACAATAAATACCCTCTTACTCTCTATTTATTAGCTTAGTGTAAAGTAAGCTACTTTTAATAGGGTCCAAATTATCTAAAAAAAGGATTGTATATTCAATTGTAGCAATTACACGCTATATATCACAAAACTAGCTATAAAACAATTGAAAATAACACATTTTGTGGTTATAAAGCATTTCATAAGGTATATTCCTTCTATTAATGATATAACACTACAAGTAAGAAGAAGACTATGAAAAAACACGGTATAATATAAATGGATCACAATATAGAGTCTCAAACTCCTATTATCAGCTTTCAGTAGTTTAAAAATAGCAATTGCTAACGAAAAAAACCTATACTTCCACATTTGGAATTTCTCTATCTAATCCTATCTCTATTCTTCTAAAAGGGCTGAATAATGTCAATTTTCGACAAACAAACATTTTTTTAGCCCTTCAAAAATACATTAAAACACTTGAAAAAACTGTTTTAAGCAATAAAAATGGATCATAAATTAAATGAAAAATACATATTTTTAAGTGGCTTAATAATATTGTAAAAATATAGTTGTTGTAAAAGTGCTGAATAATGTCAAATTTCGACATTTTTTAGGCTTTCAAAAATACATTAAAACACTGAAAAAACGTTGTTTCTAAGATTAAATTGATACATAAATTTATTGAAAATACATATTTTCAGCTATTAATTTGTAAGATATAGTTGCAGCAAATATAAAAGCTATTAGCTACAGATATAAAGAAATATACTTAATTTGTAGAAGAAAAAAAACAACATATTACAGATAACTAGCTAAAATCCTGAAAACACTAAATTTTTTGGGGTTATAGCAATATGATAAGTAAAAAGTACTGTATATATACAATAACGCTACAGTTTACAAGAAACTTTTTTTTTTATTAAAAACGCTTGCAAATACCGGTTATATCACAATCAAATACCTCTTAACTCTTCTATTAATAGTTAATGTAAATGTAAGCTACTTATAGGTGCAAATTATGCTAAAAACCGGATTTATACTTCAATTTGTAGGAAAACAGCTATATATCACTTGATAACTAGCTCAAATCATGAAAACACTAAATTTTATGGGGTTTTATAGCAAATATTAATAAGTAAAACTACTGTATATATAAATAAACGCTACAGTTAGAAGAAACTATGAAAAACGCTTGCAATATACCGTTATATCACAATAAATTTAACATCTTACTCTTTCTATTATTAGTTTAATGTAATGTAAAAGCTACTATAGGGTGCAAAATTATCTAAAAAGGGGATTTACACTTCAATTTGTAGGAAAACAGCTGTATATCACCGATAAATAGCTAAGATCATTGAAAACACTACATTTTATGGGTTTATAGCAATATGATAAGTAAAACTACTTTATATATACAAAAACGCTACAGTTTACAAGAAACTAGAAAAACGCTTGCAAATTACCGTTTATATCACAATAAATAACCTCTTACTTTTATAATAGATTAATGTAATGTAAGCTACGTATAGGTGCAAATATTCTAAAAAGAGGATTTTATACTTCAATTTGTAGGAAAACAGCTTATATCACGTATAACTAGCTTAAAATCATTTGAAATTATTAAATTGTCTGGGTTTATGCAATTATAATAAAAGTAAAAAAACTAAAAAAAACAAAACTTGTAATATATACAATAAAGCTACAGTTACAAGAAAACTATGAAAAAACGCTTGCAAATACGTTATATCACAATAAATACCCTTACTCTCTATTATTAGGTTTAATTGTAAAGTAAGCTACTTATAGGTCCAAAATTATTCCTAAAAAAAAGATGTATATTCAATTGTAGCAATACAGCTATAATCACCAATAACCCCCCCCCCCCCCCCCCCCCCACAAACTAAAAACATTGAAAAGAACACATTTGTGGCGTCTAAAGCATTAATCAAAGGTTTAATTCTTCTATTACTGATATAAAACTACAATTATGGGGGGGGGGAAAAACTATTGAAAAACACGTTATAGTATACAATTGTAATCAAATATAGTCTCAAAATCCTATTATAAGCTACAGTAGTTTTAAAAAATAGAAATTTCTAATGAAAACAACTATAATTCCACATTTTGAATTCTCTTATCTAAATCCTCTATCTCTATTTCTTTTAAAAGGGCTGAATAATGTCAATTCGAATTTTTTAGCCTTCAAAAATACATTAAACACTTGAAAAAACTTGTTTTTAAGAATAAATTGATACATTAAATTTACATGAAAAATACATATTTTAAGCTCATAATAATTGTAAACAATAGTTGTGTAAAAATTGAATAATGTCATATTTCGACATTTTTTTTAGGGCTTTCAAAAATACATTAAAAACACTTGAAAAAAGATTGTTTTTTAAGATAAAATTGATACATAAATTTTATGAAAAAATACATATTTTTAGCTATTAATTTTGTAAAAATATAGTTGCAGCAAATATAAAAAGTATTTAGCTACAGATATAAAGAAATATACTTCAATTTGTTAGAACAAACAACTCTTCACTGATAATAGCCTAAAATCATTGAAAACACTACATTTTTTTGGGTTATAGCCAATATGATAAGTAAAAGTTACTGTATATATACAAATAACCGCACAGTTCCACAAGAAAACTATGAAAAACGGATTGCAATAAACCGTTATATCACAATAAATAACCTCTTACTCTTCTATTTAATAGTTAATGTAATGAAAGCTAAACTTATAGGTGCAAATTATGCTGAAAAGAGGATTTTATACCCTTCAATTTTAGGAAAACAGCTATATTATCCCACTGATAAATTAGCTAAAATCATTGACAACACTACATTTTATGGGTTCTAGCAATATAATAAGTAAAACTACTTGTATATATTACAATAAACGCTACAGTTTAGAAGAAACTATGAAAAAAACGCTTTGGACAATATTACCGTATATCCAACAATAAAAACCTCTTACTCTCTATTTACTGCTTAATGTAATGTAAGCTACTTATAGGTGCAAACTATTCTTAAACAAAGAGATTTAATACTTCAATTTGGAGGAGGAAAACAGCTATATATCCCGATAAATAGCTAAAATCATTGAAAACACTACATTTTATGGGTTATAGCAATATGATAATTAAAACTCTTCGTATATATACAATAACACGACAACAGTTTACCAAGAAAACTATGAAAAACGCTTGCAAATACCGTTATATTATAATAAATAACCTCTTACTCTCTATTTATTAGCTTAATGTAATGTAAGTACTTATAGGTCAAAAAATTATTCTAAAAAAAGGATTGTTATACTCAATTTGTCGGAAAACAGCTATATATCAACGATAACTAGCTAAAAAATCATTGAAAGAAACACATTTTGAGGGTTATTAAAGCATTATCATAAGGGTAAATTCCTTCTATTAATGATATAAAACCACTTACAATTAAAGAAGAAATTATGAAAAAACAGTTATAATATACATTTGTATACAATATAGAGTCTTCAAACTCCTATTATAAGCTACAAGTATGTTTAAAAATAGCAATTTCTAACGAAAACGACGATAAATCCACATTTGGAAAATTTCTATCATAAAAAGGGCAGAAAATGTCAATTTCGACATTTTTTTAGCCCTTCAAAAATACATTACAAAAACTTGAAAAAACGTGTGTTTTTAAGCAATAAAATTGATACATAAATTTTATGAAAAATACATATTTTAAGCTCATATATTGAAAAACATAGTTGTCTGTAAAAGTGTGAATCATGTCAAATTTACTATTAGCATTTCAAAAATACATTAAAATAACTAAAAAACAATTGTGCTTATAAGATTAAATTGTATCTAAATTTCATGAAAAAATACATAGTTTTAGCTGTTAATTCTGGTAAAAATATAGTTTGTAGCAAATATAAAAAGCTATTTAGCTACAGATATAAAGAAATATAACGTCCAATTTGTAGAAAAAAACAACTCTTCACTGATAACTACACCCCCCCAGCTAAAAATCATTGAAAAACATTACATTTTTTGGGTTTTAACAATATGATTAAGTAAACACTACTTTGTATATATACAATTAACGCTACAGTTGCAAGAAACTAGAAAAACGCTTGCAATTTACCAGTTTATATCACAATAAATAACCTCTTACTCTTCTATTTAATAGCTTAATGTAATGTAAGCTACTTATAGGTGCAAATTATTCTAAAAAGAGGATTTTATACTTCAATTTGTAGGAAAACAGCTATATATCACTGATAACTAGCTAAAATCATTGAAAACACTACATTTTATGGGTTTATAGCAATATAATAAGTAAAACTACCTGTATATATACAATAACGCTACAGTTTAGAAGAAACTATGAAAAACGCGTGCAATATACCGTTATATCACAATAAATAACCTCTGACTCTTCTATTTAATAGCTTAATGTAATGTAAGCTACTTATAGGTGCAAATTATTCAAAAAAGAGGATTTTATACTTCAATTTGTAGGAAAACAGCTATATATCACTGATAACTAGCTACAATCATTGAAAACACTACATTTTATGGGTTTATAGCAATATAATAAGTATCACTACTTGTATATATACAATAACGCTACAGTTTACAAGAAACTATGAAAAACGGTTGCAATATACCGTTATATCACAATAAATAACCTCTTACTCTTCTATTTATTAGCTTAATGTAATGTAGGCTAATTATAAGTGCAAATTATTCTAAAAAAAGGATTGTTTACTTCAATTTATAGGAAAACAGCTATATATCACCGATAACTAGCTAAAATCATTGAAAAGAACACATTTTGTGGGTATAAAGCATTATCATAAGGTAAATTCCTTCTATTAATGATATAACACTACAATTAAGAAGAAACTATGAAAAACACGTATAATATACAATTGTATCACAATATAGAGTATCAAACTCCTATTATAAGCTTACAGTAGTTTAAAATAGCAATTTCTAACGAAAACAACTATAAATCCAATTTTGAATTTCTCATCAAAAGAGCTGAATAATGCAATTTCGACATTTTTAGCCCTCAAAAATACATTAAAACACTTGAAAAAACGT
>JACEEZ010020172.1:0-20000 GCA_016584305.1 Chionoecetes opilio
ATTGTTATATATATATATATATTATTATATTATATATATATATATATATATATATATATATATATATATTGTTTCAAAACATTTCATGCAAGCAGTAGCCATAATTTAAGGGTTAAGAGACATACCAAAGCTACTATAATTATATACTTTCACTGGCCACCCAATACAGACCCTACGTACCCCTAAACAAATACATTTCCAAAGCCTGACTCCTGGATCTTTCACCTTCATCCTCCATGTCTCACTCCTACATGTCACTGATGGAAATACTATGACGTCATGAAGGAGGCAAGGTGGGATGTAATGAAGATCTATGGAGTGGGTGGAAGGTTGTTGGATGGAGGGGAGACATTCTACAAAAATGTCAGTGCATGTGTAAGTTAAGAAGATATGAGATAATGCTTCAAGATAAAAGCGGATGTGAGACAAGGTTGTGTAATGTCACCAGGGTTGTTTGACCTGTTTATGGAGTAGCTAGGGAAATATATATATGTCGCCTCCGTGGTGCAGTGGCTAGCGTGCCTGGCTACGAATCTGCTGGCCCTGGTTCGATCCCGAGCCAGGGCAGGTCGGTGACCAGCCTACCCAGCTGTTCTTCCTTCCTTTCGGGGTTGATAAATGGGTACCTGGGGTAACCTGGGGAAGGTAACTGTGGTAACCTGAGAGTCACACTAGCCCTGAAATACTGAAACTCTTAGGAAACACTTACTTCCTGAAACACTTAGGGAAATAAAACCTAAGGTAGTAAATATTAGTGTAAGGTTAAGTATATACGTAAGACAAAATGAAAACTCTTTACTATACTATTTGCAGACGACACTATACTATTAGTTAGTGAAAAAAATATCCAAAATTGGTAAATCGTTTAAATAAAATGTGTGTGAGAAGAAATCTGAAAGTTAACAAGAAATGTATTTGTAATGTATTTGAGAAAAGAAAAGACTTAAGTAATTGAGTGCAGATCAGCACTGAATTAAAACAGCCAGAAGCATTGTAAAATATGTTGAATAAGCAGATTATGGAGGAGGTAAAAGTTTTTGAAGTATCTTGGCTCTTGGGAGATAAGAGAGAAGGCCCTACAAGGAAGGAAAGTAGTGGGATCTTTGGGTCGCATGATGAGAGACAGGAGGGTGAGTAAGGAAGCAGAGAAGGCACTCAGGGATTACATAAGTTCCGACAGTGGCATATGCAAGTGAGATCCGGATGTGAAATAAATGCCACAGGTCCAAGATTCAAGAAGTGCAAATGAGTTTTCTGAGGGGTGGATGTGGAGTGAACAGAATGGATGGTGAGAGTAATGAAAATGTACTTGAAAGATTTGATATGACTAATCAGGGAGAGGGAGTGAAATGTGGAAAAAAGATTGAAGTACAGCACAATGAGATGGTTTGGACACCTGGAGAGGATGGATGAAAGTGAGCTGAAGAGAAGGATATGTAAGAGTAGAATAGATGCTGTAAGTTTCAGAGGACAACCTGCAGTTATATGGGAGGATAGAGAGCTGGAGTATGTGAGTGAGAGAGAGGAGGTAGGCGTGAAAGGATTGGATGGTGTGAGAATGAGGTGCATGGACAGGTGCAAATGGAGACTCTTCTGCCATGGCCACCCCCTTGAGGAGTTCCAAGGTACAGGCGTCACAGTAGATGAGATTTGACTGGTGGTGCTTCCTATATTTTCATACTTACTGTCCCACCTTTTATCATACATCCTCAAGCCTCTACCATTTCCCTCATATATGACTTTAATACTCCTTCCATATTTGCATAGGGCTGAATTAATGTCAACATTTTTTTCTTCTTCTATCATTTGTCCATTTGATTTAATTTCATACTACTTCCTGCATTATATTTTCTCTGTCTGGAGGTCATAATTCAATAACATCATGCTTTACCCTCTAAAAACCATTGCCTTACTTTTTACATTACATAGTTACTTTCAACTGCAGCCACTGACATATTGTGCTTAATTCCTTCACTGATTTTTGCAAATTTTTCCATAAGGTAGCTTATAGTTATGAAAATTAAAAAAAGAAGATAAACCCTTACCTTCATTACAGAACTTGCCACTCCACCCCTTCTTGCACCTGCACCTGTAGCCGGCGCTCGAGCCTCGGCGCGTGGCGCGGCACCGCCCATTCTCACACTGATGGTTCATACACGCCTCACTTGTTGCTGCAAAACAATTATCCTCATGTTTCACAGATCTTTCATAGACAAAATATAAAGTATAGCAACACAGAGGACAGTACTGTAGGGATGAGAATCCAATATGATGCACATGCATATACTGCATGGTTGTTGAAAACAAGCATTCATCCACACTGTGCCTAACGTGACATGAAAATAATGAGGAGGAAAATAGGCAAATCAAATCTCTAGATTTAAAAAAACAGAATTCTGTAAACATCTCAACACATAATTATACACTACCTCTTGATTTCTGTGTTTTGGGCGTAGCTCTGACTTGCTCCGGCGCGCGAGTCCCCTGCACAGGTCTGAGGGCACCCTGGTCGTGCTGCTCAGCGTCCCCACACCCAGGCACAACCTTGTTCTGCTTCTCACTCTCACTGAGGTCCTGAATGCGTCCATTGACTTCTACACTCTTCATGCAACCTGTATAAGGATTCTATTTAATCTACATGTCACATACAGGTGAATTTTGCACAACACTATGCTGTAAATAAAGAAATATATCAAATTATTTCTGGTTTGTGGAAACATGCATGCTTGGTCTATTGACAAATACAGTTTCTAAGCATATTATTGTTTGTTTCTTTGAATAAATGAGTGCATACAGTATGTGTACGTTGTTCAGTCATCCATACCCTGGAAGCTGCTGGAGTTACGCAGGTGCCACTGCATCTGTGCGTGTGCTCCAACGCCCGGCGGGACGCCACCGAGGAACACTGGGCCGTCCACCTCCAGGTACTCAAGGTCACCGGCGTTGACCATGGAGCGCGCTAGCCCGCTGTCTACACGTAAGGTGAAGTTTTGCCGTTCTGATATCAGTTCAACAGTATGCTCTTCTTCATCACTCACCATCTCATAGCTGTTGAAGAAGAGATAGATTACCATGTGTTTCAAATACAAATCTGATTTCATTCTCTTGTGCACTATTCACTAGCCAGAGGAGAGTTTGAGATAGCTTACCTAAACATTGTAGATGCAGGATGATTTCCAACATCATAGCTAATTCGTAATCTGCCCTTGAACACTTCCACAGCCAGGTGTTGTTGCGCTTCACCCAGATAGAAAAGGACACCGTTGGGGGTGCGCGTGGTGAAGCGGACGGTGACGTTGATGGAAGGCCTCACGGGGGGTGTGGTGAGCTGAACAAAGCTACTTTTGTCTAAGAAGTTCACGGATGTCAAATGCTGACAGTATTTACCTGAGAGAAATTATTCAATTTAGGAAATGCTCCGTCAGTGTAAGGGCTCAAAAGAAAGGCATAGGAATAACATCACAAAATATAAACGAAGATTACACAGGAGTATTGCGTTTCGAGATCAGATTTAACTATTTCAACTACTTAATAATGTTAAAGACGCCTCTTGTGATATCATATTAGGCCTGCATTCATGTACCAAATTATTGCATAACCCATGAAACAGAGGAACTTGCCTAAAATCTGTAACATTGAAGAAAAAAAAAATACAGTATTCTAAAAAACCAGTCTTCCTCCCTCTAGTACAATCCAAGGTGAGGATATACAACAAAAGTGATAAAATTAAAGAAATCTCACCTGAGTAACCTGGTGAACATTTGCACACATACTCCATCTCGCCCTGGGGCACCATGCACACGCCGTGGCGACAGTCGTGCTGCAGGCAAGGCTCCGTCTGCAGCAGCACGGACGGCCCGAGCTCACAGAACCGGCCACTCCAGTCCCCGGAACACTTACACTCATAATCACCAATACCATCTACACACTGGCCACCATTCTGGAAACACAACAATGAGTTGAAAGAAAGGTAAAATATTCTCACGGTGTTTTACTACATTGTCTCCCACCATGTTAACACTTCAAGTCTTAACATGTTTATACTGCCGTACTTTGAATAGTAGGTGAAAGCTTCCATTGTATGATTCATGACTTATAAAGTAACAAACTGGTTCCTTTTGGTGTTCCAAGATTTTCCCTTTCCCTTCATACATAATGCATTCTCCTAAACGTGTTGGATGATACAAAACCCAGAGCAGTTCACTCACACGAACATAATCTGCAAAATCTGATAATCACAAGAAAATTGGGATGAAAATTTTGATACACAAACTCTAAGCTTCCTGTTTCAAAGTCTAACTTCTTGACACTGATATCGAGTTCACAACGCATTGGCTTTCACCTTACATTCTTGCTTGATTATTCCTTCTTACTAATTTTTGTCTAATTTTTAGTTTTAGTGCATTTTACCAAGCTTTCTTTCACCTTCTGTTCAAAGTTCTGCAGTATAAAAAGGGTGAAGACTTGAAGTATTAACATGTTAGGATAACATGACATAAATTACCAAAAATAGTCAATCAACATACCACATGTACAATATAAATAATGTTTTGAAGCTGTCAAATTTGCAATACAATGTTTCTCCAAATATTTAACTATCATGCAACATATGTACAGCATCACAATATCATCACTCACTTGACACATATGGTTGGCACAGTCATCAAGGTTTTCGGTGCAGTTGCTGCCAGACCAGCCAAGGCTACACTGACACTCATAGTTGGTGTCATGGTTGACGCAAGTTGCTCCATTTTTACAAGGATTAAATTGCTTTGAGCAGAAGGCGATTTTCCTTTCACAAAACTCCCCCGTGTGGCCAGGAGGGCAGGTGCATGAGTAGGAGTTCAGGCCATCAACACAGGTAGCACCATTGACACACTTGTGATCGGCACAGTCGTCAATGTTGACCTCACAGCGACCACCGTCAAAGCCAGATGGACAGTGGCACCTGTAGAGACAAACATGTAAGCCTAGTTTTCTAGAGAGGATTTAAAGACATTATTGTGAATTCAAATCAAGATATATCAATTAGAGAAAATATCTTAACATGTTGTCCATAATAACAATCAGCTTCTTGGACTCACGCATATCTGCCCGTCTCAAACACCTTGCAAGTGCCCCCATTGTTACATGGATTGCCGTAGCAAGCGTCTATCTTGTACTGGCATTCTGAGCCGTGGAATCCCGCCGTGCACCGACACTCATAGTCGTGGCCGGGGCTGGAGCGACACTCACCCCCATTCTGACAGGGGTGAGTGTAGCAAAGGTCACACTTAGCCAGGACGTCATCAGGCACGCGTTCTGGTGGGGAAAAGCAGTTTGTTTATGTCTAATCTTTCTGAGAAGTTGCTTTCCATGCCCTTTGGAAGACATCAAATGGAAATTACTGATGACATACACCTGAATATATTGTAAAGTATTGAATGTGAGTCTCCAAATTGTTTTCTTTTATATCTTAATATGAATACTTGGTGTGCTTACACTTTTATATAACCAGAGTTTTTCTACAAATAATTGCTTAAAGGAATCATTACACCTTTATCTTAATTAAAAAAGGAAAGAAAAAACTTTACGTAAAACCAAATAATACATCAAAAGATATGCCAAAAGGTGTGTATAGAGCAAAATTGAATCTAAATCAATCAGAAATTTGCAATCATTACTAACCATTACAAACAAACATTTCCTCTGGTGTTGTTAGGATAAGTTTGTCCCTCATGGGCCTTGGATCGGCACACCGGGCGATGCCGGGCTCCACAAAGTCCACCTTGATCCAGCGGGAGAGCCAGGCCATGGAGCAGTCACAGTACAGGGGGTTGGATCCCAGGGCTCTGCGGAGACTCAGGCGTTGGAGTACCACACAGGAAGGTATGACCAGAAATGACTCAATGAACAAAATGCCAAAGTTCTGCCACACGACAAGTAACACACAAGGTTGTCCATGGTCGAGTACAACACCTACATGTGAGTGATGTCTCCAAGGTCCCTGAAGGTGCCTTCGGGTACAAAGAGATGCCATTGCCGTGAAGGGAGAGGAGCCGCAGATCCCGCAGCCCGAGTAGTGAGTCTCGCTCCATGCAGCCCAGCTTGTTGTATGATATAATCCTGCATGAAAGGTGGATGCATGA
Source organism: Chionoecetes opilio (assembly GCA_016584305.1). Taxonomy (NCBI): domain Eukaryota; kingdom Metazoa; phylum Arthropoda; class Malacostraca; order Decapoda; family Majidae; genus Chionoecetes; species Chionoecetes opilio. The sequence goes on from JACEEZ010020172.1 coordinate 6,129, forward strand.
TAAATATTAACCAAAATGTGAAACAAGACCACACACAGCTACTCTTCAAACTCCAAACCTCCAATATTTAGAAAAGAAGATTCTCAAATTAATCATCAATATTCAATATTCATATGCTTAGATAAAACAAGTGTAACACTTTACAACTACACATTCAGCACTCACATGCCTAGTTTTATTGGTTACGTCAGTTATTGCCTGAAATGTACCTGGCACAATCATTATATTAATAGTTACAGTATCACTGACAATAAACCAATGAACTGTTTGAAACATCTACATTCATAGGCTGTACAGGAAACTGTACCATATGCTGCTCGAAATGAAAAGGCACCAGCTCAGTCATTCATTTCATGGTTTATATTATCAATATGATGTATACAGATAATCATATGTGAGGTTCATGCACAGATGGCAAATACTTAGCCCATGATCACAATCTGCTGATAAATAGTCTGTATATAATGTCTTTCTGAAATCACAACAGCCTGTTTTATCCTACATGCTGGAAACTATTGAGTGAGAAGTCAAGCACATTTCCAGTTATTCTTAACACTGGATACTATCAGAAGAATGATAGTTATTTTACTTTATAATGGTATACATGAAATATCTATTTTACTACAGTACTACTGTACTTACAGGGTGGAAAGTTGGGTTAACTCTGAGAAAGTCTTGTTGTTGAGGATGGTGATCTGGTTATTGCTGAGATCCCTGTTGGACAGACACACAAGAGTTACACAACTGACTGACACTTTTATTGACACAGATGACCACTATACTTAGGAATAAATTTATATGATATCTTGAAGTATCCACTATTTTTTGGTTTTGACTGGTCGCAACTATTTTTTTTCAAGCAGTTTACTAATGCCAAACTTAATCCAGTTAAGTTGTTATGATGTATTCAAGCTTACTCCTGAAATGTTGAATATATATCAGCTCATATTATAATAACTAATATTTCTAAAATGCACTATTAACTCAAGAGCTGAATAAATGTTCTGCATTAGGACAAGGATCAAGGACGAGGCCACACGGCTGCCGGGCACTCACAGTTTCTTCAAGGCCTTGAGATGCTTCAGCCGCTCTGAGTCAATGGCTTTGATTTGGTTCACATCCAGATACCTAAAGAAATGTACCCAATGAGTTCATGCATGTCAGAGAAACAAAATGTATTCATAAAGGATACTACAAACGATACCTATTACAGCTATATTCATCTCAATAATTGTAAAATCTAAATCAGCATACATACAATATTCTTATATATGTACTGTACATCTAGTTGTGCTATTAATCCGTTGAGCCCAAGAAAAAAAAATGTACAAACCAGACCCAGCAACCTTGATCAGAATATTTTTTTCTAAAAAGCTACTCAAACCATATAGTCGTAATAGAGAAACCACATATAATAATTTTCTGTTCCGTTTTAGAGTTCCATTCAGGGAGAGGGGAGTCCTCATCCATCTACATAATACCCTGACAGGGGGGTGTACAAAGAACAAGGCTTTGTCTACATTTTCATCCTCCTCATCATTATCCACGTCACTATTCGAAGGTGAGCAGCGTGATAGAGGAGGGAAAAAGTGGATTAAGGGGCCAAGAAAAAGGGAGGAAAAGGCTCGTTCATTTCTACCCATTTTTCATGGCCGTTTATCTCCTGAGGAGTTGCATTATCATTATTGTCAGATCCAAAGATTTTCCACAGCCTAGGTTGGGGTAAAAACATCCATGATGATGCCCTGATGCCCATCAGGGCATCAGAATTACCAGATATGGTTATTCACTTGCAGGAAAAGAGAAGATGATTGATAGCATTGACAGCTCTGCAGGTGGGTGCTTGAACAGGACAATCATGGGTGGGGAGGTGAGTTGCCAAATAGTTAAAACTTTCCTTATACCCATACGCATCACTGGCGTGTATATCTATCCAATACAAGCTTTATGAAGGGTGAAAATGTGGTCAAGACTGTGCATTACTACCTAAATGTGTCACAGCTGAGAGCCGTCGCAGGGGCTGTATGGGTTAAAAGCCAACCACAGTCATAACCAGTGTAGAAACTGTACTGTTGTAACCTAGCAGATTGTTCTACTTGGTAACATTAATTCTCTATGTTCATTTCTTCTTTCATAATTATTAGTGTTACTCATGGACAATGATGAATCCAGGTAGCCAATCCCACCCTCCTCCTTCCACACACTCACAGCTCTGTGGTGTCAGGGGGGATGCCGCGGGGGATCTGCGTGAGGTGTGCTCTGGAGCAGCGCACAGTTGTCTTGTCGCAATTACATTCTGGTGGGCAGTAAACCGATCCCTTGCAGTCATCTTCAAGGGCAGCACCTGAGGAAGCAGAACAGAAAATGACAGGTGTGCCGAGCCAACAATCTATTCTTGCACAAGTGGTTAAACTCATGAGTCCTACTTTTGCTTTGTCTCCTCTGACTCCATAAGAAACTGTGTAGATATACTTCACTGTGCAAGGCATAGGGTTAACAAAGATCATGACGATGTAAGTACAATATAACAGTGAAGAAAAGACAAATGAGAATAAGAGTCATAATGCTAGACAGGATGGTGTAAAATAAGAATGCCTTACAGCAAGAAAGACAAGAGATCAACACTCACGCTAGGAATCAATAATGAAAAATAATAATCGGTATGTATTCTCAAGACACACCTTGACATGTGAGAAGCTGAGACGCCACCTTGGTGATGGGGTTGTCGCGGAGCGGGGCCGGAAGGTGGCACGTTGGGGGCTGCAGCTCCTCCCGCTCCATCATCCATTCTCGCATCCACGAGGCTCGGCAATCACAGTTCAGCGGGTTGGAGGATACGTCCCTGATGGCGTTGAGACGGCAAATAGTCAATATCTACTGTCCATCAATTTTATTTCTCTATTTTTGTTTTCATGGCACAATACAGACACCTGATGGCTATTGGTACTACTCACAGGTGCTGAAGTCTTGGCATGTGCTCTGTAATCTTCTTAGACAAGCAGCTAATGTGGTTCCCGGACAAATCTCTGTAATAGAGGTGCATAATACAAAAAAAATCATGAGTATTATAGTGATATATACTCCTGAATTATAGTGTATTCAGATGCTAACCATACCAATAAGAAGGGTTTGGGGGTTCAAAAGTTCACTAAATACTTCATACTGCATACGAAGTAAAACATGAAGAAGCACAAAAATAAGGCAAATATCAATCCAAAGCAGTAACATATTGTGTGTAGTATTGTGGTATTTTGTAGCAGTAGTATTGTGACATATATTATACATAAGATTCTAAACTTATGAACGCTGAGCTGCCTTGTTGTTGTGTAAGTTGTTGGATTGGCCTTTCCTAGGATGAGTTCAGATAGTCCTAAGTTGAGCACATATCAATGGATCCTTACCAGTTATATACAAATAATGTTTTTAGTCATTTACATATCATATGGCCATCAAAATGATAATGTATGTACACTGTATTATGTTAAATCAATAAAGCTACTAATCTGTATACTTTAAGCAATAACTTACATACATAATGAAACACAGTACAGTTATCAAAGAACAATACTACATTACCAAGGTACCCATATAGCAAAGATATATTGCAGGTACACATTACACTATTCAGAAATAAAGAAAAAGAAGATAAGCTGGAAGAAAACAGCAACGCCAGTCCATGCTGGACTTCGCCACACCACCCTAGCTGTTCATGCCAGGCCTGGAGAACTCATGCTTGTTCCATCACCCCATCGAGGGTCCATCACAACACTCTGCCATACCGAAACTTATCATTCTATCTACGTATACCTTTCTCTAGTACCAGTTATTCAAGATAGATTGATCTGCTATTTGTTACTAAATAAATGTTAAATTGTTGAACAGTAATTATGATCCCTCATAACAAAACATTCCTGCTATGATAAAGACTAATATTTTTCAATGGATAAATAAGTATTACCCTCATAATTTGCTGTATATTCAGGTGTCTAAGACATTTTGACGTGTAAGAGGCTCCTTATTCAGACTTTGAAGATTTTGAAAATAAAATATTTCCAAAAAATAAGGTCTCAACACTTTCACCTATCTCATTAAGATCTCATGCGAGTGCCTTAGCCAGAGTACAGACACAGTAAGTTTACACCCAAGGTTCACAATTAGCCTACAGGGAGGTACCCCTGGCAGAGCTGATGGGCTTGCTACATGCACAATCACTGTCTCAATGAACTGACATGGCCTGGCTTCAGCTCGTACAACTGTAACTACATGGGATTGGCTGCTGATGTCATGATGGGTCACCTACACAACACTCGGGTCAGCAACACCACACTCACAGTGAAGTACAGTAAACATTCTCTAATTTGAACCCGTATAATTCAAATTTCGGATAATTCACCCTGTTTCAGGCCAGTTCAAATTTTTCAACAACTTTCCATAATTGGAACAGAAGTTTGAATTATCCGGTCCTTACTAATGCGCGTCTAACCTCTCCTATGCGGTGCGTGCCGTGGCTGCCTAGCATGACCAGATATACGATAATTATCGTATAAATATGATAGTTTTGGTGAGTACAAGAAATACAGTCTGTGCTGCTTTGGCATGTTTGAGTGAGTTCTTATTGTGTGGAGGGGCTAGAGGTAACCATCGGATAATTTGGACTGTCGGCTAATTCGACCCAGATCTCCCCCCAAATAGTTTGAATTAGAGAGGGTTTACTATAATGCAATGGTGCTAGTTCATGATAAGCCTTATCCTGAAAACTTTATCACACTTCCAGTGTATTGTGAAACTGCTTGTGAAAATGGCAATGTTGTTGAGTCAACACAAAGCATTTCATCTTTGCACGACGGTAAACACCAAAATTGTATCACATTAGTACGTATGCATATATGTATATATATAATATAAATATATATGCTCCAATATACAGTAGAATCTCACATCCCATTGGTAATTGCACACCCGTGAGAGAGGGGGGAGACAAGGAAATATGTCATCGACATTGTCGCCAATAAATTCTCTCCACGAAAGAAACAGTAAATCAAGTAATTGTGGAATGCAACAGCTGTAGGAGCTAGAGGGAAAGGTTAAAAGCCTCAGCAGTGACAGTCCTGGCAAGAGAAGAGTAGGACAGGAGGCTAGAGGAGGAAGACTGTGTACTGTTTGGGGGTGTATGGAGACAGGCAGAAAACAGAAAGAATAGCAAACTTCACAAATGTTTACTAACACAATGCTGGAAGAAAGACACATATGCTAACATGAATCAGTTTTACGATTGGAAATTTATCAATAAGCATTAGTATTACAGATGAACTAGAAAAGGGAAGAGCTGACAAGCAGGATTGTTAATTAAGCAGACAAAGACAGCGAGAGGGTGACCAATGGAGCAATCTAAAGCGTCAGAGGTCACAAGAAGAAAAAGATGCACCCGTGGGATATGTGCGGCTTATCATGGGATGAGACTTTGGGTAAACATTGGATAGTACCATGGGAAGCAAAATTGTAGAATCGAGATTCTTGGGATGCAAGAATTGACTGTTGTGGGAAAGTATTCTAGATACAGTTGAACCTCATTTAACGTCGTTCCAGCTACCGTAGTTTCCTTTTTACGTCACGAGAGAAAAAAAACTTCTATGGTGTCTGACAGGCAAACAGGTCTGTTTTCTTAAGTTACCCAACATAGGGTAGAGAAAATACGATGTAGAAACCTATGGTACTCATAGAAAATTATGTATAGGAGGGCTTAAGTTAATATAGTACTGTAAACCCTCGCTTTTATGGACTTTTATATAACAAATTTTGGCTAAGAAACTTTTTCTACTAGTCCGGTATATGTGGGGATTTACCGAATAAGTTCAGCAAATGTGGGGTTCGCTTCGGTGGTGGGCCAGCCGAATATGTACACATAGGTCAGTCGGCGGCAGTGGAAACAAAGCCGAGTGGGCGGTGTGCTCCAATTAGTCTAGCTTTGTCTGCCCAATTGTAAACACCTCTGCTTGCGTCCTCCCATGCCTCGCCACATTGTCTGCTACGATGACTTCATACGTATACTTAAGTATACAAACTTTCATCCAATGTAACGAACAAAATTAATTATACACGGAAATGGTCGGAAATAGCGAACCTTCACCTCATAATAAATTATAACGGACAAAATTTATGTGCGAAAAATTCGGGCCCCTTAGATACAATGGCTTTTTGGATATAACATCACCTCCTTCCCCCAATTGGTTAGATAAAGTGAGGGTTTACTGTACTTCATTGTCTATGATCACTCCGTGTTTATAACCTAATACTAATTATTAACCTTTTTTGTTTAGGTTTCACTTATAATTGTTTTAGTTAATTAAATTTGTGGTTTTCAGGAACATAACCACCCCGACGTTAAGCGAGGTTCAACTGTAAGTAAGTAATGATAATACTCCTTTCAATTTGCTTGAATAAAACCACACTGCATCCCCCGTAAAGTGGGAAAAGATTGCAAAAGCATTTAAGGTAAGGTAAATAAATAGATAGATAAATAAATAAATAAATAAATAAATAAATAAATATCTATATATCATTTTTTTTTACTGAATCTTTAGCTTATTGTGAATGTTATGATGCAATATAATTTTGGAAAATGTACAAGAATGATGAATGGTAATAAGAGACATGGAAGAGTGTAGATACTGTTGGACCAAACACCTCCTTAAAACAGCAAGAAATAAATCAAGAATGCTGCTCCCCTTTGTTGGTGCCCAGCTTTCCTAGACTATTCCAGCTGAAGGATCCTTCTGAATAGTATACACTTTTTATGTACATAACGTTATTGTAATGTTCTGGTATTGTACTGATAACACAGGTGGTTAACTAAGTTATTAGGATTGTAATCTTTTAGTCAATATATTTACAATAGATTTTTCTAATGACTTGTCTCACAGACTCTGATCATGACATGATATAGCAATATGATGAGGGAAATTTTGTAAATCTGAGCCAGCGACATGTTCAGCCCTCCATGACCCGACCAGCGACAAGCATGTCTCATGATGCAAAGCCTGTGCAGCAAGACGAGCAGGCAAAGTTAAGGGTATGCTATCTAACTCTTCTTCAGTTTATGTTTTATACTTTGGTCACAGATCCCCTCGGCCAAATTATGTATAAGTGAAGATGGCTGCGTATAAATTTCCCATCCTCTGAGCCAGGGAGCCAAACGCATACTGTATACAGTACTCATAACTCATAAATTTTAGAAAGGTTAGTCTTGTATTAGGAATTTCAGCTTAAAATTTGTTTGTGGTGGCAAACCTTATGGATGGGCATTGAAGGTCTATACAAAGCCACCTATGACTTGGCTTAATGGGGATGTGCATTCCTATGACCATTACTATGACTAACTTACAGGTGTGTCACGGCTCTGAGTCTACGGGTTACCTCCTCGGGCACCTGATTGAGTTTGTTGTGGGTCACAGTGCTGCAAACAAAAGACTTGGTGCTTAGGACGCTCCTAGTTCCTCAGAAAATGTTACAGAGCTATGAAAATGATTCACATTTCACATAATAACTGCTGATTAAATTCTTTCTGAAAAATCTTCATCTCAATGGAAATAGTCCTTTACCCATGCATATCAATTATTCAAAGAAGATTATCTGCTGAGATCTGAGATATGATATTTTACGATTCAATAAGTAAATATATGAACGCTCTTTTTATTTGCTTTTTGCTTTCCTAATCTATAACTACTCTCTTTGTGGTGAGAGCTTATCAGATGCATCACTGTATTCGGAGGAAGGTTTTAGCTCCCATGCAAATATCTGACACTTCTTCATTAGTGATTCACCTGATGGGTTCCTCTAACAGATCAAGCTTGAACAAATCTTCAAGAACCTGCTGATAAACCTGGCCTATACAGGCATTGAAATAAGGAGTATTTTTGGAGAAAAAAATTACTATAAAAGTAGAATTCCTTTCCTTAATAGTGTCAAATTGCACATAATACTGAATTTCTTCCAGAATGTTCATGCCATTAAACTCGTGGCCCAGTGCATGTCAGCTTTCATACTAGCTCCACATTTAACATAACGAGTTTGTTACCTTTAATGGGTAAAAAACACGTTCTAAATGAGGTGTTCCAGCCCATGAATAATCTAACAATGAATCATCAGTATAGTCAAAATTATATCATTTTCATAACTTTCTTTTCACACCTTTCCTCTGAGTTAGGAAGAAAATAATGTATACCTGGTCAAAAACGAAACAAAACAAATCAAAATTTCATTGCAAAAGCTTCTGATAGTCAAAGCCTTGCCCAAGAGATATCATAATTCTACTTAATACCATAGAAGCGTTTGTAACAAGTGAATCCATGAAACTATGAGAAAGAAAAAGATAAAAGAAAAAATCCTTCTATAGTACATTATTCTGCTCCATTGTTACTGCTACCTGCTGCTACATTCCCAAAAGTCTAAAGCCCCAGATGCACTAAAATATTTGAAAGCAAAACTGAACCTCTAAATCTCTGTGAACAAAGCTCTTTGATATACAGCAAGCGGAGGCCATGGGGGAGGTGCTACTCACAGGTGGGTGAGGGAGCGTGCCCCTCGGAAGAAATCTGGGCTGAGGAGAGTGAGGCGGTTGTGAGACAAGTCCAGGTGGCTGAGATTCTTGAGACGGCGCATACTTGCAGTCCCATTCAGAGAAAACAGTTGATTGTAGCTCAAATCCCTGAAAGAAAAGTTGAAATTGAATATGATGAGGTGAAGTTACTCTTAATATCTATGAGCACCCTTTTAGCTGCTATGGTAGAATGACCTTTGTGTGATGGGAGATGAAGGTCGTAATGATATAACAATGATAAAGTTCAAGGCCTATCATCTAATGTATCATGTACTATCATGCAATACAAACAATGAATCAACTCACAGCATTGTTGTAGAGTTAGGAATATCACTTGGCACTGCGTTGAGATCCCGGCCTGAGCAGTCCACCCTGGTGCTCTCACAGGCACAGCGGTTCAGACACAGGTCCACCTCGTCACACCGCCCCGCATACTTGGCCCGCAGCTCATTCGTGCCTGTGGAATGGTGACGGCGATGAGTATACATTTGAGTTATAGAATAGTGGTGTTGACCTTGTTTAACGCATGAGTTACGTTTCTGAAAAATCGTGCGTTATTGAGCATAACTTCAGATTTTTGTGTTACATGAGTTTTTTTTTTTTTTTGTAGCTCTCAATTTTCGTAAGGCAGGTTGTGTTGAATGAGCTATAGGTGTATATGCAGTATTTGTGCTTATAGAGGCTGTGGTGAAGATCGATGTATATTGTGTCTGTAAAATGGTGATGGTGAGAGAGAGAGCGAGAGAGAAAGTTGAAAAATACCGCACTATATAATATTACGTATATAATTATTCAATTTCCTTTTCTCAAGGTATGGCCTTTCACCAGCAACACAAAAATCTCCCCGAAATAAAACATTATGAACATTTATCTGTACAAACAAATATGTAAGTAACATGGTGTATGAAGAGTAATTCATTGTCGTGTGGCCAAAAGTTACCTAATAGGATTTAGCACTGTGACTGGAGAATATGTGCTAAAGAATTCTTGCTGTTTTATCATTCAAATTTTGCAATCTTGAGTATATTGTTTGCAAGAAACATAATTTCGATGAATTTAAGAGTTTGGATGGTCAATTTGTTCATGCATATATCTCTCTCTCTCTCTCTCTCTCAGCATTGCAGTAAAGTGGCCAGGTAACATCAGTCATCGGATAGATATCCACAAATACCAAGAAAACCCCCCCCACACCTGCCTCCTGCCCTTCCATACTTACACCTGAGGCTGTCAGATCGCAACCTGTGGAAAGGCTTCCTGGAGAGGCGGCCGGGCTCCTGGCAGCGGGCGTCTGAGGTCTCCACCCTGTTGGCTGTGAGGTAGTCCACCATCCAGGCCAGGTTACAGTCACACACAAAAGGGTTCGAGCCCAAGTGCCTGCAGATTGGGGAGAAAGGAATCAAACAGTAATACACAATGCATGATTTTTTTGAAGTCATCATCAAGGTTAGTTTGATTGGTATGCAGATAAAACAATTGACCAAAATAATAATCTTCACTGTATAAAGTGTCCAAATTCTCATTGTCTCCTACATGCCATAATCTCTAATACACCAAACACGATTTAGTTCCATAGTTTATGATACACGTGTAGTATTTTTACACTGAAATAAACAATCGTGTGAGATTATTCATCATTGTAGGAATTGAATAGTCACTTACATGGTCTGAATGTTGATGAGGGGCGAGAAGGTTCCGTTGTTCAAGTTCATGATCTGGTTATCATAGAGCGACCTGGAAGACAATGTATAGATGATAAGAATGTCAGCACACGTGTTCATTAATGACATCAATGCATTCCATTAAAATACTCTATTCCTTGAAATTATAGCCACACACACACACGTTGGTCAAGTTGATAGCGTGCTGGCTTGCCATTCTGTGGGAGCCGGTTCGAATCCTCACTGTTCCCGGATATTTTTCACTGACAAATTCCAGTGGTTAGTGTGTCCCCTTTGATCAAGGGGATGGGGGGGTGTGAGGTCCCAGCATTACCCAAAGATCGGTAATAATGAGCTCCAAGCTCGCACCGGGAGGGTGAAACTGGCGATCGCGAGTCTGACTCGCCACTCGGACAAGACCATGGGTGAATAACACACACACACACACACACAAGGTGACAATGACCATACTATATAAATGCTTTGAAAAAGACATTTAAGGATTACATTATACCTTATCAGTCATCTACTAAAGGTCAAAGCAAGAAATTATACAAAAAAAAGAAGAAAATGGGAGGAAATTTAGGTTTTCGGAGGAAGACGTTTGTGGCGCCAGCATGCGACGGTTTGGAACACAACTATGATAAGGTCATGAACAAAGATGGGACATGACGAGCTTGACTTAATCTGGCAAAAATATAATTAGGTATGAACACACACACACACACACACACACACAACACACACACACACACATATGGAGTAAGAAGTGAAAAATGGAATTAATGCAAAAATAGTGCAAATCGGTAGAGTTTGGCAAGAGTAAAAGGGAGATAAAGATAAGATGGAATACAAATACAAATTGGGAAGCGAGACTTTTACCAAGGCAAGTGAGGAGAAGGCCCTTGGAGTAAGAACTCAAGATGACTCATCATAAGAAAGACACATGGATAGGATTGCTATTATAGTGCTACACATACAGCTCCTAATGAACATTGGTACGGCCTTTGTTTATATACGGATATGAGGGTACCTTACAAAAAGTTCATTGTGACCATGACTAGATTAGAATATGCTATGATGTGCTCTCCAAATACAACTCATTTCCTGTATGTTAGTATATCACAAATAAGTAAATGTAAGTCATTTTCCGTATACATATCACAACTAACCAAATACAACTAATTCCCCGTAAGTTTATGTATCACAACTAGGTAAATCCAGTACTTACAGGAGGCTCAGTTTGCGTAGGTCCTTGAAGGCGTCGTGGTGAACACACTGGATCTGGTTGGCGTTGAGAAGACTGCTCGGCGGTGCAATGGTGGAGGCGGACAGGCAAATACAGTGTTAGACCAAGGGAAGAAAATGCCTGCCTGTATCCGTGTTACATTACAGACAATATTAATTTCAAACTCTAAATTTATAGTACTCACAGCAGCTGCAGGTTGGTCAAGCCACTCAACAACCGGGAGGAAATACTGGTGATCTTGTTTCCGTACAGCACTCTGAGGCGGCCCAGTCATGGCGGGAAAAAGACGAGGAGGTAAATGAGAGTAGAACAGAATAAACAGAAAATCAACAATACGCGCTGAGGTAAATGACATAGATATAAGTAGTTTTGTAATTTTTCGTACATGGTTAAATATGGATAATGTCACGTCACACTTACAGGGAATTCAAGCTGTCCAGCCCGTGGAAGGCGTCGTCTGCTATCTCGCTGATTTCATTGTTGCTCAAGTCACTGAAAGAAGAGAGGCAGCAACTTGTGACTCGCTGACTACAGGTTGATATGACAGTTCAGTTCCTCAAAGCTATAATATATCTATCATCTGTGTATAATTTCGAAGATGATATTTCCCCTTTTTCTTCGATATTAGTATGAAATAACTCTTACCTTCACTATGTTGAACTACCTACTAGTAATGAAAAGGGAAAACATTGACAAGGGAGCAATAATTTTAGTGCATTACTATCATTCAAACTGCTTCTTCCCCTACTGAGAGGAGAGTTTTTGAATGCATTGCGCAAAACTCGTCCTTAAAGTCGATCCACTGTTTCTTTATATATACCTCATATGACAAACAATTTCGTGGTGAATGACAGTGAGGTAACTAAACACAACAAAACTCCAGCTTTGCCCCATGTTATCTTCTTGAGTGCAGGAAGATTTCAGCCATCCTCCATCTCTTTCTCCTTCATATTCTCTGGGCCTTTCCCCAAACCTCCATGTTTTGTCTTCTCCTTCCTACCATCCAGGCTATTCAAAGTTACTCACACCAAGAAGCAACAGTCACCAAACACTGAGTGGGGGTTATTCTGATCTTCATTATCAACCATGACCTCGTCCTTGTTTGTACTTACATACGCTTCAGGAGGCGGTAAGGCGTGAAGATCTTGGAGGGGATGTGGGTGATCTCGTTGTGCTCCAGACGCCTGTGCAGGGAGACAGGTAAGGGTTATATGCGATGATAAGAATGGCAGATACGTAATTTAGAGCTTTGTGATGAAGTTTTGTAAGAAAAATTCAGGATCCATGCACTCAATTTATAGACTATCATATTTGCAAAGTAAAGATATATTTGTCCCAAAGAAAATATTTTGATTCTCATAAATATATCCCTCATGTGTAAGTATATCTATTCCGATTATTTAAGATAACATTCTTGCCACTCAATCTGACAATAAGAATGGGAAAGATCTACAACAATCCTTTTCATGACTGTTAAACATGAACATTACATAAAGAAATAACCGATTAAACTAGTGAGGGTCGACTGTGCTTCAGTGTTGTTGTTTTTGCTCCCACCCGTTACCTACCTCACCTAGACCTGATACAGTGTAGCTAGACGTGTGTGTGTGTGCTTTACTTACAACTCAATCGTATCCTCGGGAATGTGGGTGGGGACGTCAGCCTGGCCTGTGTCGCGGCAGTCCACGATGCCGGCGCCGCAGCGACACGCCCCGGGGCACACAGGGGCCAGCGAGCAGCCGCGGTCCACGCTGTCCACCAAGCCAGCTGTGCGGCAGACATTTAGAAGCTGTGAGTCATGAAGCGTGTGGGAAGGTGCATGCAGGTGACTCATCAGGGGAAGGCAAGCATGAAGGATAAATATAACACTTACGCAGGGAAAAAAAAGTTCCGAGTACACGTAAACCTAAACTATATTAAAAGACATGGGAAATTAAAGTATGACTCAGCAAGGGAAGGCAAGCACGAAGGATAAATATAACCTCACGCGCAAAAAAATGAAGTTCAGAAAACACGTAAACCAAAACTATATTGAAAACAGACAAGAGGAAATTAAACTTGGCAAGAAATAACGCTGCCCTGCATGATAAAGGATTGGAAATCAAAGGTGATCCATCATACACTCTTAACATGTTGGTGTGAGATGAAAAAATCGTATTCATGTTAAGACTTCCGAGGGAGCACATGAATGTAAAAAAATCGAATTCTTAGATAGTCTTGAGTGTAGGCGAGGATAGATAGGTACAGTACAAAGATCACGCCGTGAGTCTTATCTATTCAGTCCTTCGATAATTGGAACACGCAAGACGGCGGGGCTCAATCTGCGTCAGACCTTATTCAACCTGACCTTTGGCTGGATCAATGGAGGA
>JACEEZ010020172.1:27500-37500 GCA_016584305.1 Chionoecetes opilio
TGTCATTCCTCGTCTACAGATAACTCGTAACTCTCATCCAGGAAACAGACTCATTCTACCCGTCGACGCCTCTCGTTATTCAATGGTTTGTTTACATAACTGTACCGCCACAATACAACGCGCCATCGCCACAACAATAACCCGAATACATTTTTAATACAACACTTTCTCCTGTTATTTTCCGTATTTGTTGTGACTAAATTGTGGATACTAAATTACCATATCAACTTTATATTGAATAGCTAACGATATTATTATTATTATTTTTATTTTTTTTACATTTGTGCCTATAGCGCCTGTAGGCAGTGACTTCTAAGGTTGGGATGGTAGGCCCTGGAGGTTCACTTGAGGGCTGTGATGGTTGGCCCTCGCCCGTGGTGGCGCAGGCAGGATTTTTTTTATAGTGACGCCTGTGATTAGAGGTTCATGCCGCCGCCCTGTGTCCTCCGATGCACTCGCAATCGAAGGTAGAGTTAATGGGCAGGGCATTCTTAGGCCACTCGACGGTGAAGAAAGATTTTGGTTCTCACCGGGGATCGAACTCGGGTCACCGAAAACGCCACTCGGAGACGCTAACCACTCTGCTACCGCCTCCCCCAGTAACCTTATATGGTGTTAAAACGCGCAGTCCCCCGTTGGAAAGACACTGAGATCTATCCGACAAATCCTCTAAGTTAGGGTAAGGCATTTTCATCAATAAGTTTTTAGTCAAGGGGAAAAAAATACATACACAAAACGATTTGATGTAAGAAGAAACTCGTGAACTCACATGATAAACAAATAATAAATGGCATCTAAGTTAACTCTAGAATAAATAAAGGGACAAAAACAAGAGCTAAGATACCTGTAAAAAATCAGATTAAAATTTTTCTCTGTAGGTAGGGAGGATAAAGGGCGGAAAAGGTAAAGGAAGGGAAGAAAAAAAGAAGGGATGAAAGTATGAAACAGCTTTTGGTCTATACGGGTTCCGGGAAGACCGCCATCACTGGGTAATTACGTCACGCAGCGAGAGACTAAAGAAAGATGAGGGGGAGAAGGGATCGAGAGGAGAAAAGTGTAGAGGGAATAAAGGTAGGGATAGATAAATGGCTATGTTGGGAAGGATTAAAAGGAAAGCGAAGGGAAGGGAAGGAAGGAAGGAAGGAAGGAAGGAAGGAAGGAAGGAAGGAAGGAAGGAAGGAAGGAAGGAAGGAAGGAAGGAAGGAAGGAAGGAAGGAAGGAAGGAAGGAAGGAAGGAAGGAAGGAAGGAAGGAAGGAAGGAAGGAAGGAAGGAAGGACCAGAAAGAACATAGTGAGAGAACCAAGTAAAAAAGTTAGGGATAACAAGGAATAAAGGCTAAGAAATAAGATACTGAAAAGTAGGAAAGAGAGAAGGAACAGAAAGAACATGGCGAAAATTGAATAAAAAGTTAAAAAGGAATAAAAACCAGAGGAAAGAGGGATAGAAAAATAAGAAAAAAAGGATAAAAACTTTGAAAATAAATAAAGGTAAAAAAATAAGCCATTGAAAATACATATAAGACAGCACATTTAAGAACATTTCATCTTTATTAAAAAGAATAAAAAAAATCCACATCTTTGTAACCTCTTCCAGCCACTGACGGCCAGAAAACAAACAAGAGGCGAATGAGTAACCTCTCGAGACAGGCCACGCGAGACAGAGGGACAGAGTTAATCTTGGCACCGTATACCTAAAGTGGCGCCCTTCACCCTGCTCCTAGGAGAGGCACGTGGCACTGAAGAGGGCCAGAAAGGGAGTGCCACTTTTGTTATCTGCTTCCCCCTGACGCTCACCTCACGCCATACACCACAGTCTCAAAACTTCCACATTGATCTGTATAACTTCCTAACACAGGCTTTCTACAATACTATACTCACGAAGTTCAGAAACTACAAGTGGTTTATAAGAAATCCTATTATGTAGTCCAGACAGGAAGCTTAGTAATACGTGGAATGTAATATTTAATGTGGAATAGAATAGCGGTGACTAAGCTTATGTGTTGTCTATAAGGTTGCCACTTGAGGGTTTATCTCATCCGGAGTCTGGCTGGCTGGCTCCCTTGTGCCCTCTGACCACAGGCACGCGACCACGAGGGGAGGAGAAGAGGGGAAAGAAGGAATGGAGGAAGAGAGGAAATGGGCTGTAAAAATATGGTCCTGTGCGTTTGAAAGGAAGATAAGATAATGAGTGATCCTACGTATATACCCTCATGCCTCTCTGAACCCCAAAGGAAGGGAATTCAACCTCATCAACCTCACAGCCAAGCACTCCCCCTTCCAAACCCTCCCCACACACGCACAACTCCCCCCACTCACCCCCAACATTCCTCGGTGAGTAAGATGGCTTGAAGTCAGTCAGCGGCAGGCAGACAATAATTGTTAGTTTGGGTTTAGCTAAATATTTACACATTTACTACCCTCCCCCCTTAAGTTGACCCCCCCACCTCCTGAACCCTCCTTTTTCACCCTACCCTACCCTAACCGACCCCTGGTCTTAACCACTGCTCATACTCACTCACTAAACAGTTGCCCCTTCTTACTCATCTTCTAAAACTCTTGGACTTTTATAATTAATCTTGCCTATCCATGATGCGTCAGTCTGAACTTTCTCTCCCATCCTTCCTATAAGCCTCATTAAGCGTCATAGATCACCACAAACTTAGAAAAAATTAAAAGGTAAGAAAAAAAATAAGGTGTGTGAAAAAAGTGAAAAAAAAGGTGTTTGTGTAAGTTCATGATAATTCCACCTTTCACTCCTCACACCTACACTAATGAGATGCTCGCTTACCTCAACACTGAACCCAAGATTGCACTGCATCTTCTGAGTCACCTAAATAGCTAAGAGTATCCAAAGTGCCGTCCATTCATTGCAGTTTACATGATGATCTACACACCTTCTTAATTAGCTAACCAAAGCTGCGAGACCAAGTGATGGGCAAAACAAATCTTGCTTTACCCATGTCCTAAATTTTCTCACGTCGCTATGGTTGAAAATCTAACCCTTACAACACGTCTAAATCGGTCTTAATAGCTCTAATTAATCTCCCGTATACAGTAATGGGATAATAGTAAGGACAGATTGACGGAGTGGCAAGAGGAAGAGGAAGAAAGAGATAATTAACTAATTGATTAACTAACTATTGGAGAGGAACTACAGTAACTAACCGCCGGGACAGTCAAGAGAAGGATGACTTGAAACCCGGGGAAACTGAACTCACGATCATTTGTTACTCTTAATATATAGTTGAGGCTTCGTCCAAGCCCTCATGTCCTCAGTTACTCTTCATTCAGTTTCATTGGTCTTATCTTCTCGCCCTTTGCTATTTTCCTATTTCTCCTTGGTTATGTTGGTTATCCCATTGATATATACCAGGAAAAGAGTTGGAAGAGGAGGAGGAGGAGGAGGAGGAGGAGGAGGAGGAGGAGGAGGATAATAGAAAAGAAGATGAAGGAGAAGGAGATGAAGATGATGATAAAAAAAGAAGATGAAGGAGAAGGAGATGATGATAGAAAAGGAGATGAAGAAGTAGAAGTAGTAGAAAAAGAGAAGTAGGAAGCACAACGCGTATACAGTGGAAGGAGGAGGAGAAAGATGATGATGATGATGATGATGATGATGATAAAAAAGAAGAGAAGGAAGAGGAAAAAAATTTGACATAGAAAGAAGAATCATACAGGATATACAAATACTATTTTAGATTCAATGAAGGTAAAAAAGACATTATGAGCAGTATGGAAATTGTCCCTGAGCGAGGGTTTGGGCCAAGCCCATGCTGACGAGGGACTTGGCGAGAGCAAGGTAATGCATCACACAATGGATGCGAGGAGACATACTGTAGTGCTTTGGGCGACACACAGGGAAGAATGAGGTGACCCTTGTTATGATGCGTCGTCTAAAGGGTCACTTTCTCCATGATCCATAAGGAGTGACAAGATGAAGCTATTTTATCCTCACTGTCCCTTGCTTTGATCATCCCTCGCCATTGCGTTGTTTTTCCCCAGATAGAGTAATGGTTGGCAGTGCCTGTGTTCAGTGTTGTTGTTCAGCCTTCCTTCTGCCTCCTCACTCTGTGTTGTGTTTTGTGGTGGTGTGGCCGTTGTGTTCATATTACAAAGCTAAGAGTTTTTTTGTTTTTTTCTATATATTTTTTTGTATTATTTTTGTTTTGTTCTTTATCTATAGATATCTTCTTATTATCTTATTACTTAATTCAGACACGCCTCGCACGGTGTTCTGCCGTTCATTAACTCACTGTTAAGTATATTCTACACTGAATAAAGCTCCTTACTTAAACACTTTACTTTATATCAACTTAGATTTTTGTTTTAACTTTTTCTCCACCCATATATACTCGCTGCACCTAGGCAATGGAGCGCCGCCTCAACACCCTTGGTGTGAGTCTTCTCAGTCGCGAAGGGGACGATCCTCCTGGGGGCGAGGACGCCTCCGAGGGCCTCCCTGCTGCCTCCTCCCGCCTTTATGCTCGCCTGCGTCATAGCCAGACTGTGGCCTTGTCATCCCGTGTTGGCGTGTTTGCCAGGGGCCCTGAGGCGGGGGGCACCGCACTGGCAG
Source organism: Chionoecetes opilio (assembly GCA_016584305.1). NCBI lineage: Eukaryota > Metazoa > Arthropoda > Malacostraca > Decapoda > Majidae > Chionoecetes > Chionoecetes opilio. The sequence continues at coordinate 32,074 of JACEEZ010020172.1, forward strand.
GATCCGTTCAGGAGCATTGTAGCCCTCCGCCAGCAGCTACCCCACCAAGGAGCACGGGACGGCGTACGGGCCGTGGGCGTACCATGCCGGCATGAGGACTTTGTAGGCGTGTGGAACGCCCTCCGCACGTCCCAGATGCGGTATGAAGAACGGCCCACGTCATTGCCAGGGGTGAGCGGGTCCTGAATGCAGAGGTTTGCCCTGCGATGGCCGCGGGGCATCTCGGTGGGCACGTCCTCCTTCCGCATGTACCGCCCGCCCTCCAGCACGCTGATACCCGTGCTCGAGTATTTAAACTCATGGCCATAAAAAGAAAAGAATCGAAGAAGCAGCCAGCCAAGGTCATTCTGGGCATGCTTGGGAGCCTGCAGCTGCAGGAGGTTGGTGGCCATGAGGATAATAGAGTAGGAGGACACGCCTCCGCTGAAGACCTCAGCCAGGCCTATACCTCGAAGGTACTGGCGAACCAGCAGCACCAGCGGCCGCAGGCCCGGGAACTCCTTCACCAGCGCAGCAGCACGCACGGCTCCCTCGCTTCCGAATGACAAGTCGACGTGCAGACCAGTGCGCAGGTGCACGAACTTCACCAGCGGCACAAAAGCCTTGTCCAACACGGTCAGCGAGTGTGGCACTGCCACGCCCAGCTCAATGATGGCGTCCCGCAAGGCTAACAGCGGCTTCGGCGACTCCGGCCACTGGCCCAGCAGCGTTAAGTCCACGTCGCTGTCAGGCAGGTACAGGCCGTTGGCCAGGCTGCCGGTGACGTGGACGATCGCCGCGGGCCACAGGGACGCCACTGCGTGTCGCACATCCTCCACTGGGAGCATTCGCCGCTGGAGCTCCGCCTTGCTGCCGCCTGCCCAGCGTTGGAAGTCCAGCCCCTCCTAGTGCAGGGCTCGCAGGCTGCCGTCATAGCAGTCCCGCGGCCGCTCCCAAGGTGGGGCACGGCGAGGCTGGGGGGGGGGGGGGGGGGGGGGGGGAAGGACGGGACTGAGGTGGGGCACGTTGAGGCTTGGGCTGGACGGTTGGGGCAGTGAGGGGTTGAAGCTTTTCCTCTTCACACTCTTCAACAACAGCCTCTTGCTCATTACGCTCTTCAACAACAGCCTTTTGCTCGTCACACTCTTCAACAACAGCCTCTTGCTCGTCACACTCTTCAACAACAGCCTCTTGCTCGTCACACTCTTCAACAACAGCCTCTTGCTCGTCACACTCTTCAACAACAGCCTCTTGCTCTTCACACTCTTCAACAACAGCCTCTTGCTCGTCACACTCTTCAACAACAGCCTCTTGCTCGTCACACTCTTCAACAACAGCCTCTTGCTCTTCACACTCTTCAACAACAGCCTCTTGCTCGTCACACTCTTCAACAACAGCCTCTTGCTCGTCACACTCTTCAACAACAGCCTCTTGCTCGTCACACTCTTCAACAACAGCCTCTTGCTCTTCACACTCTTCAACAACAGCCTCTTGCTCGTCACACTCTTCAACAACAGCCTCTTGCTCTTCACACTCTTCAACAACAGCCTCTTGCTCGTCACACTCTTCAACAACAGCCTCTTGCTCGTCACACTCTTCAACAACAGCCTCTTGCTCGTCACACTCTTCAACAACAGCCTCTTGCTCGTCACACTCTTCAACAACAGCCTCTTGCTCGTCACACTCTTCAACAACAGCCTCTTGCTCGTCACACTCTTCAACAACAGCCTCTTGCTCTTCACACTCTTCAACAACAGCCTCTTGCTCTTCACACTCTTCAACAACAGACTCTTGCTCGTCACACTCTTCAACAACAGCCTCTTGCTCGTCACACTCTTCAACAACAGCCTCTTGCTCGTCACACTCTTCAACAACAGCCTCTTGCTCGTCACACTCTTCAACAACAGCCTCTTGCTCGTCACACTCTTCAACAACAGCCTCTTGCTCGTCACACTCTTCAACAACAGCCTCTTGCTCGTCACACTCTTCAACAACAGACTCTTGCTCATTACGCTCTTCAACAACAGACTCTTGCTCATTACGCTCTTCAACAACAGCCTCTTGCTCGTCACACTCTTCAACAACAGCCTCTTGCTCGTCACACTCTTCAACAACAGACTCTTGCTCATTACTCTCTTCAAAAACAGCCTCTTCTTTGTAGTCTTCAACAACAGTCTTTTCTCCATAACAATTTCTCAGTTCAACATTCTTTTCTTCACAGTCTTTCAAAACATTCTCTTCCTCAACACAGTCCTTTCCCGATGACAACAACAAGTCTTGCATCAACGCCTGTTGCCTTCTTCTTCCTCTTCTGTTCGTCTTCTTCTTCACTGCCGCCACGGCGGGCTCTGAGGGCAGTGAGGGACCCTGACTCGAAGCCTCGCCGGCCATCTCAAATTGTTCACTCTTCATCAGAAGTTCGTTGTTTGATCCAAAGTACTCTAGGCATTCATCAGGGATAGAGGAGACCTCATCTACCTCTCCAGCCAGTGCTTTGCTGTTAGTCCTTGGTGTGAACGCGTTCAGCAAGTCTTCATCATCCCGCGGAGGGGCTGCAAACACTGTTTCTGGAATGCCTCGCCTCTTGTTCCTTCTTCCGCAACATGTGCCCACCACGAACAAGGCACAAACGGCGACGCTGAATAGAAGCAAAGCGCTGAATAAGAACACTTTGCCTCTGAAGTCTTCGTGTTCCTCGCGCGCCAGCAAGACCTGCTCCTGAAGACAGTGGAGGCGGTGCTCTGCCTTCCGCAGCATCCAGAACACCGTCCACCAGCGGCCGCCACCAGTGGCGTCACCATGAAAAAAAATTAGGGGGGGCTTTAGCCCCGGGGTGGTGATGGGCGAGCGCAGCGAGCCTATCCAGCTGGGGGGTCAGGGGGTAATTTTGAAAATTAATCAGTTCCAGGGTAATTTTGAGGCCCAAAAAAGAGAAGAAAGTGGAATTAAGCTTAATTACATGACACATAAATTAATAGATTTCACCATGCATCATACCATATTACTAAATTTGATAATTTGAAGAAAAATTTTATTCTGTTTATACAAAATAATAAATTGCCATTTTTTTCTCTCCACTAACAACCACAAAAGGAAATTTCACAATGTATGTTTTTGGTTTGTTTCTCAGTAAGGTTTTATCTTTATAATGAAAAAAATATATAAAATATAAACTTACAATATATTCAAGGTAATTTCCCTTATTGCACAAAAACAGGTACATGGATACTGTAGTTAAACAGAAAAAAGTACATAATCATGATAAAGTAACTAAAAAACCGATTTAACCTGCCACCCACTGCCTTACCCTGGCACCCACTGCCTTAACCTGCATACACTGTTTTAACCTGCCTCCTGTCCTGTGTTACCCTGCCTCCCACTGCCTTACCCTGGCTCCCACTGCCTTAACCTGCCTCCCATCCTGTGTTAACCTGCCTCCCGTCCTGTGTTCCCTGCCACCCACTGCCTTACCCGGCTCCCACTGCCTTAACCTGCATACCACTGTGTTAACCTCCTCCGCCTGTGTTACCCTGCCACCCACTGCCTTTCCCTGGCTCCCACTGCCTTAACCTTTCATACCACTGTGTTAACCTGCCTCCCGCCCGTGTTACCCTGCCACCCACTGCCTTACCCTGGCTCCCACTGCCTTAACCTGCAACACTGTGTTAACCTGCTCCCGCTGTGTTACCGCTCCACGCCTTACCTGGGGGACCCACTGCCTTAACCTGAATACACTGTGTTAACCTGCCTCCCGCCTGGGGTTACCCTGCCTCCCACTGCCCTTTCCCCGGCTCCCACTGCCTTAACCTGCCTCCCATCCTGTGTTAACCTGCCTCCCGTCCTGTGTTACCCTGCCACCCACTGCCTTAACCCCGGCTCCCACTGCCTTAACCTGCCCCATCCTGTGTTAACCTCCTCCCCTCCTGTGTTACCCTGCCCACCCACTGCCTTTCCCTGGCACCCACTGCCTTTCCTGCTACCACTGTGGTTAACCTGCCTCCCGTCCTGTGTTACCCTGCCCCCACTGCCTTACCCTTGGGCCCCCCTGCCTTAACCTGCTCCATCCTGTGTTAACCCGCTCCCGTCCTGTGTTACCCTGCCCCCACTGCCTTTTCCCTGGCTCCCACTGCCTTAAAACCCGCCTCCCATCCTGTGTTAACCTGCCTCCCGTCCTGTGTTTCCCTGCCCCCACTGCCTTAAACCCCGGCTCCCACTGCCTTAACCTGCCTCCCTCCTGTGTTAACCTGCCTCCCGTCCTGTGTTACCCTGCCACCCACTGCCTTACCTGCTCCCGTCCCGTGCTACCCTGCCTCCCCTGCCTTACCCTGGCTCCCACTGCCTTTTCCTGCCTACCACGTGTTAACATGCCTCCCGTCCCGTGTTGCCCCGCCTCCCACTGCCTTTACCTGCCCACCACTGTGTTAACAAGCCTCCCCTCCCGTGTACCCTGCCTCCCACTGCCTTACCCTGCCTCCACTGCCCTTTTCCTGCCTACCACTGTTAACAAGGGCCCCCCGTCTTTTGTTACCCGGCCCCCCCACTGCCTTACCCTTTCCTCTCACGGCCTTTACCCGCCTCCCATCCTGTGTTAACGCCTCCCGTCCTGTGTTACCCTGCCACCCACTGCCTTACCCTGGTTCCATGCCTAACCTGCCTCCGTCTGTGTTAACCTGCCTCCCGTCCTGTGTTACCCTGCCTCCCACGCCCTACCCTGGTCCCACTGCCTTTTCCTGCCTCCCATCCTGTGTTAACCTGCCTCCCGTCCTGTGTTACCCTGCCACCCACTGCCTTACCCTGGTTTCCCCCTGCCTTAACCTGCCTCCCGTCCTGTTGTTTAACCTGCCTCCCGTCCTGGTGTTACCCTGCCACCACTGCCCTTAACCTGCCTCCCACTGTGTTAACCTGCCTCCCCTCCTGTGTTACCCTGCCTCTCACTGCCTTACCCTGGGTCCCACTGCCTTTACTGCCTACCACTGTGTTAACATGCCCCCCGTCCCGTAGAATATCTTAGTAAATTTCAAAGGTTTGTTAGCAAACAATTTCAACATTAAATGAAACATCAAACATTTTTCTATAAAAGTGTGAAAAATAAGGTTTTGCTCTGGCATGGAAAATTGGATAAATATTCCTTTTTATTGTTTTTGGGTAGCAGGCTACTAGCAGCAATTTTTGGGGGGCTGAGTCCTTGACTTGGGGGGGCTAAGTCCCCCTTAGCCCCCCCACGGTGACGCCACTGGCCGCCACCCAAGCCATCACACTGGGCAACAGGGTTCCTCGGGGCATCAGGCTTCAGTGGACCCAGCCACCACTAACCTGCCGCAGCCTGCCGCAGGTGACCCATAGTGGTGGTGTGCGTGCCCTCAGCCTGCCACGAGTGCAGGGTGTGGTGCAGGCTGCGCCAAGTGTCCACGGCTGTCCCCGCTCTGCCGGCGATGGCGAGCCACGCCA
>JACEEZ010020172.1:42500-52500 GCA_016584305.1 Chionoecetes opilio
CATCCAGTTCACTCATGATACTAAAAAGGAACACTTAATGACACTCATATTAACTCATCTAGGTGAAGAACCAATAACTGACCCTCAGTCAGAAACCACCACTTCTAGAGGTTCTTCAGACACAGTACTTCTCCTAGAAGTGGAGAAAGTGAAAATGCAGGCATTACAAATGAAGTTAGACTATGAAAGAGCAGAAAAAGAACATGATAGAGAACGTGAAAGAGAAGAAAAAGTTCTCGAACGCGAATACCAGTTACAAATACAAGAGCGTGAAAGAGCAGAAAAAGAGCATGAAAGAGCAGAAAAAGAGCGTGAAAGAGCAGAAAAAGAACATGATAGAGAACGTGAAAGAGAAGAAAAAGTTCTCGAACGCGAATACCAGTTACAAATACAAGAGCGTGAAAGAGCAGAAAAAGAGCGTGAAAGAGCAGAAAAAGAACATGATAGAGAACATCAGTTAAAAGTCCTCGATCTGCAGAATAAAGGTCACGCCACTCAAACTCCAAATAAATTACAATTAACAAAAATTTTGCCTCTTTTACCTCAGTTCTCTGATTACGATCCTGAAGCTTTCTTTAGAGAGTTCGAATCCTCTGCCACGCATTTTCAGGTACCTAAAGAGGATTGGACCTGGCTTGTCAAGCCAAAACTTAATGGAAAGGCTTTATCTGTTCTAGACAGTGTGCAGGATAATGCCGATTATGATGTAGTTAAAGATGCTATACTTACAGCTTACGCGGTCACCACAGAAAGATACCGACAAAACTTCCGCAACATGAACAAAAATACTGGTCAAACTTACCTAGAATTTGCCTCAGAGAAATTCAGAGTCCTTAAAAACTGGCTCAAGTCTGCATCAGTCACCACTTATGACGATCTGGTAAATCTCGTAGCACTGGAGGAATTTAAACGTAAAATATCCTATTCAATCATGTTGCACATTACAGACAAGGATGAGACAAACCTACTCAAGCTGCTAAAATAGCAGATGTCTTTTCCTTAGTACATCGCCCTGTATCCTCGGGAGAGAAGAAGGCTCAGTCCATTGTAAGTTCAGGTGCAAGTTATGAAAAGGATGGTAAGTCTGTAGATAGTGGTTCCAAGCCAAGTGTGTTCTGCTATTTCTGTAAGAAAACTGGCCACCTCATAAAGAACTGTCCTGACCCTAGGTGTAAAGTAGCTAAAATGGGCACATTTTCTAAACCAGTTGCTTCGGTGAACACAATAATTCCACTCCCTTTTGTTACTGATCCTTTCAAACCCTTCAGGTCACAAGGTACTGTCTCCCTCGACTCTGACTCTGAGAGCGCCCTCTCCAGATTATGCGGGATACTGCTTCTGCCCAATCAATCCTCTTAAAATCTGCACTTCCAGGAGTAGAACGGAAGTATACAGGGGAGAAGGTGTACCTCAAGGATTTTCACCAGACTTTCCCCGTACCTCTGGCTAGGGTGTACCTTGATTGTCCGCTTGTTAAGGAGTAGTAACCATTGCTGTCAGTGAGGACAAGTCTTTACCCATTCCTCATACTAACTTCCTGTTAGCTAACGATCTGGCTGGTGAGTTAGTCATTCCACCCCTTGTCACTAATAACTCACCATTACCATACAACCCCACAGCTCACATGGAAAAGGAGCAGCCAAATCTTTTCCTAACTGTGCCGTTACCCGTGCACAGGTCCGAAGCAACTGCCCAAATACCCCTCAGCCCTTGTCAACTACCACTCCTCGTACGCCTAACGTAAGTCTTGGCAAGGTATTCTCTGAACAACTACTTGCTGAGGCTCAACGAGACGATGCTACTCTGTCTCGGTACCATGCCAGAACCATTCCTAAAGATCAGATCACTCATTCCCCTTCTTTCTATTACCAGGACAAAGTTCTTATGAGGCTATTCAAACTGCATAACTTTCTGATGATGCCACTTGGGCTGAAGTTCACCAAATTGTATTGCCATCAACTTGAGAGAGCCAATCATGGAGATCGCTCATGGAGAACAAGCCGGTCACATAGGAATTAAGAAAACTTGTGACAAAATACTCAATGATTTTTACTGGCCAGGATTAAAAAAAGACATAACTTCAATGATAAATTCATGTCACACTTGCCAGATTATGGGAAAACCTAACCAAATATTCCTCAGTACCCACTCCAACCTATCCAAGTGCCTGAGGAACCTTTTCAAAAGATCATCATTGACATCGTTGGCCCATTGCCCAAAACTAGGAGAGGGAACCAATACATCCTCACTATTATGTGTCCAACCACCCGATACCCTGAGGCTTTCCCACTTAAAAACATTACCAGCCAAAACAATTGTGTCAAAACTCACTCAACTGTTCACTACCTTTGGCATACCTAGGGAAATTCAAAGTGACCGCGGCACAAATTTCACGAGCGGTCTCTTTGCAGCAGTTCTGGCAGAGCTTGGAATCACACAGACTCTATCTACGGCATACCATCCTCAATCACAAGGTGCTTTGGAGAGATGTCACCAGACCCTTAAGGCACTTCTCCGCAAGTTTTGTCATGACAAGGACCAAGAATGGGACGAAGCCTTACCTTTCGTCCTATTCGCCATACGGGAGGACCACCCAACGGTCCCCTTGGTGTTGCTCCCTTTGAGCTATGTTTGGTCGTAGGTTAGGGGGCCACTTAAGGTAATCAAAGACAGATTGCTAAACAACACTACAGTAAACTTGTCACTATCACTCAATACATTGAGAAACTTAAGATACTCTTGACCAAGTCCGCTCATTTGCTCGAAGCAATCTCAAACAAGCTCAAGGGGTAATGAAAAAACACTTTGATAGTAAAGCTAAAGTAAGAACATTCAATGAAGGTGACCAAGTCCTTGCTTTCATTCCAGTCTTTGGTTCACCTTTACAAGCTAAATACAGGTCCTTATAACATCAGTAAGAAGGTCAGTGACAATAACTATATCATAAACACTCCCGACCGCCGTAAAAGCACTCAGCTAATTCACATTAATCTACTGAAATTATACAAGAGTAGACCAAACCTTGGCACCTGATACAAATAAAATACCTGATTCAAATACAATGCCAGTTTGCACCATTTCTGTACCTGAAAATACCACCACCCTTGTAACAGGTACAGATTGTGAAAAAAACTCAACCATACTTGGTAATCTCAGAGATTACCTAACACACCTATCTTCCTCTCACAGGAGAGACATAACCACCATTATGCTAAACCATAAAGATGTCCTTGGCGATCATCCTAAATTATGTAACATGACCTCCCACGATGTCGAGCTTCTCCCAGGAACCTCTCCTCTTCGTCAACCACCCTACCGACTACATCCTCGGAAATGTGACCAGATGAGGCAAGAGGTGGATTATCTACTCCAGCAGGGACTGGCTATTCCCAGCCAGTCTCCGTGGGCGTCACCATGTATTCTCGTCCCCAAGGAGGATGGACAACTGCGCCTCTGCACGGACTACCGCAGAGTAAACGCTGTGACTGTTCCGGACGCCTACCCTCTACCAAGAATAGATGATCTCATCGACAAGGTTGGACAGACTAATTATATAACAAAAATTGACTTACTGAAGGGATACTACCAAATACCCCTTACGGAAAAGGCCCAATAAATATCAGCCTTCATCACACCCTTTGGTCTTTTCCAATACAGAGTCATGCCTTTTGGGATGAGGAATGCCCCTTCTACCTTCCAAAGGGCAATGGACTACTTATTACAGGATCTGGCTGGAGTTTCTGTATACTTAGACGACATTCTGATATTTACAGAGCATTGGGAGCAGCACCTTCTAAAACTCCGGGAAGTGTTGACCAGGCTGCAGGGAGCACAACTGACCATCAAGCTGGCCAAGACCACCTTCAGCCGAGCCAACGGTGACATACCTGGGACACGAGGTGGGACAAGGCCAAGTACGACCCAAAATGGCCAACATCTCCGCCATCTTGGAGTACCCTGCCCTACTACTCGGAAGGCCCTACGGCGCTTTCTGGGTATGGCAGTTTACTACCGGAGATTCTGTCCCAACTTCGCGGCCGCTACCGTCCCTCTCACCCGGCTCACTAGTTGGGGCTGTGACCTACAACTGGACGGACGTCTGCCAAGCCGCCTTCAACCAACTTAAGAACTTCCTGTCCCAGGGTCCCGTGCTCATCGCTCCCGACTTCGCCAAACCCTTTGCTCTGCAAACAGATGCCAGCGACACCGCCTTAGGAGCTGTACTCTTACAAGAGGTGGAGGGCATTCTTCACCCCTTGGCATACCACTCCAGCAAGTTCAACATCCACCAAAAGCGGTACAGCACCATCGAGAAAGAACTCCTGGCAATCGTCTCAGCGGTACAAAAATTTCAGTGTTATCTCCAGCCAAGTCAAGATCCTTTAAAAGTCTACACTGATCACAACCCTCTGTCCTTCCTAAATCGCGCCAAGTTTACCAATCAACGCCTTCTCCGATGGTCTCTCTTCCTCCAACCTTACAACCTGACCATCATCCACATCAAGGGCACCGACAAAATCATTGCAGACGCTCTCTCTCGCACCTAGAGGCTCACCTTGACCAGTTCAACTCCTACGACTCCACTTCTTCCCAGTGGCGTCGTCTTATGGGGGGAGGTATCATAAGCCTCGCCTTATCCTCATCCTGTGTGACACACACACACACACACACACACACACACACACACACACACACACACCACACACACACTGCCTGGAGTACCACTAACTACCCTTCCTCAATCAACACGAAGGAAGGCACCGGAACTACTCCGGGATCTCGCCGGTTTGTTTCGACTCAAAGCTGAGTGAAGCAGCCCCAGGCAAAATACGAGGGCATTTATAAACCTCGTTTTCTTTTGTTAGTCAGTCATCTGTAAATAGCTGAAGCGTTACTACTCTCTCGAGGAACATAGCAGTAACACCATTCTTGTGCCTTTAAGTAAGTACCAACCAGTCAACATTAGCACCGGGGACTCTACTCAAGTCAACTCACATTATTATTATTAGCTTTACTACCTGGTGGTGAAATTCATCTTAGTATTCTTTTTGTGTTTTTCTCTAGGGTTAATTATCTTGTGTTATGTACATATTGGTCATTTAGTTATATAAGCATTTTCTTTAGTCATCTCTGTTTGTGTTTCAAAAGCAAGATCATCTTAACTCCTTGCTACAAGGTGATTTATTTGATATTATTAAATTGTTATTGTTATCTACTTCTTTCCATCACCTTTTTGTTATGGTTTCGGGCGTTTCAGTCTCGCTACTCATTCCTCTAGACAACTCACTGTCTCGCCGTACATATATTATATATATAAATAATAGTATATATATATATATATATATATATATAATATATATATATATATATATATATATATATTGTTCCTCCTATTGTTCTCAAAAACTGTGCTTCTGTGCTTGCACCTTGCCTGGTCAAACTTTTCCGTCTTTGTCTATCTACTTCCACCTTTCCTTCTTGCTGGAAGTTTACTCACATCCAACCTGTTCCTAAGAAGGGTGACCGTTCTAATCCTTCAAACTACCGTCCTATAGCTTTGACTTCCTGCCTTTCTAAAGTTTTTGAATCTATACTTAATAAGAAGATTCTTAAGCATCTATCTGCTCACAATCTTCTCTCTGATCGTCAGTACGGTTTCCGTAAAGGGCGATCTACTGGCGATCTTCTAGCTTTCCTAACTGAATCTTGGTCATCCTCCTTTAGAGGTTTCGGTGAAACTTTTGCTGTTGCCCTTGACATATCAAAAGCTTTTGATAGAGTCTGGCACAAATCTTTAATTTCCAAACTACCCTCATTCGGTTTCTATCCTTCTCTCTGTACCTTCATCTTAAGTTTCCTTACAAACCGTTCTATTGCAGCTACTGTAGATGGACATTGTTCTTCTCCTAAATCTATCAATAGTGGTGTTCCCCAGGGTTCTGTCCTATCACCCACTCTCTTTCTATTATTCATTAATGATCTTCTAAGTCTAACTCAAAGCCCTATCCACTCCTACGCTGATGATTCTACCCTGCATTTTTCAACGTCGTTTATCAGACTTCCAACTCAACAGGAACTAAGTGATTCACGGAGAGATGCCACCGAGCGCCTAACTTCTGATCTTTCTATAATTTCTGATTGGGGCAAAGCAAACCTTGTTTTGTTCAATGCCTCAAAAACCCAATTTCTTCACCTATCTACTCGATAAAACCTACCAGATAACTATCCCCTCTTCTTCAATGACACTCAACTGTCTCCTTCTTCTACAATGAACATTCTAGGACTATCCTTTACTAAAAATCTGAACTGGAAATCTCACATCTCATCTCTTGCTAAAACAGCTTCTAAGAAGTTAGGTGGCCTGTGGCGTCTGCGTCCTTTTTTTTCTCCCTCCCAATTGCTTGCTCTCTACAGGGGCCTTATCCGCCCATGCATGGAGTATGTCTCGCATGTTTGGGGAGGATCCACTCATACAGCTCTCCTAAACAGGGTTGAGTCAAAAGCTTTTCGTCTCATCAACTCCTCTCCTCTGACTGACTGTCTTCAATCTTTAAATCACCGACGCAATGTTGCTTCTCTTGCTCTCTTCTACCGTTATTTTCATGCTCACTGCTCTTCTGAACTTGCTAACTGCATGCCTCCCTCCCTCCCGCGGCCTCGCTGCACAAGACTTTCTACTCATTCTCATCCCTATTCTGTCCATCTTCCTAATGCTAGAGTTAATCAGTATCTTTACTCTTTCATCCCTTTCACTGGTAAACTCTGGAACTCTCTTCCTGTCTCTATTTTTCCACTTTCCTATGACTTAAATCTTTTCAAAAGAAGAGTAACAAGACACCTCCCGAACTAAATTGGCTCACCCTTCTGTTTTTATTTTATTCTCTTACTGTCTTCTTTATAGGGACTGGCAACTAAGCGGGCTTTGTGTTACCCATTTTTGTTGTGCCCTTGGCCAGTTCCTTGTGATGTAAAAAAAAAAAAAATATATATATAAGAACATAAGAAAATAAGGTAGCTACAACTAGACGTGGTAGTTCCTGTTACTTAACATGAACGATGTTAAGTGGATGTTAACTACATCCACTTTCATCCCCATCCATGAAATTGTCTAGCCTCCTTTTTAAGTTCCTTATTGACTCCGCACTAACTACCTGACGACTGAGTCCATTCCAATTATATACCACCCTATTTGTGAACTAGTTTTATACTATTATGTTCAAGAATGTGTCATCTTTATCGCACAGTCGGTACAGAATTACATATCCCCGGCGTGGCGATCCTTGGTGCCGGGATAAAGCCCCTTGCACACATTACATATCCCCGGCGTGGCGATCCTTGTTGCGGGATAGCCCTTGCACCATTACATACCCCCGGGGATCCTTGTTTGCCGGGATAAGCCCTTGCAACATAAATACCGGGGTGATCTAGAATGACGGGATAGTCCTGTTACTAACATGAACGATGTTGAAGTGGATGTTAACTACATCCACTTTGCATCCATCCATTAAATTGTCTAGCCTCCTTTTTAGTTCCTTATGAACTCCGCCACTACTACCTGACGACCTGAGTCCGGAATATAACCCTTGAACTATATACATTATGTCCGAATGTGTATCTTTATTGCCATAGTTACAGAATTACATATCCCCGGCGTGGCGATCCTTGGTGCCGGGATAAAGCCCCTTGCACACATTACATATCCCCGGCGTGGCGATCCTTAGTTGCCGGGATAAAGCCCCTTGCACACATTACATATCCCCGGCGTGGCGATCCTTGGTTGCCGGGATAAAGCCCCTTGCACACATTACATATCCCCGGCGTGGCGATCCTTAGTTGCCGGGATAAAGCCCCTTGCACACATTACATATCCCCGGCGTGGCGATCCTTGGTTGCCGGGATAAAGCCCCTTGCACACATTACATATCCCCGGCGTGGCGATCCTTAGTTGCCGGGATAAAGCCCCTTGCACACATTACATATCCCCGGCGTGGCGATCCTTGCTTGTCGGGATAAAGCCCCTTGCACACATTACATATCCCCGGCGTGGCGATCCTTGGTTGTCGGGATAAAGCCCCTTGCACACATTACATATCCCCGGCGTGGCGATCCTTAGTTGCCGGGATAAAGCCCCTTTCACACATTGTAGAGTAGCGCGCAGTATTGTGGCGACTCGTTACGCGCGAAAACACGTGGACGTACTCGTAGGTACTCGTGGATAGTCGCCATCAAATCGTATCAAGTAGTGAGAGTCGTGGCAGGGTCGCGATGTGTATGCGTGCGAGGGGCTGGAAATTTTGGTCATGTTCAAAATCTGGCCGCGCAACGTCACGACTTTTGGATGCTTAGCGGATGCGTAGCGGATGCGTAGCGGATGCGTAGCGGACGCGTAGCCGGGTCTGGAGTCCAAGCGTGTTCATCTCTCCGTTTTCTATAGTGATGGTATACTTGTGCATTCCACGTGTGGTTAGACTGCTTCCCTCTTTGTAATAGATTTGCCTATATGCTAAAAAAAAAAAAAAAAAAAACCTCTGCACTCGGTCGCTGGTGCATCTGCAATTATAGTTAGCGTTAATATTGATGTGTAAGGAGAGCAAGACAGAGAGAGAGAGAGAGAGAGGCTGAAGTTCCGGGTTCGATCCCCGGGCGTAGCGGAAACAGTTGGGCTGTTTCCTTAAAACCCGAGCCCCTGTCCACCCAGCAGTGAATGGGTACCGGGTGTTAGCCGGGGGTTTGTGACCCGCCTCCCGGGGTGCTGGCTTCGGCCAACACTATAAGCACTAGCAGACAGCTCTCTCTCCTCCAAGGAGGAGAGAGAGAGCTCTCTGGTTACAGTGGAGATCCATCTCAGCTGCGTCGATAACTGACGAAATTCTTTAAAACAAACAAACAAAACAAAAACAAACATGTCTTATCAGGTCAGGTCAAGTGTCACTCCCTCTCTCTCCCTCCCTTTCTTCCTCCCTCTCCCTACCTACCTACCTACCTACCTACCTCTCTCTCTCTCTCTCTTACCTGTGTCTCTAAGTAGACCTTAGCACATGTGTTTCTGTATGTACTTTTGTCTTAATAAATGTATCAAATCAAATCTCTCTCTCTCTCTCTCTCTCTCTCTCTCTCTCTCTCTCTCTCTCTCTCTCTCTCTCTCTCTCTCTCTCTCTCTCTCTCTGTCGAAATTTAATCGATAAACGCGAGCCAAAGCCGCTCAAGCCGGCTTGAGGCAAGACCGCTTGACGACGGTTAGGCCAAGGGACAGGTTGGCTAGAGTATGGGATGACCAGTGTACAAGTTGGACAAGGGACAAGACGACTTCGTTACGGTATGACCTGATACCCAATTGACTTGAGTCTCATATGACTTGGGACGAAAATGTCTTGGGGATCATTTGACTACATTACCAATCGCCTCTGTACCATTTGACATGTAACCGTGCGGGGGTGGGGGGGTCCCACGCTATACGGCCCCTATAAGACCCCCCCCTCAGTAGACGGGTCCTGTTCTACACGCCCACCATCTTCGCCTGCGCCTATAGAGAAAGGGGGGGAGGAGGGGGTACCTTATTGCACCAGCCACTACAATTTTTTGTAAAGAAAAGTCTGATTAAAATAGAGGGAGACTAAAGAGCATTATCTAAATGTCCCCCCCCGCACCCCCCTACCGCACCCCTCCCCCCCGCACCTCCCTACCGCACCCCTCCCCCCGCACCCCCCTACCGCACCCCTCCCCCCGCACCCCTCCCCCCGCACACCCTCTCGCCCCCCTTCAAAACAACCCGAAAATTCGTGAAAGAACGTGAATTCGACATGATTGAGCCCAAAGTCACTTATACCAGGTATAAGTTACTTTGATTGAGCCTATACCGTTATCTCAGGACGTTAGCGTGTCAGTAGTTCAGATACGAGTGTCTTGCCCCTGCCTTGTCATGCTGCTAACGGGAAGAACGTAAAGCACAGCTGTAAGCAAACTCCCTTTCCTCATGGTGGAATGTTGATGTTAGATGACA
>JACEEZ010020172.1:57500-60000 GCA_016584305.1 Chionoecetes opilio
ATACCTCACCACTCATTACTCACACATCCATACCTCACCACTCATTACTCCCACATCCATACCTCACCACTCATTACTCCCACACATATATATCACCACTCATTACTCACACATATATATCACCACTCATTACTCACACCCATACCTCACCACTCATTACTCACACACCCATACCTCACCACTCATTACTCCCACACCCATACCTCACCACTCATTACTCACACACCCATACCTCACCACTCATTACTCACACACCCATACCTCACCACTCATTACTCACACCCATACCTCACCACTCATTACTCACACATCCATACCTCACCACTCATTACTCACACATCCATACCTCACCACTCATTACTCACACACCCATACCTCACCACTCATTACTCACACATCCATACCTCACCACTCATTACTCACACACCCATACCTCACCACTCATTACTCACACCCATACCTCACCACTCATTACTCACACCTCCATACCTCACCACTCATTACTCACACACCCATACCTCACCACTCATTACTCACACATCCATACCTCACCACTCATTACTCACACATCCATACCTCACCACTCATTACTCACACACCCATACCTCACCACTCATTACTCACACATCCATACCTCACCACTCATTACTCACACATCCATACCTCACCACTCATTACTCACACCCATACCCAGAGCTGGGCAGTATTTAAATACATTTGTATTTAAATACATTTGTGTATTTAGAACTGTATTTATAAATACATTGGTTTTCACGTATTTTAATACAGTATTTAAATTCTTTAATAAGTATTTAAATACATTGTATTTAAATACTCATAATATAAAAATATAAATACTTTCATCAGTTAATTACTCAATAACCTCAATTAATAATCTCAATTACTCAAGATAATTGATCAATTAATTACATATACAATAGGAAAGTATCCTTTATCATTTATCAAGCATTTAGTATTGTTAATCAAGAATTACTGAATTCATGTTAAAAATTGTGCGTATTTAAAATGTATTTACAAATGTATTTAAATACATTCCTAAAATGTATTTAGTATTTGGTATTTAGATACATTTCTCCCATGTATTTAGTATTTAGTATTTAAATACATTCAATGTATTTAGTGCCCAGCTCTGCCCATACCTCACCACTCATTACTACCACACCCATACGTATATATCACCACTCATTACTACCACACTCATATATATCACCACTCATTACTACCACATTCATATATATCACCACTCATTACTCACACCCATACCTCACCACTCATTACTCCCACACTCATAGCTCACCACTCAATACACACACTCATACCTCACCACTCATTACTCCCACACCCATACCTCACTACTTATTACTCACACACTCATACCTCACCACTCATTACTCCCACACTCATACCTCACCACTCATTACTCCCACACTCATACCTCACCACTCATTACTCCCACACCCATACCTCACCACTCATTACTCCCACACCCATATCTCACCACTCATTACTACCACACTCATTACTCCCACACTCATACCTCACCACTCATTACTCCCACACTCATACCTCACCACTCATTACTCCCACACTCATACCTCACCACTCATTACTCCCACACTCATAGCTCACCACTCATTACTCACACTCATACCTTACCACTCATTACTCACACATCCATACCTCACCACTCATTACTCCCACACCCATACATCACCACTCATTACTCCCACACCCATACATCACCACTCATAACTCCCACACCCATACCTTACCACTCATTACTACCACACCCATTCCTCACCACTCATTACTCCCACATCCATACCTCACTACTCATTACTCCCACACCCATATCTCACCACTCATTACTCACACACCCATACCTTACCACTCATTACTACCACACCCATTCCTCACCACTCATTACTCCCACACTCATACCTCACCACTCATTACTCACACACCCATACCTCACCACTCATTACTCCCACACCCATACCTCACTACTCATTACTCCCACACCCATATCTCACCACTCATTACTCCCACACCCATACCTCACCACTCATTACTCACACATCCATGTCTCACCACTCATTACTCACACACCCATACCTCACCACTCATTAATCACACATCCATACCTCACCACTCATTACTCACACATCCATACCTCACCACTCATTACTCCCACACTCATTACTCCCACACTCATACCTCACCACTCATTACTCACACATCCATATCTCACCACTCATTACTCACACATCCATACCTCACCACTCATTACTCCCACACTCATTACCACAATCATACCTCACCACTCATTACTCCCACTCTCATTATTACCACACTCATACCTCACCACTCATTACTCACACTTATACCTCACCACTCATTACTCCGACACTCATACCTCACCACTCATTACTCCCACACCCATACCTCACCACTCATAACTCCCACACCCATACCTCAC
>JACEEZ010020172.1:62500-91100 GCA_016584305.1 Chionoecetes opilio
TATTAAATGATATATTGGGTACTGTAATATCAAGATCAAGAACTAGAACTGTCGCCGACAATTGGAACTCCCGCCGACGTGAAAAATTGGAACAGTCGCCGATATCGGCGACAGTTCCTATCGGCGACAGTTCCAGGTACCGTGGCGATGCTGTACTGCATCGGGCCGCTCTTCAGTACCCTGCCCAAGGTGAGCCAGGGGAACCATCGGCTGCCTCGGCGCCTCGCCTTGAGACTCACTAACAATATCATCTCTTCTTCTTCTTCTTCTTCACTTTCTGTTTAACGTCAGATTTTCCCATAATGTCTTATGAGGTTAGACGGCCGATGATACGCTTCCAGCTATCTCTATCCATTGCCTCTACTTCTTCAATGCCCAATGCTGCATGCCAGATCCTCTTCCACACACTGCCTCCATGTCTTCCTCGAGCCTGACAATTCTAACCTGTCTCATCGTGTAGATCTCTTCATTCCGAGTCTTTTGAACCCAACTTCCCATGGCGCAATTAAATAGTAATGGCAACATCATCACCACATCATCATCTTATACTAACATACTTGGCTATAGGATTGACCTCCATAAAGCTGGTGACGACTTAACATAAGGAAGCTACAAGAGGTGGAGGACCTACACGTGGTAGTTCCTGTTACTTAACACTACCTACATCCACCTTTCATCCCCATCCATGACACTGTCCAGCCTCCTTTTAAAACTCCCTAATGACTCCGCACTAACTACCTGACGGCTGAGTCCATTCCAATCATTTACCACCCTATTTGTGAACCAGTTTCTACCTATTTCTTTTTTTAGTCGACGTTTTCCCAGTTTGATTCTGTTACTTCTTATTCTACCCTGATTACTAGCCGTAAGAAATTTTCCTACATCGCCTTTATTATATCCCTTTAGCCTTATAACCTCAGCACTTCTACTTTGAACACTCCTGGCAATGAATCCTAAAACCATTCCAAGCATCTACCACCCTATTTGTGAATCAGTTTCTATTTCTTTTTTGACTCGATGTATTTCCAGTTTGAATCCGCTACTTATTGTTCTTCTACTTTCTATTATTTCTGTTCTTCTACCCTGATTACTAAGTTACTAACCCGCCGCCCTGACATCACCGTGTGCCTCCCCCTGCAGTGCGTGTTGTCCTCCGTCATCCTGGTGTCGCTCAAGGGTCTCTTCCTACATGTGAACGACTTTCCCAAGCTGTGGTCGTCGTCCCGCCTCGACGCCGCCATCTGGCTCACCACCTTCGTCACCTGCGTCGTGGTGGACCTCGACTACGGCCTCGTGGCGGGCGTGGCGGCCTCGGCGGTGGTGCTCCTCCTCCGCGCCCAACGCCCCTCAGCCCTCCGCCTCGGCCACGTGCCCTTCACTGACCTCTACCTCGACATGGACACCTACCACAAGGTGAGACTATAAACCACTGGGTACGAAAACAAACCCACATAACCTAACCTAACCCTAACCTAACCTAACCTAACCTAACCTAACCTAACCTAAGCTAACCTAAGCTAACCAACCTAACATAAGCTAACCTACCACACGGTGATACTATAAACCCCTGGGGGAAAAAACCCATCAGATAATAAGGAAGCTACAAAAGGCCGCGAGACCTACACGTGGTAGTTCCTGTAAAGTTAAACCCACATTGAAACCTGAAAAAACCCCACATTTCTCTCTTCTCAAGCTGAAGGGCGTCACCTGTGCCTCTTGACCTACAGCACACGCAGGTGTATTTGTGACTTTAAGCAACTTTGCCTTTCACCTCTTCATCACCCTATGGAATATGAGTTTCTTTTCGCGTCAAAACTCTCCTTCTCGTAGCTTTGACATAGTGAATGACTGCACACAACCTGTCCGAGGCCTAGAGGCAGTATTATGACCCCTGCTGCTGCTGCCTCCCTTCTGTACCCACACTGGCGCTAGATCAATTGACTTTAAATAGATGGATGGATAGACAGATGGTCAGTTAATCTAGCTCTGCAGCGCCCTGTCTCTCACGCCGCTAATCACACCCATCTCCCCCTCGCTCTCTGCAGGCGGTGGAGGTGCCCGGCGTGAAGATCTTCCAGTTCGGCGGGCCGCTTCACTTCGCCAACGCCTCCTACTTCCACGCCAGCCTCTACTCCGTCACGGGCCTCGACGCTCCCTCCACCAAGGCTCAGCCCGGCATCGCCAAGGGCATCACGGTGCGTTATTACAGCACCTTGCCGCCCTCCGTGCACTATACATCTGACAGGTTGAACCATTGTAATAAGTGTGTGTGTGTGTGTGTGTGTGTGTGTGTGTGTGTGTGTGTGTGTGTGTGTGTGTGTGTGTGTGTGTGTGTGTGTGTGTGTGTGTGTGTGTGTGTGTGGTATACAGGCGTCATCGGCACCCACCCATGTCCCCACAGGTCGAGAAGCCGCTGTTCTCCGCCAAACTGGACTCTGAGCTCCACGCGTCCCCGGCGCTGGGGCTTCCCGAGTCGGGCGTGCGGCGGTGCGAGAACCACGCCTACACCGTCAGCCAAGACTACGACAGGTTTGTGTACGACCTGAATAACGGCAAGAAGCCTGAGGGTAAGGCTAGTCAGGCCGGCACCAGCCAGGGTGATGTCAGCCAAGACGACACGAGTGGCATTGATGTCAGCCAGGATGATGCGAGCCAAGGCGGTATAAGCCAAGAAGATGTCAGCCAAGGTTTTTCGAGCCAAGAGGATGTCAGCCAGGATGATGTGAGCCAGGATAATGCGAGCCAAGAAAATGTCCGCCAAGGCACTTCAAGCCACAGTCACGCCCAACCCAGAAGAACCCCCGGGGCTGCCCCGCTTTACCACGGGGGCCCCCGCGGGACAAGCAATAAGGGGGGGTGGCAGATGGCCGTATCCCCCGCCCCCCGGGGCCCAGACGCCCCTATCACCCATCCCCCCTGCCCCCTGCCGGTAAGTCCCCGCTGAAAACTTCCGTCCCGGCGGGTCCGCTCCCCCTTCCCCCCCCACACCCTCCAAATTCACCCCATCCCCTACCTTTTCCGCCCCCTCGAACCCCCTCCACCCCCCGGACCCCGCATCCCCGCCGGTTTTTCCCCCGCCCCCTCCGGGTGCCCCTATCACCCTGCCTTTCCCCTGATAATGGGTGTGTTGGGTGTTGTTGGTGTTTTGGGTTTGTTGGGTGTTGACCCACCCTCCGGAACCCCCTGTCCCCGGGGAAGCCCCTGTTCCCCCGGGCCGGAAGCCCCGTCCCCCCGGTGCCCCCGCTTCCCCCCCGGAAAGCCCCCGCCCCCCCGGCCGGTAAACCCCGCTACCCCCCGGGGTAACCCCCCATCCCCCTCCCGGAAGTTTGGTACCCACCTTCCCCGACCCCCCTGGGTAACCCCCTATCAAGGGCCCCTAACACCCGGGTAGTCCCGCCACCCTGCTTATGTCCCGATTACGGAACCCCCTATAGCCGGAAGTCCCCCTTACCAAGGGATGTCCCCGATAGGGGGAACCCCCTGAATCATGCCTATGTCCCCGGCCCCCTCCGGTAAAATCCCCCAAACCCCCCCAGAACCCCGCACAGGGAAAAGTCCCGCATCCCCCTCCGGAAGCCCCCAACCGCGGGTAAGCCCCGAAAAGGGGGGCCCCTGATCCCCCGGTGCCCCGACCCCGCCAAGCCCCTGATCCCCCGCGGAAGTCCCCTCATCACCCTCCCGGGTAAGTCCCCTGCATCACCCTCCCGGAAAGCCCCCTGCATTACCTGCCGGTAAGTCCCCTGACACCTCCCGGTAGTCCTGCTCCCCCTCCCGTTAATCCTGCATCACCCTCCCGGGAAAAGCCCCCTGCATCACCCTCCCGGAAAATCCCCTGATCCCCTCCCGGGTAGCCCCCTGCATCACCCTGCCGGTAGCCCCCTGCATCACCCTGCCGGTAGTCCCCTGAATCACCTCCCGGTACCCCCCTGCTCACCCTCCCGGGTTATGTCCCCTGCATCCCCCCTGCGGGTATGTCCCCTCATCACCCTCCCGGTAAGCCCCCTGCTCACCCTGCGGGTTGTCCCTGCATCCCCTCCCGGGTAAGTCCCCTGCATCACCCTGCCGTAGCCCCCTATCACCCTGCCGGTAAGCCCCCTGCATCACCCCCGGAAAGTCCCCGCATCACCCTGCCTTTAAGTCCCCTGCATCACCCTCCGGAAGCCCCCTGATCCCCTGCCGAAAAGTCCCCTGCATCACCCTCCCTAAGCCCCCCCTGACACCTTCCGAAAATCCCCCTCATCCCCCTGCCGGTAAGTCCCCTGCATACCCTCCCGGGTAAGCCCCCTGATCACCCTGTGGTATGTCCCCTGCATCCCCCTGCCGTTAGGTCCCCTGCATCCCCCTGCCCGGTAATCCCCTGCATCCCCCTCCCGGTAGTCCCCTGATCCCCCCTCCCCCGGAAGTCCCCTGCATCACCCTGCCGAAAGCCCCCTGCATCACCCTGGGTAGTCCCCTGCATCCCTGCCGGTAGTCCCCGATCCCCCTGGGGTAAGCCCCCCTGCATCCCCTGCGTATTTTTCCCTGCATCCCCTGCCGGTAGTCCCCTGCATCCCCCTGGGTAGCCCCCTGATCCCCCTTTCCGGGTATGTCCCCTGATCCCCCCCCCGTAAGCCCCCTGCATCACCCTGCCGGTATGTCCCCTGACACCCTCCCGGTAACCCCTGCATCACCCCTGCCGGTAGTCCCCTGCACACCCTCCCGGTAGTCCCCTATCACCTGCCGGTTGTCCCTCATCACCCCCCGGTAAGTCCCCTGATCACCCCCCCCGGTATTCCCCGGGCATCACCCTGCCGAAAGCCCCTGCATCCCCCTCCCGGGTAGTCCCCGCATCACCCTGCCGGTATTCCCTGCATCCCCCTGCCGGGTAAGTCCCCTGCATCACCCTGCCGGTTTTTCCCCTGATCCCCTCCGGTAGTCCCCTGATCACCCTGCGGATGTCCCCTGCACACCTGCCGAAAGCCCCCTGCATCCCCCTCCCCGGTAAGTCCCCGATCCCCCGCCGGTATGCCCCCTGCTCACCCTGCCGGTAAGTCCCCTGCATCCCCTCCGGTAAGTCCCCTGATACCCTCCGGGGAAAGTCCCCGCACCCCTGCCGGTATTCCCCCTGCATACCCTGCCGGTAGTCCCCTGCATCCCCTCCCGGAAATTCCCTGATCCCCCTCCGGTAAGTCCCCTTCACCCTCCGGGGTATGCCCCCTGCATCACCCTCCGGAAAGTCCCCTGATCACCCTGCGGGTAGTCCCCTGATCACCCTGCCGGTAGTCCCCTGCATCACCCTGCCGGTATTCCCCTGCACACCCTGCCGGTAACCCCCCTGCTCACCCTCCGGTAAGCCCCTGACACCCTGCCGGTAGTCCCCTGCTCACCCCCCCGGTATGTCCCCTGTCCCCCTGCCGGAAATCCCCTGATCACCCTGCGGAAGTCCCCTGCATCACCCTCCCGGGTAATCCCTGCTTACCCTGCCCCTATAGGGAAAGCCCCCTGAACCCTGCCGGAAAGCCCCCTGCATCACCCGCCGGTAAGTCCCCTGATCCCCCTGCCGGAAATCCCCTGCACCCTGGGGGAAGTCCCCTGCATCACCTGCCGGAAAGCCCCCTGCGCCCCTCCCGGAAAAGCCCCCCCTGTACCCCCCCGTAAGTCCCCTGCTACCCTGCCGGTAAGTCCCTGATCCCCCTGGGGGGAAGTCCCCTTCACCCTGCCGGTAAGTCCCCTCATCACCCTCCCGGTATCCCCGTGCTTCCCTGCCGTAAGTCCCCTGCATCCCCCTGCCGGAAAGCCCCCTTGCATACCCTGCCGAAGCCCCCTGCATCCCCCGGGCCGGTAGTCCCCTGCATCCCCTCCCGGAAGTCCCCTGATCACCTGCGGTAAGCCCCCCTGACACCCCCGGAAAAGTCCCGCATCACCCTGCCCGGTAAGCCCCCTGATCACCCTCCGGGAAAGTCCCCTGACCCCTCCGGAAAGTCCCCTGCTCACCCTGCCGGAAAGTCCCCCTCTACCCGCCGGTAAGTCCCCTGCATCACCCTGCCGGTAAGTCCCCGTGCCATGACCCTCCCGGAAAGGGGCCCCTGCTCACCCTCCCGGGAAAGTCCCCTGCATACCCGCCGTAGTCCCCTGATCACCCTGCCGGAAAGCCCCCTGCATACCCTGCGGTAGTCCCCTGCTCCCCTCCGGTAAGTCCCCTGCATACCCCTGCCGGTAGTCCCCTGCATCACCCTGCCGGTAAGTCCCCTGCATACCCTCCCGGTAAGTCCCCCTGCATCACCCTGCCGTAAGTCCCCGAATCCCCCTGCCGGGAAGTCCCGGCATCACCCTGCCGGTAAGTCCCCGTGTTTACCCTGCCGGAAAGTCCCCTGCATCACCCTCCCGGAAGCCCCCCTCATACCCTGCCGTAAGCCCCTGCACCCCCGCCGGAAAAGCCCCCCCTGCATCACCCTGCCCCGAAGTCCCCTGCATCACCCTCCCGGAAAGCCCCCCTGCTCACCCTCCCCTTTTAATCCCCTGCTCCCCTGCCGGTAAGCCCCCTGCATCCCCCTGCCGGTAAGTCGGGCCGCTGGTCTTTAAAATGAGCACAGATAAACCCTTGTTATCGTGTGGCCGTGCTTCCAATTCTGGGTTGTGTTTGAGGGGCGGCCACACCCTTTCCCTCCCCCGGGTTTTTTGGCGAGTCGACGCCCCTCTCCCCCTCCCCCTCATTTATCAGCGGTGTGTTCTCTGTCCTGCAGGGGCCCCCTGGGGTGGGGCTGGGCCTTCCCTGGTCAGCTTCGGGGACAGCACGGGCGCCCCCTCCTGACGCAGCTGCACCGCGACCTCCAGCCCCCCGGCGTCCCCCTCTCCTGGCCCGCCCAGGTAACCCAAAAACTTTCCTTAATGCCATGTTATCTTAGTATGATGTCTAATGAGTGTTGCTACGCGGGGTGGCTGGCCCACCCCTTGGGGCCCCACTCCCCTCCTTGTGCCCCGCGACCGCGTGTTGGGCGTGCTGGAGGCTGCGGGGGGGCCCCGGACCACATCCCGCAAACCCCGCCTTTCCCCTTTCCCCCCACGACGCGGTCACGGCCTGACGCCCGGCCCCTCGTGCCCCCCGCCACCCTTCCGGACCCCTAGGCGCGCCACCCCAGCAGCAGCAGCAGCAGGTGTCCCACGCTACCCTGCTATTGATACCCCGGGAGACCCTCGCGGGGCCCCCAACACCTGTATGCCTGGAAACCCGTCGCCGATATCCCTGTACATAGCCCTTTCCCGCCGCAGGTCTGACAAGCCCGCCCCCGCCCCCCCCCCGGCCCCCCCCGCCCCGCCCCCGGCCCCCCCCGCCCCGCCCCGCCCCGCCCCCGGCACCTCGCAGCGTGCTCGCCATTATTCGAAATCAAATATTTATTGTATCAAAAATGTTTGTGTCTCTTTGGGTGAGACTCTTCCCTAGCAGAGCCGCCCCTCGCCGAGCCCCGTGGCGGCGGGGTGGCGGGGGAGCGGCGGAAGCAGCTTCATCCCTCACACGCTGAAAACTACGATATACTTACTTCATCCATCAGCTAAAAACATATATTTAGAATAGGTGTACATACATTCAGCTCTGGCCACTTGTACATACTGCTCAGCGACGCCACTAGGAAAACTTCTTCCCTACCTCCGCCCCCCCCGAGTCCCACCGTGTGCCCCCCACGTTTCGATCCCTTGCACAACCCTTATTTCCCTCCCTCCTCCACACTCATCAAGGACCTACTATAAAGGTGTCAACTTCCCTCTAGGGCGCACCTTGTGGCCCCTTTACTCTAACCCGGAGGCTTTCATGGGCAAAATTCTTTCCTGTCCAGGCAGCGAGTTGAAACTCTCTTGCTTTTTCCCCTGTCTCACCCTAATAAGTTTTAGGATAGAATTAATATATAAAAATATTCCGTGAAAACTTTTTCCAGAGGAGAAGGAGGGGAGGGGGGAGGAAAGAGAAGGAGGAAAAGGAAAAAAGTAGAGAAAAAGAGGAGATGAGAGAGAGAGAGGAGAGGAGAGAAGAGGAAGGAGAGAAAAGAGAGAGAGAGAGAGAAAAAAGAAAAGAGAGAGAGAGAGAGAGAAGAGAGAGGAAGAGAGAGAGAGAGAGAGAGAGAGAGAGAGAGAGACTTGAACTTTTGATTTTTGATTTTTATTGTTTTATTGGGCCTCCATGATACAATACTTTTTTTTTTCATTTTACATAAGTAAGGCATGAAGCCTAGGTCTGTTGAGCGCAAGCTCCTATACAGACCTGTTGCTTAGATATACAAAAACTGTTTAGCAAGTGGATTTAGGCCATTGGCAAACCCAATATATACATATTAATAATTTGACTTTTATAAATTAATATATACATACGTATATACCTATATACACATACATGCATACATATACATATGCAACATACCTACACGTACACATACATTTATGCGCACACACAGACAACTACATACCCATAAATTTACACACACCCAAAAATACTTACACATTAACACAGTGTAATATACAAGTACACACTCGCATAATGAATTTCCATGCATACCTACAGAATGACTTAGTGTGTATAACTTTTTAAGCAACAATTTCTTGAGTTTATGTTTGAAGGATTTTGAGTTGTGGAATTTTTATTTCTGCTGGTAAACTATTCCATAATTTGACACCTCTGACTGAAACATTTTGCCCGAGCATGAGTAGTTCCTGCAACGTGGTATTCGTAACTGTAATGACCTTGTAGCAAAAGTATGTGAAATGTAGTGAAAACCGTTATCAACAGGATACACATGTAATGATTTATAAACAAATAAGTTTGATTGCAGAGATATTATATCAGACCAGTTTGAGTAACTGGTGGTCTCGAAATAGTGGGTTGGTGTGCTCATATCGTACTTATAAAACATAACACGTATTAAACTTTTTTTGAGAAATAAAATAGATTATCCACATATGTTATTAGGCTCCCCCCCAAAATTGTGCAACAATACAGTAATATTGATATCTAGTGAGAAATATATTGAATAATATACACTCAAAAGTGATACAGCTACGGATTTTTATATAAAAAAGCAGTTAATTTAGATATTTTAGTACATAATTGATTTATTGTGTCTCCATGTTAATTCTATTGTCAATGGTTATACTAGAAATTTAATTCTTAAACTTTACACACGGATAAATAATTTATTTTGGACGTCACTATGGGCTGCACTAGTCATTAGAGGGTGTGGATACCAGTAGATGTTTTAGAGAGTCCCCCAGTGTTAGTTCAGTTGCTTTTTATTACAGTAGGATACATTAATTAAACTCTGAGTTAGTAATATTCTCTATTTCCCCAAGATTCTTGTCCCTGAATATTATGGAGGTGTCATCAGCAAAAAAGCAAAAAACTTCAATTTATTACTACAACGTAAAATGTCATTGATATAGATGAGAGAGAGAGAGAGAGAGAGGATTAAGAAAAGTAAGGAAAGAAATAAGGTATATATATGACGAGAGAGAAAGGTAAGCTAAGGTAAAGATGGGGGCATACGCTATGCTGCGCGTGGCCTCAGTGCTCATCTCCGTCGCGTTAGTCTTTGAGCCTGTGGTGGGTGAGGACCGTACACCAGGGACCACGGGCTCAGTGTGACATCCGGTACCACAGTTACCTTCCCCCAGCTTTCCCCAGGTACCATTATCAACCATCTCGAAAGGAGGATGAAACAAGCTGAGCGGGCTACACGCCGACTGCCCTGGCCCGGATTCGAACCAGGGCCCGCGGATTCTTAGCAAGGCGCGCTAGCCACTACACCACGGAGGCGACTAGAGAGCAAGGGGACGAGAAAAAGAAGAGGGAGGAGAGAAGAGAAAAAAGGGAGGCATGGAGGTAGGGAAGGAGTAGGTGACAACAGCACTCGTAGCAGCACCAGCACAGCACTCAGCACTCTCGTAGCAGCACCAGCACTCGTAGCAGCACCAGCACAGCACTCAGCACTCGTAGCAGCACCAGCACAGCACTCAGCACTCTCGTAGCAGCACCAGCACTCGTAGCAGCACCAGCACAGCACTCAGCACTCTCGTAGCAGCACCAGCACTCGTAGCAGCACCAGCACAGCACTCAGCACTCGTATACCAGCACCAGCACAGCACTCAGCACTCTCGTATACCAGCAAAGTACGAGTACTAAGCCCACTGCTCGTCAGCCAAGCACCAGCACAGCACTCAGCACTCTCGTTAGCAGCACCAGCAACAGCACTCAGCACTCTTTCGTATACCCAGCACAGTACACGCACTCAGCACTCCTCGTAGCAGCAACCAGCAAAGCACTCCAGCACTCTCGTCCTAGCAGCACAGACAGCACTCAGCACTCTCGTAGCAGCACCAGCACAGGCACTAGAACTCGTATACAGCCAAGTCCAGCACAGCACTCACGCACCTCGGATATACCAGCAAAGTACAGTACTCAGCACTCTCGTATACTAGCACCAAGACCCCGCACTATGGCACTCTCGGGTAAAGCGCTGCAACCAGCACAGCACTCTTCCACATCCAAAACACAAAACCTTCAGCCAAGCCGAAGAGAAGAATAAGACGGAATAAACACACGAATAGGCACAAAAAAACACCGAATTCAAACCAATCAGAAACTCTAAGCACAGCAAAATAAAACATCATCTCAGTCTTCGTCATCTGGTGGTTGTTTTATGTGATGTATAAACCACGCGTTATGCTGACCTAGTATTTTTATGTTAGCTTTCTATGTTTTTATACCCTTTGAATAATCGGTGCAATATTCACCGTGAATCAACCTAATGAAAGGGTAAGACCGCAAACCAACTGTTGTTGGGAGATAAGCGACAAAACGGTAAGATGGCGAGGGCGGTGTTATGCGAAATCCCCTGAGTTGCGAGATCCCTGTTCTGTTGGCCTTCTGATTATGCGTTGGACGGCTTTCAACACCAGCAGCAGGACCAGAAAGGTTCCAGGGAAAAGGTCAGGTTTAGGTAGTTCTATACAGAAAAAAAACAGGGCAAAATGGTAAGGTTAGGTTAGGTCAGGTATATAGAGAACTATAGGTAAAAGCTTATTCCTGCCTACCTAATCTGACCTTATACCTAACCATAATGGTTGCATGCTGTCAGGTAAGGTTAGTTAGTTAAGTATACAGAAAAACAGGTATAAAGCGATTAACCTAAATACTTAACCTGACCCTTGACCCCTAACAGTCACGGTTAACTGCTTGCTGTGTGACGCGGCGACGCTGCATGCGCAGAAGGCCACAACTCAACAGGGATATCAGCAATCAGGAGATCCGCATAAACAGCGGGACCAAGTCAAACGGAACAATCTATCAGGTCAAATTCCGCACAGATTACTGACGTCAGAGGAAGAGCACCAGGGAAAAACATTTCAGTATAGCTATGGAGATACCTGTTATAAAGCTCGAATGATCTAGTGCGGGACAAATTTCTAGTATACACGTAATATGTTAGAACCCAAAGTACTGCCATAGGTCATAGTCTTAATGAGAGCCTAAAACTATTCATCCACTATCCATTAACCTGTATATCATTCACCGCCTATTACCTATCGATAAAACCTTCTATTTCAAATTCAAGAAGACTAATCATTCAATATCGGAAATCTCAGGTGTAGACACGCTAAACTGTGGATTGAGACACTCACTTTCTACCTGGCGAGGAACACAGTAGCGAAGAGCGAATTGATAGAGGGGCAGCATACGAAGTGGTTGTAGCGCTCATCCGAGTGGCGTTCCTGACGGTGAGCCCAAGTTCGTATCCCCGATTGAAAACCAAGAAACCACACTTTTAATTGATTTTTTTCTGTTGTTACATCAATAACAGTGACTGTGCACCAACGGCGCACAACAAACAAAGTAACGAAGATGGTAACACCATTAGAGCCCCGCAATCATAAGTTGGTCTTCACGGTCCCTTATATTAAGTAGAGAAAGACACGTAATATCACTTATTAGACACAAAGAACACAAAATAGAAGGGGTAGGGCGCCAATTTAAATTTTTGGGAGGTGTCTTGTCACTCTTCTCTTGAAAAGATATCAAGGAGAATTGGACACGGTGGACAAAAGTAAGAAACACAGGAAGGAGAGTCCAGAGTTTACGAGTGAAAAGGGATGAATAGCATTGCCTGTGAATCTGCACGTATCGTTAGGGCCCCCTAAGATACAAAACCCAAATTGCCTGCCCAATTGAACTCTTTACCTAGGTTTTGCTGCAGGTCACTCGGAGGACACAGAGGGAGCGCATGAGCCTATCTCATTCACAGCATCACATTCATAACAATTCCTGGCCTGGCGTCACACGGGCCGATGGGCCAACCAGACACCAGCCCTCGTGAGGAAACCTCAGGGGCTTCTGCCATCCCAAGCAACCAGGGAGGTCACGACCTACACTCGCTAGAGGGTACACAGGGATACCAAAAAATTAATAAAATAAATAGTACGAGGAACTGTTGTGATCTCACAACTTCTCTAGGAAATTCCTGCTATCATATCAAGTCCTTATGTTTTCTCTTTACGTGAATTGAGTTACGTTAATCCTCGTATTTCCCCTTCTAGTGCTACTACTACTACCTTATAACTACTACTACTTATACTATATCTACTACTACGAATACCTTAAGTAAACACTAAAAGTCGCCAGAGGACAATTCTTTTCTTTCGATTTACAGGCGTTTTCAATGGATGGACGTGTTCAAAACTTGCATCTTCTTCATAATTCCATGACTTCAGCAAAATCTTAAAGGGCCTATCTGGAGAGTCTGTTGTCATTTTGTGTCTTCATCTGTGTCACATTATGATGACAAAGGAAGCAAGAAATACTAAAACGAATATCAGCCGAGTGACGGACCACTTCAGTAACGGCCATACACTAAAGGTTAAGACAGCTAGTGTTTTAACACACCATACAATCTTTAATTCGCCCCAAATGCGCTGGGGAACTTCAGGGAAATTACGAGCGTAGAAACCTCTAATAGATGCTTGAATGTTGGGCTTACCGATTGTATAGAAATAGGAAAAGCTTCCCTCTTCACCAATAACGACGTGAGAAGGTGAAAAACATAACACATATCTATCCAAGTTCTGACGAGGTTCTTAGGCACAGTCTCGGTTTCACTATCTGCTCCGTTGGGTCCACCTCCGCACCGGAAGGTAGATGAGCTGCACGTCGGTCGGTCGCAGCGAAGAAAAAACACGAGTATGCGCCGAACAGTTTTAAAAGACACAATGTTTCTCATACTTGCAGATAACAAGGCAGAATAACAACAGGTGAAACAGACGTGGATTTATCACAGTCATGATTATATAAACATACCTGTCGGTAGTCTATTCAGTGGCGCACATACATATCTGTGGTGATTCTAAATTGGTGAACCTACTATGACGCCCTGCCGGGAATATTAGTGCAGTGGCGACTATATTAGTGTTATTGATTTGACGGAACTCACTTCTTCTTCTTCTACGTACTATCTCCTCGTGTGCATGTGACACAATAAACTCTTTCATTGACTTGCCTACTGAAAGCAAGTATATAAACTTTACTCAAACAAATGAGAGAGATCATGAGTGACAGAGAGGGAAAAAGAGAATGGAAAGAAGCTAATAAGAGATAGAGAGAAGAGAGATCAGAAGACACAGAACAAATACAGAGAGAATAAGAGAAAGGATGGGAAGGAATGACTAACTATAATTTTGTCCCTTTAAACTAGATTATTTGTAAAATTTTGTAGGTGATATTTATGAGCGGGCACGCGTCAAACACACACACACACAACACCACACACACACACACACAAACACACACACACCTGAAAAAAACCTCTATAGGTCAAGTGCTTGCAAGCTCGGTTCACAACCGAGAATTCCCGGGCCGATCCCCGAGGCGGAGCAAAGAGAGATGGGCGGTCTCTCTTATTCAAATCTCCATACAACCGAGCCCCTTCTCAGCTCCACCCAGCAGTGTAATGGATACGGTTGGTAAGTAGGGGTTAGTTGACCCGCCTCCGGCGGTGGTGGTTTCGGCCAGACACTAAGGCACGAAGGTGAATGCCAACTGCTCGTTGTCAGGGTATAATCATTCACTGACAAACTTGGGCTGTGCTGTCACACACCCCTCGAGCCAAGAGGGGATGGGGGGGCGGTGTGGTTAGTGAGGTCTGCAGCATTAAACACAAAATAGTCATAAGAGCCTCCAAAGACAGCACATCCGGGAGGGTGGGAAACTAGCGAGTCGCTAGTATCGAACGCATCCGAGACAAGTCACACATTGGGTGTATATTGGGCCCACATCTATTAGATGTGGTCCGTTGTTCGGTTGCGTGGAACAGATAGTTCTTATAATTTAAGTGAAGGACATAGTGTGTTGGAAAAGGTAATTTCTTGACGAAAAAAGTGTAGAAAAGAGAGATTATCAGCAGTGCGTTTTGGTGTTAATGCGATTAGCGGCAGGTCGTGAAACAGAAGTCATCTTGAGGAAGCTGGCCTAGTGGGGTTACCTGATTGAGGGAATACGGTAGCTCTAAGGTATTGGGCTAATTATAGGGTTATTTCTACCAGTAACCAGGTACCTCTTCACACACACACACGACACAGCATACACAACACAACACACCACACCACACATATACACCCCCCCCAGAAACATCCACACATCCACCGCGCGATGGTCAGGTTGCTACGTGCCAGGTCTCCCTATTCTTTGTTGTCGGTACAGAACGTTAAGGAGTCCAACTCCCGTGACTCACAGGGGATTTTTACTCGGACCACACACATAGGGAGCGTGTTACTGTACCCCCATGAGCAAGAGGAAGGAAGTGTGTGTGTTGCTAATGGGAGCCAATGGTCCCAGCATTGCCCAAAGATTTGTCGGGAATTAATGAGCTTCCAGCTCGCACGAGAGGGGAGGGTGAAACAATGGGCACACGACCGCGAGCATAGCTCGCGTGGACCGTCAAAACCATGGATGAATAACATAACAAACATTCTCTCTTCGCTACACCCGGTGAGCGGAAACTCGGGACTTGAACCAAGCGCTGAATACCCGCACACACACTACGTTACGGCAACAGAGTACCCGTTGTGTGGTCGTGTACCCGGATATCTACATATGAGTATATAGCTAATATAGAATAAATGTGATTATAATGAAGGCAGTCACTTATACGAGTAGTAGTATAGATAGTATAAGTAGAATATATATAAGATAGAGGGTATTTAGATTTATATATATATATATTACATACTAGTATAATCATAGATATATAAATATATATATGTTATAGATAATCTAATGTAATATATATCACTACGATATTACTAAGTCATAGATTTGATAGATATATATATATTATATTATATATAGGGAAATATATAGATAGATAAAGTCTATATATATACATGTTATTACACAGCTAATATTATTATGATGTTACTATATTATTAATATATATATATAATATATATATATATATATGGATATATGTATATATATCAACACACATAAGAATATATATGTATATATATAATATATAATATATAATATATATAGATATATATATATCACCTATATCGAAGTATAGTATATTATATCAATGTCTTCTATAATGTATATTAATGTAAGATATATTAAACACACATCATAATATACATTTATATATTATCTATATATATATATATCATATATATATATAAATTTCTATACATATATATATATATATATATATTATACATCTATATATATATATATATATATATACTATATACTATATCAGATTAATACGTAATATATTATTATACAGGCGTACACCACCCACACACGGGTACTCCGTAACGTGCGTGATGGTAGCCGCTTGGTTCAAGTCCCGATGTTCGCATCACCGGGTGTAGCGAAGAAGAGATGTGTGTATGTTTATTTCATCCAGTGGTTTATTGTCAACGCGGGAGCTGGCTCGCGATCGCCAGTTTCACCCTCCCCTCTCGGTGCACGGCTTGGAGCTCATTATTACCGATCTTTGGGCAATGCTGGGAGCCTCAAAACAACACAACAACCCACCATCCTCTTGCTGCACAGGGGCGACCACAGTAACCCGCCCATACTTTTAGTCAGTATCTAAAAATCGCACCAGGAGTAGCGTGATGAGGCGACCGCCAACGTTCTACCACAGTAATGGGAGACGCCGGCACGTATATCAACCTGACCATCGCGCACGGTGTTTGTTTTTTTGGGGGGGGGGGGTGAGGGTGTGTTTCTGTGTATATGTGCTGTGTGTGTGTGTGTGTGGTGTGTGTGTGTGTGTTGTGACAGAGGTTACTGTACTGGTAAGTACCTATAATTAACACCCTTTAGACCTTCACACCTATTCCTCAAGTCCCCCCACCCCAGTCACACTGGCCAGTTTCCTCAAATGACTTACTTCACCACAATGCCCTATCCATTAACACCAAAACCCACTTGCCTATAATCTCGCTCAACTACACTTCTTTTCGTTCAAGAATTACTTTTCCAAACACCACATTGCCTTACTTAAATTAATAATGAACTATCTTCACGCAAAACGACAACGACTCCATCTAATGATGTGTCAATTCACCCATGGACTTGTTCACCACGCGTATCGTACTCGCGATCGATAGTTTCCCCTCCCGGAGAGGTCTGGAGCTCATTATGACGATTTTGGTAAATGTCTGAGACCTCACTACCACGACCCCCCTCATTCCACTTGCTCCGAGGGCGTGACAGCAACAGCCCAAGTTTGTTACAGTGAAAATGCTCCACTCTGGAACACGAGGCCAGTGGACATTCATCCTTAGGTGGCTTAGTGTGGCCGAAACACCACCCGCGGGAGCGGGTCACAACCCACTACTAACAACCGGTATCCATTCACTGCTGGGTGCGACAGGGGCTCGGGGTTTGTTTTGAGACGACCGCCCTCTCATTCCCTTTGTCCGGCCAGGGGATCGACCCGGGGAATTCCGGTTGTGAACCGAGTTGCAAGCTCACTTACACTATAGAGTTTTTTGTATAGGTGTGCTGTGCTCTCTTGTGTGGTGTGTGGGAGTGTGTGGGTGTGCTGTGTGTGTGTGTTTGCGCGTGCACGCTTCACTGAAAATATCACAAAATTTACAAAAAATCTGTCTTTAAAGGACAAAAATTATAGTTTCTTCCTTCCCATCCTTTCCTTATCTCTCTTGTATTTGTCGGTCTGTCTGTCTTCTCTCTCTCTCTTCTACATTATTATCTTCTTCCATTCTCTTTTCTCTAAACTCATTCTCTCTCATTGTTTTGCGTACAAGTTATTAATACTTGCTTTCATAGGCAGTCAA
Organism: Chionoecetes opilio; assembly: GCA_016584305.1. NCBI lineage: Eukaryota > Metazoa > Arthropoda > Malacostraca > Decapoda > Majidae > Chionoecetes > Chionoecetes opilio. The sequence goes on from JACEEZ010020172.1 coordinate 79,820, forward strand.
TGAAAGAGTTATTGTTCAGCATGCACACGAGGAGACTAGTTTTAGTAGAAGAAGAAGAAGTAAGTTCCGTCAAAGTCAACAACACTATTAGTCGCCACTGCACTAATAGTGGCACGGCGTCATATATTTCGAATTTTAGCATCCACCACAGATATTGTATTGCTGCCATGAAGAGACCGCCACAGAGTTTTATTATAGCTGACTGTGTAAAGGCACTCTGGTTTCACCTGTGTCGTTTCGCTTTGGATCTCTAGCAAGTAAATAATTGTTTGTCAAATTTTCGCTACTCGTTTTTTCTTCGGCCCGGAAGGACCGCTCGGCAGCTATCATCACCTATTTCGGGCGGGAGGACACAAGGAGTGACGAGACTTGCCTAGAGCCTTTCAAACTTGGATAGAATTTGTGTTTTCCGCGTTATGAAGAGGAAACTTTCTACAACTTCTTTTCTAAGCAAACTTCAAGCATCTATTAGTTTCACCTCTAATTTCCCTGAATTCCCCACGAGTGGGCGAAATTAAAGTTTTGGGTTAAAACAACAGCTGGCAACCTTAGTGTAGCCAGTTACTTAAGGTCGTTCACTCGGCTGATATTTTTTGTAATTGCTTCATTTGTACGTATCATAATGTGACAACAGATGAAGACACACAATGACAACGAGACTCTCCAGATAGGACCCTTTAAAGACGTTGTTCGCTTTGAAATCAATGATGAGAAAAGAAATGCAAGTTTTGAACGCCACAAACGCCTGAAATCGACAAGAAACATTGTACCTGGCGACTTTAGCTTGTGACTTGACGAGGTAGTAGAGTCGTGAGAAAGTAGTTAGAAGTATTCAGTAGGTAGAAGTCAGTAGCTTGTAGTAGTAGACTAGAGGGAAATACGAGGATTATCACTTAACTCACAATTCACGTAAAGAAAAAAAGGACTTGGAATGATAGCAGATATTATGAGAAGTTGGTCGAGAAACGTACGTCTATTTTATGTCTTAATTTATTTTCATGTGTCTCACACACCTGTGACCTCATAGCCCGCGATGCTAGGTTATTCAGTGAACCTACTGGCGTGCTCGGGAACGCGGATGGCAGGCATGGAGGTTCACTGAGGGCTAGAGGCGAATGGTCGGCCTCGCCCGTCGGTGGCGCAGGCAGGATTGGTTTATAGTGATGCCATGATTGATTAAGAGGGCTCAGCCGCTCCCTGTGTTCTCCTGATGCCACTCGCAAACATAGTCTAGAGTTAAATGGCAAGCATGTCGGGTGTTTCTTAGGCCACTCGAGGTGACGAGTCACCCGGCAATGCATATTTCAAATGCCACTCACTTTCGACTGTGGTAAACTTCCGCTGGAATCTCCTCCTTCCTGATTTAGATTTATCCACGTCTCTCCTGATGACTTTATTAATCGTTTTTCTAACGAGAAAGACGTGGACAAGGACCACCTCCCAAACCTTAAATTGGCCCACCCAACCCCTGCTTTTTATTTATTGTCTTACTGTCTTCACGATATAGGGACTGACAACTAAGCGGGCGTTTTGTGTCTACCTCTTTCTTTTTCGCCTTGTGCAATGGGCCAAGTCCTTTCTGAGTAAAAAACGAAAAAAATAATCAACAGTGGTTCTTGCGTTGTCTATGGCGGGGCCTCTCGGGAAATCGAATACCTTCGGCCGTCACAGTGAGAAAAAACGCCACAATCGGTGAAGCTAACCACAACTCCTAACCCTACCTATCATCGCTCTTCTCGGCCTCCCAGAAAGATATGTGAGTGTCTCAAATACCAACAAGTCTAAATAACCCTGACGGATTTCCGCATTTCAGTAGCTTCTTGAATTGTAAATCGAGAGTTTATCGAAGGAAGGCGGGGGAGATACAGTAGAAGTGATGATAGTTTAGGCTCCTCATTAATCTAAGGATCTAATAAGTAAAGGTAACTTTGGGGTTTTAGAACATATACCGTGATACTAGAAAGTTGTCCAGCACTAGATCAATCGACTTTTAAACAGGTATCTCCATAGCTATACTTAAATGTCCTGAGTTGCCTCTTCCTCTGAATTCGTCAGTAATGCTGTGCGTGATTTTGAACCGATAGGATGGTCCCGTTGACTCTAGGTTCCCGCTGTTATGCGAGATCCCTGAGTTGCGATATCCCTGTTGAAGGTTGGCCCTTCTGCGCATGCGCACGGCGCCGGTGTCAACAAAAGCAGCAAGTTAACGATGGACAGATTAGGTCCAAAGGTCAGGTTAAACAGAGTCTTAGGTTAATAAGCTTTACCTGTTTCTGTATACTTATACCTAACCTAAACTGACAGAGGAACCATACGCAGGTTTAGGTAAAGGCTCAGCTGATTTAAGGATTTATAAGGCATCAATACGCTATGGGGTATGGGTGCTAGGAGAGGTGCAGAGTCACAGGCAATGTTTTTTTAGGACTCGAACCTTTCGTTTAAAGGATTTTCCGGGGGCGACCCCCAAACTGTTTTTTGCATTTTTCCTGGGATCCCTTTTTTTTCACGTTCGGCACCCTTTAGATCTAATTAAAGTGGCGCATCGGGATGTTGGGTACCGGGGCCCACTCCGGGTGACGAACACGGCAATCCTATTCATCTCTTTGGGCTAGAAATGGGAATCCCTTCTCCGGGATTTCGATTTTATAGCTTCCTTGAATTTAAAATAAGGTTTCGAAGGAAGGGGGAAAAGGGAACCATAAAAATTGTGACCCCCTTTTTTTTAATTTTACTGTCCTAATAGAAACAGCGGGGTTTTTTACGTCTTTCTGTTGTCCCGGCACTAGTCAATCGCTTTTAAAAGGAACTAATAGGGTTTTTTGTTGTTTCCCTGGTGCTTCTTCCCCCGGGAACGCCATAATTGGCGTATTTGAACCTTATAGCTTCCGTTGATTTGGTGTTAAAACCCGTTATAGACCCTGAGTTCCGATTATCCCTTTGTATGGGTTTTCTGGGAAAGGCGGGGGTCATAGAGTTAATTTGGCCCATCATAAGAGTTTTTAGTTCTTTTTAGAATCATATACCGTGAACTAGTTAGGTAATGGGAATTTTAGCAAATAACTCTTTACCTATTTTCTCTATACCATACCTAAACTAATGCCTTTTTTTGTGGTCCTGTTTTCGTATTAACTAACCTTGACCTTCCCTAAACCTTACGGCACGCGTTGGTGTTGGAAAGCGCCGCCCCGCCTAAAGCAGAGGCCAACGACAGGGGGTCTCGCATAAGGATTTGGCATAAACCGCCTTCCATCCGTTTTCCTTATTTTACCAACCAAGGGTTTGCGTTTTTTCGTAACCTCCTTGCCTTTTAGCACGGAAGGATTGCGGTTAACGAGAGATAAAAAAGAAAGCCAACAAAAAATCTGTCCAAACGGTGTTTATAACACGAAAACACCCCCAAATGCCAGGTTTGTTGTTTATTTGGGGTTAGAGTTTATGTTTGTTAGGTTTTTGGTACGGGGTTTACACGTTTATTCAAATTCAATCAAAAGCTCTAAAATTGGTTTTAGTCAAATGCGTGTTTCTCACAGAAAACCCCAGTGCTGCTGGGCGTAGAGAGTGTTGATTTTCGGTTTTGGGGTTTTTTGTGTACGGGTTTTTAGTACGTTGTTTCTTCTAGAGGGGCTGAAGGGTTGTGTTTGGATGTGGCGAGTGCTGTGCTGGTGCTGCTACGAGAGTGCTGAGTGCTGTGCTGGTGTTTGCTACGAAGTGTGGTCTGTACGGGTGCTGGGCTGTGTGGTCTGCTACGAGTGTGGTGCTGTCTAAACGAGAGTGCGATGCGTGCGGTGCTGCTGAGTGATGCGTGGGGGCTACGGGGTGCTGGTGCGGGGCCTACGAGAGTGCGAGGATTGTGTGGTCTGCTGAGTGCTGGTGCTGGACAAAGTGCTGGTGCGTGCTGGTGTGCTAAAAAGTGTGGTCTACGGAGAGTGCTGAGTGGCGGGTGCTGGGGTGTGCTGCTACGAGTGCTGGTGCTGCTACGAGAGTGCTGAGTGCTGTGCTGGTGCTGCTACGAGTGCTGGTGCTGCTACGAGAGTGCTGAGTGCTGTGCTGGTGCTGCTACGGTGGTTTGCTACGAGGAGTGCCTGTGAGCTGGCTGAGTCGGGCCTCAGAGTGCTGGTGCTGCTACGAGAGGCTGAGTTGCTGTGCTGGTGCTGCTACGAGTGCTGTTGTCACCTAATTTCCTTCCTACCTCCATGCCTCCCTTTTTTCTCTTCTCTCCTCCCTCTTCTTTTTCTCGTCCCCTTGCTCTCTAGTCGCCTCCGTGGTGTAGTGGCTAGCGCGCCTTGCTAAGAATCCGCGGGCCCTGGTTCGAATCCGGGCCAGGGCAGTCGGCGTGTAGCCCGATCAGTTGTTCATCCTTCCTTTCGAGGATGGTTGATAAATGGGTACCTGGGGAAAGCTGGGGAAGGTAACTGTGGTAACCCGGATGTCACACTAGCCCTGTGTCCCTGGGTAGCGGGTCCTCACCCACCACAGGCTCAAAGACTAACGCGACGGAGATGAGCACTGAGGCCACGCGCAGCATAGCGTATGCCCCCATCTTTACCTTAGCTTACCTTTCTCTCTCGTCATATATATACCTTATTTCTTTCCTTACTTTTCTTAATCCTCTCTCTCTCTCTCTCTCTCATCTATATCAATGACATTTTACGTTGTAGTAATAAATTGAAGTTTTTGCTTTTTGCTGATGACACCTCCATATATATTCAGGGACAAGATCTTGGTGAAATAGAGAATATACTAAACTCAGAGTTAATTAATGTATCTAACTGGATAAAAAGCAATGAACTAACACTGAACATCTCTAAAACATGCTACATGGTATCCCACCCTCAAAGGGACTAGTGCAGCCCATAGTGACTCAAAAAAAAATTATTTATCCTTGTGTTAAAGTTGAAGAATATAAATTCTAGGTAAAAACCATTGACAAAAAATTACTGGAGATCACAAATAAATCAATTATGTACTAAAATATCTAAATTAACTGGCGTTTTATATAAAATTCGTAGCTGTAAAACTTTTGAGTGTATTATTCAAATATATTCATCACTAGGATATCAATATCTACTGTATTGTTCAACAATTTGGGGGGGGGGAGCATATAAAACAATGTGGATAATCTATTTATTTCTCAAAAAAAGTTAATACGTGTTATGTTTTATAAGTCACGATATGAGCACACCAACCCACTATTTCGAGCCCCACCAGTTACTCAAAACTGTCTGATATAATATCTCTGCAATCAAACTTTTTTGTTTAAAATCATTACATGTGTATCCTGTTGATAACGGTTTTTCACTACATTTCACATACTTTTGCTACAAGGTCATTACAGTTACGAATACCACGTTGCAGGACTACTCATGCTCAGCAAAATGTTTCAGTCAGAGGTGTCAAATTATGGAATAGTTTACCAGCAGAAATAAAAAATTCCACAATTCAAATATCCTTAAAACATAAACTCAGAAATTGTTGCTTCCAAGTTATACACACTAAGTCATTCTGTAGGTATGCATGGTTTTTCATTATGCGAGTGTGTACTTGTATATTACACTGTGTTAATGTGTAAGTATGTTTGTGTGTGTTAAATTTATGGGGTATGTAGTTGTCTGTGTGTGCGCATAAATGTATGTGTACGTGTAGGTTGTTGCATATGTATATGTATGCATGTATGGTATATAGTATGGTATATATTTATTTATAATGTCAGTTATTAATATTGTATATATTTGTTAGCCAATGGCCTAAATCCACTTGCTAAAAAACGTTTTTGTATATCTAAGCAACAGGTCTGTATAGGAGCTTGCGCTCAACGGGACCTAGGTTTTCATGCCTTACTTATGTAAAATGAATAAAAAAAGTATTGTATCATGGAGGCCAATAAAACAATAAGTAAAAGGGTCAAAAAAAAAGTCAAGTCTTTTCCTCTCTCCCCCTCTCTCTCTCTCTCCCTCTCTCCTCTCTCTCTCTTCTTCTCTCTCTCTCTCTCTCTCTCCTTTTTCTCTCTCTCTCTCTCTCTCTCCCCTCCTCTCTCTCTCTCTCTCTCTCTCTGGAAACAGTTTTCACGGGTAATATTTTTTTATATATTAATTTCTATCACTAAAACTTATCCTACACGGGTGATGCATCATTGTACTGGCGAAAGGCAGCACAGAAGAAGTGCAACCCTCGCATGCCACTCGGACATGGAAGAACATATTTTGCCAACCTATTTTTGTACTTAATTTGCCTCTGTTGATATTGTGTTTAGAGGTAACAGGGGAACCAACAAGCGTGTTGCTGCTCCGTGACGAGGGAAAGTCCTGAACACCTATAGATCGCTGAGGGTCCTGAGATGACCTGATAGTGTGGAGGAGGGAGGGAAATAAGGGTTGTGCAAGGGATCGATCGTGGGGGGGCACACAGGGGGGACTTCAGGGGGGGGGGGCGAGGGTAGGGAAGAAGTTTGTCCCTAGTGGCGTCGCTGAGCAGTATGTACAAGTGGCCCAGAAGGCTGATATGTATGTACACCTTATTCTAAAATATATGTTTTTATGAGTGATGCGATGAAGTAAGTATATCGTAGTTTTCATGCGTGTGATGAGGGATGAAGCTGCCTTTCCGCCGCCTCCCGCCGCCACCGCCGCCGCCGCCACGCGGGCTCGGCGAGGCGCGGCTCTGCTAGGGAAGAGTCTCACCCAAAGAGACACAAACATATTGATACAATAAATACTTGATTTCAGAATAATGGCGAGCACGCTGCGAGGTGCCGGGGGGCGGGGCGGGGCGGGGCGGGGCGGGGCGGGGCGGGGGCGGGGCGAGGGCAGGCTTGTCAGATCTGCGGCAGGAAGGCTATGTACACGGATATCTGGCGACGCGGGTGTCCAGGCATACAGGTGTTGGGGGCGCCAGCGAGGGTCTGCCAGGGTATGCAATGATGCAGCGGTACGCGTGGGACACCTGCTGCTGCTGCTGCTGTGGGTGGCGCGCCTAGGGGTCCCGGAAGGGTGGCGGGGGCACGCAGGGGCCCGGGCAGGTCATGGCCGTGACCGCGTCGTGGGTGGAGTGGAAGGCGAGGTTGCGAGGGATGTGGTCCAGGACGCCGCACGCCTCCAGCACGCCCAACACGCGGTCTGCGGGGCACAAGGAGGGGAGTGAGGCCCAAGGGTCGGCCAGCACACCACCGCGTACGCACACACTCATATAGACACTCATACTCAAGATAACATGGCATTAAGGAAGTGTTGGGTTACCTGAGGCGGCTGCCAGGCAGAGGGTGACGCCGGCGGGCTGGAGGTCGCGGTGCAGCTGCGTCAGGAGGTTGGCGCCCGTGCTGTCCACGAAGCTGACCAGGGACAGGTCCAGCACCAGCCAGCGGGGCGCCTGCAGGACAGAGAACACACCGCTGAGTGAATGAGGGGGAGGGGGAGACGGGCGTCGACTCGCCAAGCCTGGAGGAGGAAGGCTGTGGCCGCCCCTCAACACACACACCCAGAATGTTGGAAGCACAGGCCACACGATAACAAGGGTTGATCTGTGTCTCATTAATGACCAGCGGCCGCGACTTACCGGCAGGGTGATGCAGGGGACTTACCGGCAGGGTCATGCAGGGGACTTACCGGCAGGGTGATGCACGGGGACTTACCGGCAGGGTGATGCAGGGGACTTACCGGCAGGGTGGGGGTGCAGGGATCGGGGGCTTACCCGGGAAGGGGGTGAGCAGGGGGGACTTACCGGCAGGGTGATGCAGGGGACTTACCGGCAGGGTGATGCAGGGACTTCCGCAGGGTGATGCAGGGGACTTTACCGGCAGGGTATGCGGGGGCTTACCGGCAGGGTGATGCAGGGGACTTACCGGCAGGGTGATGCGGGGACCCTGTAGGGGCCCCGGGAGGGGATGCAGGGGACTTACCGGCAGGGGATGCGGGACTTTCGGCAGGGATGCAGGGGACTTACGGCAGGGTGATGCAGGGGACTTACCGGCAGGGTGATGCAGGGGACTTACCGGCAGGGTGATGCAGGGGACTTACCGGCAGGGTGATGCAGGGGGACTTACCGGCAGGGTGATGCAGGGGACTTACCGGCAGGGTGATGCACGGGGACTTACCGGCAGGGTGATGCAGGGGACTTACCGGCAGGGTGATGCAGGGGACTTACCGGCAGGGTGATAAAAGGGGGCTTACCGGCAGGGTGATGCAGGGGACTTACCGGCAGTGGTGATGCAGGGGGATTACCGGCAGGGTGATGAGGGGAATTTCGGCAGGGTATGAGGGGACTTTCCGCAGGGTGATGCAGGGGACTTACCGCAGGGTATGCAGGGGACTTACCGCAGGGTGATTTCAGGGGAATACCGCAGGTAAGCAGGGGACTTACCGGCAGGTGATGCAGGGGACTTTCCGGCAGGGTGATGCAGGGGACTTACCCGGGAGGGTGATGCAGGGGTTTACCCGGGAGGGTAAGCACGGGGACTTACCCGGGAGGGGATGCAGGGATTACCGGGAGGGTAACAGGGGGCTTACCCGGAGGGTGATCAGGGGAAATTCCCGGGAGGGTGATGCAGGGGACTTTCCGGCAGGGTATACGGGGACTTACCGGCAGGTGATGCAGGGACTTTACCGGCAGGGGATGCAGGGGACTTTCCGGCAGGGTGATCAGGGGACTTTCCGCAGGGTAACACGGGGACTTACCGGCAGGGTGATCAGGGGACTACCGGCAGGGTGATGCAGGGGACTTACCGGAAAGGGGGATGCAGGGGAATACCGGCAGGGTGATGCAGGGGGCAATACCGGCAGGGTTTATACAGGGGACTTACGGAGGGGGATGCAGGGGGCTTTCCCGGGAGGGTGATGCAGGGGACTACCGGCAGGGTGATGCAGGGACTTACCGGAGGGTGATGCAGGGGACTACCGCAGGGTATGCAGGGGACTTACCCGGGAGGGTGATGCAGGGGACTCGGATGGTCAGGGGCTGGGGGGTCCCGGGGCACGGCGGGTTAACGGGATTCCGAGGGCCATGCAGGCTTCGGCAGGGGTCGGGGCTTCCGGAGGTATCGGGGCCCCTTCCCGGTGGTGTTCGGGGGCTTACGGGGGTATGCAAGGCCTTCGGCATTCGGGGAACATCCGGCAATATCAGGGGCTTACCCGGTGAAAAGGCTGACATTTTTGGGAAAACCGGTTGGGTTCAGGGCACGGCGAAACAGACTCCGGGGTGTCGGGGGCCCTACCGGCAGGTGGGCGGGACTACCCAGGGTTGATTCAGGGGCTACCAAATGTGCAGGGACTTTCCTGCCGGGGGTGGGGCTTCCGGCAGGGGATCGGGGAACCGGCCGGGGACGGGGACTAAGGCCGTTTGCGGGACAACCGGCGGTGATGCCGGGGGCTTCGTGGGGATGAGGGAATACCCACAAACTTAACCACAACAAACAACAGCAATATAGGGAATTCCAACGGGGATGCAGGGCAACCCGGAGGGGAGCAAGGGGAATACCGCAGGGGGATAGGCCTTCGGCCGGGTGATGGGAGGGGACGTACCCGTGACGGGTTGAGGGGGGGAATAGAGGGTGGCGAAAGGGGGAACGGCCGGAAAGGTGATTTCAGCGGGGACCTTCCCGGCCGGGGAACAGGGGAATTGAGGGGGAGCAGGGGCTTGGGAGGGAGCAGGGATAACGGCAGGGGATCCCGGGACTACCAAAGGGGGATGCAGGGCGATTGGGAACGGAGGGGGCCAGGGGGGCATAATAGCCCGGTTGCAGGGTGTGCGAGATTTTAAACAGGTATACAGGGGTTTTGGGGAACAACTACCAAGGGTGATTCAGGGGTTACGGCAAGGGGGGTAAGGGACTAAACGCGGGTTGCGGGGAAGAGGCAGGGGGAGCGGGTATCGGAGGGGAAAGGGGTTCAGGGTAAAGGGGTTACAGGGGAAACCCCGGGAATCCAGCGGGTTTTGGGGCCCTTTGGAGGGTTTTCCCCAGCGGGTATCAGCACCCGTCGGAGGGTATGAGGGGGTACGGCGGTTAGCGGGTAGGAGGGTATGAGGGGAATACGGGGTTTGTCAGGTTTTAAGGGATATGGAGGGGATTCGGGAGGGTTATGAGGGGAAATCCGGGCCGGGGATGCAGGGGCTTCGGGGGGAGAGAAAACCCAAACCCCCAGGGCAGGGCCACCGGGCCGGACAGGGGGGATCCCCAGAGCAGGGACGGAAAGGTGTGGGACAAGGGGGGGTGAGGGGGACTACCGGAGGGAAAAGTCAGGGGAAAACCAGCGGGGATGAGGGGACAACCCAGATGCAGGGGAGGCAAACCCGGTGAGGCGGGGTTTAAATAGGGGGGGTCAGGAGTAAGCAGAATAAAGAAGGGGGAAAAGGAAAAGGGGATGAGGAAGGAGATGAAGAAAAAGGAAACGGATAGGGGAAGGAATGAAAGGGGGAAAAGTAGGATCAGACTTTAAAAAAAGTGAGAGGAACCTACGGTAGGTGATTCAGGAAATACGGAAAAGGTGAGATTACAAGGGTGGAAGGGGTTCGGTTGGGTGTTTAGGGCTTCCCGGAGGGTATAAGAGGGGGGTTACCGGTTTTGGTATGCAAGGGGATTAAGGGGATGAGGGGGTTCCTTTGGGTTGATCAGGGGAAAAACCCGGGTAAAAGGGAACGTGGGGAAGGGGGTTAGGAGGTGTCAAATTTGGAGGTGATAAGGGGGTCTACCGCAGGTTATGCGGGGATTAGGAGGTTTTTGAGGGGGGCTTACGGCAGGGTGATGAGGGTGATTAGGAGGTAAGAAAGGGACTACCGGTAGGGTTGGGGCTTCCCAGGTTATGCAGGGGACTTAGGGAGGTGTTATACCGGAGGTGTAAAGGGGGTTACGGGGGGTGATGAGGGGTTCCCATTAATTGGCATTGGAGGGCAAAAAGGGGATTACCGGAGGGAAGGGACTTCGGTAGGGGATGAGGACTAGGCAAGGGTGTGGCAGGGGACTTAGGCAGGTGGAGCAGGGCATGAAGGATGCGGGGCTATCTAGGCGACGGGGTACCAGGGTATGAGGTATCGCCGGGAAAAAAAAATGGAGGGTAGGGGAGGGGTTCCCCAAGGCCAGGGGACGGACGCTCCTGGCTCCTGGGTGTTCTGGGGGCTCCGTGCGTAAGCGTGCCACCCCCCGTGGGGGCAGGTGTTGGGGGCCGGGCCCCCCCTTTCCTTGGGCCGGGCTCTGGCCCCATCCGGTCACAAACTGGGGCCCCCCCTTTGGCCCAAAAACTGGCGAAACCTGGATATACGTTTTGAAAAATGGCTTTTACATAATGTTGTTTGCGAT
>JACEEZ010020172.1:91586-119086 GCA_016584305.1 Chionoecetes opilio
AACCTCGGACCCACCCACCGAAGAATAAACACAAAAAGGAAAAGTAAAGTGAAAAATAAATTTCTTGGTAAAACGGAGGTGGAGTGACGCTAACCTTGCTCGCATGTAGTTACTGAGGGTGGCCTGCATCCGGTGGCATGTTGGCGCGAATTTGAATTAATTTTCGCGTTTGTACCCTTCGAAACGGTGATCCCCCCCGTTCGGTGTGACCCCACCCCACCCTAACATTTAATAATAGCAGCGTCATTTGTAAAAAGTATTTGGCAAAAATATAAGGGTGGTGGTAGTATATAGTAGTTTAGAGTAGTAGTAGTAGTTATTAGTACGTAGTATTAGTAGTATTAGTAGTAGTAGAAGTAACAATGGCGTATACAGTAGGAGCAGTGTTAGGCCAGTGGTATGGTAGTGTATTTCCGTGCATGTTTTAATACATCCAATAGAAGATATTTGTACATACTAACCCAAATTTCCCTTTTATCTTTCTTCCCCTCCTCCTCTTTTTTCTTCTTTTGTCCTCCTTCATCGCTTTCTCCTACTGGTTTTCTCTTCCATCAACCCCTTTTTTTTCCTTTTCCCTCCTCCCCCTTCCCCTCTTTCTCTCCTTATCTCTCTTACTCTCCTTTTCCCCCTACTCCTATCGCTTTACCCTTCCTCTCATTTTGCTTTTTCCTACTGTTTTTTCCCTTCCACAACACATTTTTCTCCATTTTTTTCCTCCTCTTCCTCCCTTCTTACCCTCTCCTTCGTTCTTCATTTTTCCCTTCCTAAAGCTTTTTGACTGTTATCCTTTCCCACACCTCCTTCTCCTTTTTCTCCTCCTCCTCCTTCGACAAAACCTCTCTCCCCCTCCTCCTCCTCCTCCTTCGACAAAACTCTCTCTCCTCCTCCTCCTCTTCCTCCTTTTCCATCAACAAACCTATTTCTCTTCTTCCTCCTCCTCCTTCTTCGACAAAACCTTCTTCCCCCTCCTCCTCTTCCTTCGACAAAAACCTTTATACCCCTCCTCCTCCTCTTCCTATTCCTCCGGGCAAAACTTTTTCCTCCTCCCCCTCCCCTCCTCCTCCTCCTCCTCCTCTTCCTTCGACAAACCCTTTTTCTCCTTCTCCTTTAACCCTTCGACATAACATTTTTTTCCTCTTCCTTCGACAAACCTTCCTTTCCTCCTCCTCCTCCCCTCCTCCCTTCTTCCTTCGACAAAAACTTTTCTCCTCTCCTCCTCCCCCCCGGGCCCAAAACCAGAGCTCAAAATGGAGATAAGCGCGCGGAGGAGGAGAGGGGGACGGGCAGCTGTCAACCCTCCGCCAAAGCTCATTCCAGGGTTCCTGAGGTGAGAACTTGTGAAGAACCTGCCGGGAACCCTCCACAGGCCCCTCGCTCTACAGTGCCCCCAATAAGGGTCCGAGCCGTCTAGTCCCCCCTGGTGCTCCCCGCCTCCTCCGCCCTCAGGAGAGCCGTGCCGCCGTCGTCAGTAGTATGTGTCCGTCGAGCCTGGTGACATGAAGGCGAGGACGAGAATAGCTCATTTGTCCCCCTCTCGGCGTAAAGGAGGAGAGGAGGGAAGGGAAGGGAGTTGTCTACTGTCTGCTGACGGAGGACCAACTGGTGGTGGTGTGGAGGTGGTGGTGGCCTGGGAGGGGCAGGTGAGAGAGGGGGGGGGGGATGTGGGGGTGTGTGTGTGTGTTTTTTTTTGGGGGGGGGGGGTTTTGGTGCGTGTGTTGTTGGGTGGTGTTTTTTTTGTGTTTGTTGCTTTTGTTTTTTTTTTTTTATGATTTCCCTGTTTGGTTGTTTTTCTTTTAATTTTTATATAAGTTTCTTCTTCTTCTCCTTCCTCTTTTCTTCAACTTCGCCCCTTCTGTTATCCTTTTTTCCTCTTTCTCTTCTCTCATTTCTACCCTTTTCTCCCGTTCTTCTTTCCTCGGGTCCTTCCTCTTTCCCTCAACTCGTCTTCCTTTTTATTCTTGTTTACTCTCTCCTCCTCTTCTTCTCTCTCTCTCTCTCTCTCTCTCTCTCTTCTCCCCTCTCTCTCTCTCTTTCCCCTCTCTCTCTCTCCCCTCCTCTCTCCTCTCTCTCTCTCCCCTTTTCTCTTCTCTCCTCTCCTCTTCTCTCTCTCCCCCTCTCCCCTCTCTCTCTCTCTCTCCCCTCTCTCCTCCTCGCTCTCTCGCTCTTGCTCTCGCTCCTCGCTCTCGCTCTCGCTCTCGCTCTCGCTCTCTCTCTTTCTCTCTCTCATCTTAAAAAGTCCTCGTCTATTTAGCATTTACTTTTTTTCTCATTCTTACTCACTCTTCTCCTCATCACTGTAGATGGTCATTTATTAATCTATATTTTGTTATAGTAGGGGTAGTAGTGGTAGTAATGACAGTAGTATTAACAGTAGTAGTAGCGGTAGGAGAAGTAGTATAGTAGTAGTTGTTGTAGTAGCAGTAGCATATTTCTATCCTATGAAATATTGATCATGCCCAAGATTGATAAGATTTAAATGAACGCACATCATCCCAAAATATTATGATCTTACGTTTTTAGAGTCTGAATATTTGCGTCGGTTTGTCTTGGTGGATTGACTATTCCTTGTTGCTCCTTTATCTTGCCAAGCCTTATAGTTTATCCAATTCAAGTTGTGATTTACATTGCAAATTCGGAGATGTCGTAAGATCAAGTGAATCTGGTAGTAAGGAATGGACGAATATTTGCAATCCTTTTTATTTCTGTCGAATGCTGTATTAAAACACCAAACTGAAACCATCACTAAAAACTAAAGTGTCCGCCCATCACAGCCGAAAAAATTTTTATCATTGCACATTGAAAGACTGAAAGACACAGACTGAAAGATAGACAGACAGAGAGAGAGGAGAGAGAGAAGAGAGGGGAGAGAGAAAGAGAGAGGGGAAGAGAGAGGAGATGAAAAGAGAGAGAGAGAGAAAAGAGAGAGGAGAGAGAGAGAGGGGAGAGAGAGAGAGAGAGAGAGAGAGAGATGTAATATAGTAATACATGCATGTAGTACCGTTAGTAGTGCATTGTTACTCCAGGCTGTAAAAGAATACGGTACATATATTACCATGGTTTGTTAGGGTTAGATGGATTCTCCTCGTAATAAATTTGTAGTAAAACCATAATTCTACATGTCAGAATATTTGAAGACATGCAATTTTATGACTTCATTCTTTACAAATAAACGTAATTGTATTGTGTTTCAAAATCAACGCTTTATGCCAAACATATTGACCTGGAGTGGCTGTAGTACGTGTCAATTAATTATTAAAGATAAGGGAATCGTCACACACACACACACACACACACACACACACACACACACACACCCCGCACGCACGCACAGCACGCACGCACGCACGCACGCAGCACGCACGCACGCACGCACGCACGCACGCACGCACGCACGCACGCACGCACGCACGCACGCACGCACGCACGCACGCACGCACGCACGCAAAGCACGCACGCACGCACGCACGCACCACGCACGCACGCACGCACGCACGCACGCACGCACGCACGCACGCACCACGCACGCACGCACGCACGCACGCAAAGCACGCACGCCGCACGCACGCACGCACGCACGCACGCACGCACGCACGCACGCACACACACGTGGAGCATTACTAATTTCGAGAGTTTCCAATTAAACCTATGGCGAATAAACTTTCAGAAGCATGGCCGAAACTTATTTGTAATTTAACACCAATAAGGGCCTGCTTAGAGGATATTAAATGTGTATCCATTAGATTCTCAATTTTATCGGTCCAGATTGAAGAAGTAACCTACGTATTATAGGAAGTTAATTCCTTTTCTCTATTGATTTAATCTATTTATTTCTCAAAAAAAATTAATACGTGTTATGTTTTATAAGTCACGATATGAGCACACCAACCCACTATTTCGAGACCACCAGTTACTCAAACTGTCTGATATAATATCTCTGCAATCAAACTTATTTGTTTATAAATCATTACATGTGTATCCTATTGATAACGGTTTTCACTACATTTCACATACTTTTGCTACAAGGTCATTACAGTTACGAATACCACGTTGCAGGACTACTCATGCTCAGCAAAATGTTTCAGTCAGAGGTGTCAAATTATGGAATAGTTTACCAGCAGAAATAAAAAATTCCACAATTCAAATATCCTTCAAACATAAACTCAAGAAATTGTTGCTTCAAAGTTATACACACTAAGTCATTCTGTAGGTATGCATGGATTCATTATGTGAGTGTGTACTTGTATATTACACTGTGTTAATGTGTAAGTATGTTTGGGTGTGTGTAAATTTATGGGTATGTAGGTGTCTGTGTGTGCGCATAAATGTATGTTCACAAACGCACTTACACGAATATTCACGACTTCAAAGCAAAGCTGGATTATAGTTTTGGAGACAGGACAGTACGCGTATACCTCTTGTCCTGTATGTTACAACTAGATAACTATACTCTGTTTTTTATAACGAGGTGAAATATCCTGACCCCTTGCTGCTTACTGACTGATATTTGATGCCAGGAGAAGAAAATATGACGGTTCTTCTAAATTTCAATTGCATTTTATCATAGTTAACCAAATTATCAGGTAATACAGGCACAGTTTTAAGTATGAGACCTTTAGGATGGAATTTTTGTCTCGTGAAAAAAAAAAATAGGTAAACACACACGTTATTTACATCCGCATATCCGCCTTTCAGTGTGTATCCTGTGCCGTGCTGTGTGGCACTACGTATGTGCGGGACCACAGTAACAGAGGCTTAACACAGTAACAGAGGACCACACGGAAATAACAGAGGCTTGACGGGGGCGAGCAGGACAGAGCACAGTTCAAGTAAGTTAAGTTTATTGTATATTTTAAAAAGTTTATTTTATGCTGGTTTTAATTATGATTAATTCTCCATTCGTTTCAGTTTAATTCGGTATCAAATAATATCTTTAATATGTTTCCCTANTTTTTACTTTTAATTTATTCTATATTGCGATATTTAGAAAGGGGGGCCCTTGATTGATTTGTTTGACTCATTTGTTCCCCGGGGAAATAATGATGGGTTTTGCGGGGCGTCATTTTTTAATCTCGCGGTTTTGTTATTTGCCCGGGGGACGCCCCTTTGAATGCAGTGCTTTTTTCGTTTTGGGGATCACGACCACAAAATTTCCCATTAGTTGCTCACAAAGATTGACCCCCGATCAGTTGCGTCCTTTTTACGAGTTTCGGAAAGGATTTCGCTGTTGGGGTTTTGACGGGGATTTTGCTTCTTGTAAATGGCTCCTGACGCTATGTCTTCCCCGGAAAGGGGACAGAGGGGAGGGGGGGAAGGATTTAAGGGGATATTAAAGGGAAAGGGGGAGGAAAGGAGGGGGGGAGGGGGGGGGGAAGGGGGGGAGGGGGGAAAAGAATGAAAGGGGGGGAAAATTTGGGGGGGCGGGGGAGAGGGAGGGGGATTTTTTTTAAAGGGGGGACGGGGGGGGAAAGGGGGGCGGGGGGGGGAGGGGGGGGAGGGAGGGGGTGGGGAGGGGGGAAGGGGGGGGGGGGGAAAGGGGGGGGCGATGGGGGGGGGGGTTTGGGAGGGAGAGAAGGGGGAAAATTACGGGTGTGGAGGGGAGAGTCAATCACTAAGAAAGGTGTTAAGGGAGTCGGTAAACGGCAGGGAAAGGGGTGTAGTCAGGTAAACCCCGGGGGAAGGGAATGTATCGGTAAAACAGCGGGGAAAGGGGAGGTAGTCAGTCGCAATGAGGAAGTAGGCACGTTACCCTGAGACGGCTTCTTGCATGAATACTTGAACATATTTTGTACTACAAAGTTTTGCTTTCATAACACATAAGCGGCATTTAACCAGTTTCCTAGACAAAATACGCTTGGGAAACCCCCCTTACCGTGGTACATAAAGTCCATTTCGGCATGGTAGTGGAGAGGAAATTCCTTTTGGGTTTTATATGTTTTTGGGAGTACGCTGTATTAGGGTTTAAAGAAATCTGCTATAAACCCTCTTTTCTCTGGGGTTTGTGTAGGGGGGTGTATGAATTACTATGAAATATGTATACTTTCTAATTACAGACAGAGAAGTAAGGTTAAAAATTTAAAAGGGCCCTAAAATTTAAGCAAAAGAGACAGTTGGCGTTTTTGGTGGATTATAATCGGTTTTAGGATTACAAGAACCCTATTAAAAAACACTCTTTCCTATCAGTTTAACACTGGTGTTTGTGGTAATGGGTGTATGAATTACTATATAATATGTAAACTCTCTAATTACGAGACAGAGAGTAAAGGCTATAGATTAAAGGCTGAAAATTAAGCCTAAGAGACACTTAGCGTTTTTGTGTGGGTGCTGGGCGGGGGGAGGTGAGAGACGTCTTCACAGGTTAAAGGTTGAAGAATGACTGATGAAAGGAGGAGGAGGAAGGGGGGGAACTGGAAATGGAATAAGAAGCGAAAATATTTTATCATAAAGTAATAGTGTTTTTAGGCGGCGATGGATGGTCAATTTTTTTCAAGTAATATAATAGAAAATAGTATAATATTTAAACTTTGAATGAAATAAAGTAAAAAAACGAAATAAAATGTTTAAGTTCTATACGGAAAGAAAATTAATATTGAAAAGAATGAAACGAAATAGTTAGTATGGAAAAAAAGGGAAAACGGAAAATTGGGTTTTAAATGGTGTTCAAAAGTGTGCAGGTTGAAAAGAGCCTTGACGTGAAAAAAAACTACATATAAAGATGATAAGATAAATAGATATTTAACATTGAATGCAAAATAATAAAAAAACACAATATAAAATGCTATAGTTTTGATACGGAAAGAAAATTTAAAATGAACAAAAGGAAAATTTTATAATAGTTAAAATTAAATGCACAATAGTAAAACAAAAAACAATATAAAATGCTGAAGTTTTGTTACGAAAAAAACCCAGAATGAAATTTAAATGTTATGAAAACTGAAATTGGGATTTAAATGGTGTTCAAAAATTGTGCCGTGTTCATACAAACGCGATAGCTACCTGGGCGTGGCAGGAACAGAATTGAAATGGCAAATATTAACTTAAAAAAACACTCTTCTCTGAAATAGCAACTACTCGCTATCACAATTTTATTTCCCCTTCAACAATTACACAGCGCGGTGGACAAACACAGCAACACCAGCGCCGAACAAACACACTGAACAAACATCTTTTTCAGGTAGATGATAATGATTATTTTTTTAGGTTGTTATTATGTTGAATCCCAAAAGTGTTTTTCAGTTAAATTATTTAGTCAGTCAGTCCGTCAGTCAGTCAGGCGTTCAGTCAGTCAGTCAGTAAGTCAGCATAGTCCTTAGGTTAGGTCAGCGTTCAGCATCGTTAGGTCAGTCGTTAGGTCAGTCGTTAGGTCAGTCGTTAGGTCAGTCGTTAGGTCAGTCGTTAGGTCAGTCGCTCAGTCAGTCGCTCAGTCAGTCAATCCGTCAATCCATCAATATGTTAGTTATGTAATCAGCCATCTGGTCAATCATACAGTTATTTATACACTCAATACAGTAAATCACTCAGCTCAGCAGTTAGCAGAGCAACCAGTCTGTCAAGAATGTTACTTTTATCATCCAAGCCTTCATTCAGTCAGTCAGCCAGCCCCGCCACAAAAACCACCCATCCAGTCAAATAAGTCGTCAATCAGTTAGCCAGTCAGTCAGTCAGTCAACCAGCCAGTCATACAGTTATCAGCCAACCACTATCCCTCCAGTGCAACAAATCTGTCACCCGGTCCGTGACAGAAAAACAGAGAAGTCAATCAACATTGACACCGGAGAGGCGGCAGACCGTCAAAACATCGCCACGGGATAGAACAAACTCGTCACTGGGAGAGAAAGACAAAGCGCAAAGACCACAAAGACGCCGACGATGGTTCAAACGATGAGACAGACAGACAGACAGACAGACAGACACAGACCGACCGACCGACCGACCGACCGACCGACGGACGGACGGACGGACGGACGGACGGACGGATTAGTATTTTGTTCCTACTTACCCCTCAGCGCCCCACAGATGTTATAGCTCACATTTTACCTTCCCCTCATTGTGACCACTCACTCAATATATCAAATAAGTGCACATAGTAAGTACTCGAAAACTATGAGGTTTAAAGGAAAAATATTGGGATAGAGTAAAGGTAGAGGTTGAACAGGCCTTCTGATGAGCCATAGCGAAATGTATTTAGATTTTAAACACGTAAGTGAAAAATTTGTATTGGTGTATTTTTGACATACTGTTAAATATATCAAAATCTAAAAGAGAAATGGACTTCTGATAAGGGCATTGGATAGAACACGTCAACCTTAACAACTTTACTTCTATGCATATTTACTCTTGGCCTAATAGTTTCGGAGTAAAATGTTTTTATAATGAAACATAGGGGGGAAATATATGTGATATTAATACCCTATTTAATAATCCCTATTAAGAGTATATATAATTAGAGGGGTAGGGTATTATATACCCTTAACAGGGGTACAATAATATACCCCTAATAATCCCCTAAGAGATACTTTAATAAATTATGTAAAAATACTTGGATCTTATATAATAGGTTTGGTGAGGTTAGGTTAGGTTAATTTTTTTTTTTTGCCAATGAAATTATTATTCCTAGATGAAACATTAATAAGTTAAACAACAAACATACGTTAAGCTTGAGGTGTTTTACCTATTGGTATAATAGGTATCTCAAAAATGGTACAGCTTTAATGTTATATATAAAAAGTCACATTTTCTTAAATAACTCGAAACTATGAGATTACAGGAAGCTTCTAGGATAGAGTAATGATAGAACTTGAGGGAGGTCTTTTTAATGAGCCATAGCAAAATGAATTTGTAGGTTAAAATAAGTGAGAAAATTGTATTGGTGTATTTTTGACATACTATTAAATATCATAATATCTACAAGAGATAATTTATGACTTCGTTTATGGCAATGGATAGAACACATCAACCTTAAAAAACTTTGCTTCTATACGTTTTTTCCCCTAACCTAATAGTACGGAGTAAAATGCTTTTTATAAGGAAACATACGGAATTTTTCGGACATATTTGCCTTTGCGGAAGTATTTCCGCTAAAGCAAATCCGCCAAACATTTACACTTCCACACATCCGCAAACGAATTCAGACTTCTGCAATTTGCGGAAGTTGCGGTTTGCGGAAGTTTTTGCGGAAGCGCGACCTCTACACAACACACACACTTTTCTCTCTTTTCTCTTAAAGCTGGCTCTCTTTTCATAGAAAATGGATTCTTCACCTGAGACCACGGGTCCTAAAAAACCCAGCCTGCGCCATCAAGGGGCAGTTTGAAAAACACAAGACTCTCCATATGCAAGGCGATAGCTACAACGTAAAAAACACACACACCCACAAAAACACCACACACACACACCCCCCCCCTTCTTCGGCTTCGGCCAACACAAACCCCAAAGGATAAATGAAAAAAAGTTGATATGGAGACGGGCCAACGAGTTTTGCTCTGGCCCGAAAAAATAAAAGTAGAAAAATACAATAATGAAAAACCCAAACCCCCACCCCCCCACAAACACATGTGTGTCTCCGTAATGTAGGATTACTGATGTAGGTACCCCCTCCCCCCCCCTTCCTCCTCCCCCCCCTTTCCCCCCCCCTTTCCCTTTCCCTCCCCCCTCAATACCAATGCGCGCCTCTCTCTCTCTCTCTCTCTCTCTTCTAACCGTCACGGGCTGGGTTTGGTAGAGCTAGGGTTCGCATGTAACGCCCCTGCATTGGTCAGCTGTTCGAGCCCCCCGGGGTTCGTCCTGGCTATAGGGCTTTGTATAGTCAAAAACCTTGTAGTTGGTACTTGCAAAGTGTCTAGATGGGATCAAAGTATCTTATATATTAGTCCCCTCTCTCTCTCTCTCTCTCTCTTTTTTTTTTTTTTTTTTTTTTTTTTAAATGAACGAAAAATGAAAAATAAAAAGTGAACGGGTGAATGCGAAGTTATATATGGGGGTCGTTAAAAGGTTTTGGATAAAATCAGGATGGGGAAGAGAGGTGGTGTAGGTAGAGTTAAGTAAAGGAATAGGGGGTGTGGGGGACACCGTACTATTAGTGGAAAAATATTCAAAAAAAAATCAATTTTTTTCCTGAGAGAGGGGCCACTGTGCCCAAAACAAATTTCACAATTTTGCCCCCCTAGGGGTTTACCCTCATGAATACTTAACTCAGAAAAATAAGGGTCTTTAAAGGTTTTTTAAAAATTTTTTGGCCCTCGTCCGGTGCCCCCCCCACGAGGGGGGACACCGGATCAGGTAGGGGGGGCACCGTATATTTTTTTAAACTCATATTAATCAAAATTATTGTGTTTTTTTTTTGCCTAAAATCAACATTATGTAACCCAGACACCCACTTTATTATTAGGTGATGAAATGAAAGATAAGTCATAAAAATAGCTTTTTTTAAAAGATAGGTCTGGGTTATTTTTATGCCACTATTCGAAGTCCCCACATAAAGGGCATGCAGCGGGGAAACACCTTCCCCGGGTCAGCCTCCCTTTGGGAGCCCTTGGAGTCCCAGGACCCCCTTTGCACTTTTCTGGCAACAGAAGCTTCATCTGGGATGGTGGGGAAATTTAACGGTCCGGGTTTTAGGGGGACTTCACCCGGAGGAAAAAAAAGGTTTAATTTTCCATCCTCCATGAGGGCCCAAACACCTGAGCAACATAGCACACAAATGGCCCACACCCCTTCCCCCTCCATTTCAGCTAAAACCAGAACAAAGTCCCCCACCTGTGATTTTTTCGCAGAAAAAGGGGTATGATCTGAGCCCAGGTGCCCTCGTCGTCCACCTCATCCAGTACTCGGAGGAGTCGCCCCAGCTGAAGTCGGACATCATCAACCTCCTTGATGGTGTCTTCCTGGGGGACAGGCAAACTTTTTCCCGCTGGGGCCCCCTTTTTCTTTCCCAATGTTTTCTTTTCGCCGCCCCTTCTTTTGTTTCCAGTTTGCCTTTCTTCCTTCAACCTCATCAGATATTCCTCCTCTTTCTCGTTAAAATGCCCCCCGCACCTTTCGTCCCTTTCCATGGGCGAGGATTCCCTTAGGGAACGGCCTGACCACCGGGGTTAAGTCGCTGTTGAAAAGGGGTGTCCGGGGGTGGCAGGGGGCGTCGTGCGGGCCCCGGGGTGGCGGTGCTCGTGCTGGGGCCGGGGGGGGCAGGCTCTGTCGGTGGGGCCGGGGGGGCGGGTTTTTGTCGTGCGGGGGCCCGGGGGGGCGGGGGCCGCCCTGGGGGGCCCCGGGGGTGGCGGCTCTGTCGTGCTGGGGCCCGGGGGGGAGGCTCTGTCGTGTGGTGCTGGGGGTGGCGCTCTGTCTGCTGGGGCCGGGGGGGCAGGCACATCATCTAGCCTGGGAGAAAAGGGGGGAAAGGGGGTATGTTCTGAGGTAGGCCTTCACCCAGTCGATCCTCCCCATCGAATTTCCCCCCATCAAAAGAATTGGGGAAAAAATTCCACAAAAATTTCTGGGGTCCCGGGGCCCCGGGTTACAGGCGCTCCTACAAAACATCATCTGGAAATGTTGGATTGAGGGCCCCATATACCAGTCCCCCGGGAAACCATGAGAGTGGAGGGGGTAGTGGCTTTGGCCCATCCCCTCAAAGCAAACTCTGGCAACTTGGGACTTTATTCCGTTTGGGTGCATGAGCGCGTGGTCGTTCAGTAGGGCACGCAGGAATGTTTAAAGGGACAAAAACACTCACATCCAATGGCTGGAGTTTGTCTGTTTTTGCGGAGGCAAGGTAACAATCCGAACCTGCATTTCGCAAACTCAACAGCTGAAGTTATGTGACATTCAGCATTTTTCCATGATCAGAAGATCTTGTTCCTACAGAAAACAAGACTTCTCATGGAGAGCTGAAGTGTCTGCAGAAGCTTCACCATTTATCCAGCCATAGGGTAAATCCCCTTTGGGAAAAAAGTCGTGTCCTCTGAAAGCGGGATTCCATCGCATCTGGGAATTTTAAAAAACTGGGGGGTGGACGCCCACAGCATTTATAATGCCCCCAAACGTCATGCTGTCACCCCGGGTTCACGAGTTTTCCTGCGTGGCTTGGGTGGCCTCTCGCCACACAACTTGACTGGCTTAAACAGTCGACAAAAAACCCCATCCAAATTTTAAATCCCGGGCCGGCGTGAAAGTTACTTCTCCAAAGCTAAGGAACCTTAAAGAAGGTTTCCACATTGACTTTGTTGAAGGCAACAATCCCGGCAATGGACATGCCTTCCGGGCCTTAATACAAGGTTTTTGGGTGAGGTTCGAAGGGATAGACCAGTCCCCTTTTCCCATTTTCCTTTCTCCCAGGCAGCAGGGATGCCTTTCCCCACAAGCTATGGATACTGGTACACCATCCTACCACATCGTTCATGGGCAGGCCGTAGAACATCTTGCTGCCCTGGATGGGGATAATCAGCAATGTATTTTCTTGTTGAGGGCTGAAAAACCCCATTTTACGGGAACAAAAGCCATATAGGTAAAATCCCTCCGACACTTCTTCGATGATAGAAAGGCTCCTGTAACAAAAAAAAATGAATTTGGACTTAAAAAGGCCCTTCTGGCCCCAAAATTGACAAAAAAAAATAAATAGAGGCTTGAAGGGATCCTTAAAAAAAAGAAATTAATTAGGACTTAGAGGCCCTTTCTGGCAATAAAAGCTAAAAAAAAAATGAAAAAATTTTAAATCATAAATCTAGAACCCCAAAACTCCCGAGGTCTTTTGCATGACCTATCCCAGGGGGACCAAAGAAGACGTGGGAGAGGTCAACAAAAAGACCCTTGGGGGGATATGGAAAAAATAGAGCAACTTACAGCAAGAGTTGTTTTCTTGATGTTGAATCTGTCAGCGGCTTCTTTCAGGCTGCAGTGTCCACGCGGGCTTAAAGGCGCCCCCAGGTCAGTGCGGTCCATTGCTTTTCGCTCTTTTTGAAATTTGCGAGGCTGAGGCCCGGGGATGGCGGTAGGTTTGGTTTTGATCTGAAAAGAGTTAAGAATTGACATAGCATAGTTAGGTTAGGTTAGTTTGGTTATTACTTAGTATTTTTTACAGGTAAGGCGATTCTTGCATGGCCCCATATTATTTTGGGGCAGAGTCTGGCAAATATTGGGGGGTCCCGAACTCATGCCCCCAAAATATTTCAGGTAAATGTTTTTTTTTCCATAAAAAATAATTTAGAAAATTCTAATAAAATAAATCCTTATATAAAAGTTAGTTCTGGCTTATAGCATAATAACACTGATATAGCATCATAATTTTAAAACCAAAACCCTTTAACTTTACACCAAAAAAAAACATGTTTCCCTTTATTTAAAAGCACTGTTCACCACCCCCATTTAATTAGCAAAATGCATAGCAGTCACTTTTTTCTTTTGTTTTTTTAAGTATTTAAAAAAAAAAATAGATTTTTCCAAAATCGTAGTGATGGGGGGATCACCCAACGTCATGCCCCAAAATTCAGTGTTAAATGTTTTTTAACCCTAAAAAATTAAATTTTAGAATCATTTAATAAAAATAAATCATTATATAAAGTTTGTTTTGTGCTTATAGATATAACACGATATACATCATAATTTAAAACCAATCACCCTTAAAATTTATGCCCCAAAAAACATGTTCTTTAATTTAAATGCACTAGTTCACCACCCCCATTTAAAAATCATGGAATATACATAGTCAACATGTTTGTTTTTGTTTTTGGGAGGGGATTTCAAAAAAAATGCTTTTCAAAATTTACGTACGTTTTATCCCCGCACTTCACCATACGTTTATCCCCCCGCCCCCATTTTTTTTTAAATAATGCCACCCGGCCGTCGAAAGCAGCACTTTTTTCACTCAAAACATGTCAATACGGTTATACCCCGTTTTGAAATTTACCTCAAAAAAATCACCCCATCACAGCCGACATGAGACACTATATAAAAGGCGAAAAGTAACAAGGAAATACAAAAAAATAAAATTCTTACCTGGTAAACACGGAGGTGACCGACGCTCCCCTGTTGCTCGCAGTAGTTCACTGAGGGTGGCGCTGCATCCTTTGGGGGGCATGGTGGCGCGAAATTTGAATTAATTTTCGGTTGTACCCTTTTTACGTGATCCCCCCGTTCGGGTGACCCACCCCCCCTACCTCGTGTGGGTCTCACGCCTCTTGTAGTTTCTTATTTTTTAGTTTTTTTTCCCGTCCCCTTTTCCCCCCTTTCACTCCTCTGTTTCCCCTTTCAATTTTTTCCCATCGTGTAATATATTTCTTTTTCACCACTTTTTCCATCTATCCCTTGTCCATTTTTTTCCCTCTCCCTATTTTATTTTCCCTTTTCCTCTCCCTTTTCTTTCCTATTCACTTCACGTATGTTTTTGTTCCTGTATTCTTTTTCCTATTTTCCCCTTTTTCCCTGTCTTTTGTCCAGCTGCGGGGATACGCTGGTGGGCCCTTGGGGTTTGATGGGGGGATAAAGGGGGGCCCACCCTTCATTAGGTTTTTAAGCTCCTGTTTTGGATCTTCTTCCTTCCTCATCCCCCCTTTCCCCCTTCCTTAACCCCTTTAAACTAAACGCGGGGAGGATTGTGTGATCCTATCTTCCTTCCTTTATTTGTTCTTATTTTTCATTATTTTGTCCCCCCCCCCTCCCCCTCCTCTTTTTAAAACTTTTTTCCCCATGATTTTTTGTCATGTCACACACTAATTATTTAAAGAACTTTCTTTATAAAAATCATTTCTAGTTTGCTATTTCCACGACACGATATATTTATTTCGCATACCAAGGGAGGCCGAGTGATCAGTTTTTGTTTGGTGAGCTTGGCACCCCGAGTTAAAGTCCCCCCGGGTGCAGACTTTTTTTTATTTATCGTGAGGGCTGGTAAACCCATGTCCCCCGTCGCCGGTGAGTGCAGGGGGGGCGGCATGGCCTGGGGGGGTAATAGCTTACCGATTTTCGTGGGGTTTTGTGAGTATTTTTGTGTATCATAAAAGTCTAATACTAGATGCAGCCTTCAGTTTAGTACGTTTTCCTGTACGTAAACGCTAAATTAATCAATATTGATTTTAAAAATTAGACAAATAGTACACACACCATATAGAATGTGTATATATATTATGTTAAATAGTTTCAAAATATGCTCTATTAGTACACTCCCCTCAAAAACTGTAGTACAAAGTCAATAAACCTCAGTGGTCCCCCGGCAAAAAACCACAAAGCAATGATAAAAGAAATAACAGACTACTTTTAAACATCTTTTTTAATTTAAAATCTTTCCCTAAAAAGAAACAATGGCATCACACAAAGAATATTAAAACCACCCCCGGGAAGAGGTTCACCCCCCGGTGCCGACCTTGCCTGGGGGTGTGTGATCACAGTCCCGCCCCGCTAATGCGGGGCACGGAAGGACGGTGGGGGCGAGTGCGCACCTTTTAAACCCCTGTGGGGAAAAGAAAGTTGGGAAATCTAAAAAAATAGGAAGTACAAGGGGCCCCGGGAGCCTAACGAGGTATTTCCGTGTAATGTGCTTGGATGTGGATGAGTGGCTGCTCTGTTAATCTTTACTTTATCATTTCAAAGTGGCTTACATGACACATTACTTCAGTAAAAGAGGTTCAGATTATCGAGTGAAGATAATTTAGAAAACTTTTTACACCGTCATGCTGTGCATGATACCATCCTTTAAGAGTTTTTTCAAATGAATAAAAAATAATTAAATTTAGCTTTATTTAAATTAAATTAAATTTTCATTTTGGGGGTTGTTCCGGAGACTCCTAAGTATTTATGACTTTTGTACTATTTTTTTGGGCATTAGTATTTAAAAAAGGCCATCTAGGCCCATATTTTAACCATAATTTAGTAATAAAACCAAAATTTTTTGAGGCTAAAATTTTCAAAATATTAAAAAAGAGGGGAAGTTACAAAACATGTTTAGAACGCCCGGGGGAAAAGATTGTTTTCCCCAGCATCAGCCGGTGCAGAAATCGTGCTGCCCCGCTGTCCCCTCCCGAGGTGTGTGTGTGTGTGTGTGCACATGGTGCAGAGCCGGCCAAAAGGTGGTCACCGGGGTTATGGGGGACAGAGCTCCCGCAACCCTGTGGGGAGAAGAATGTATTTAACGTCATGTGCTATGCGTGGTGTGAGAGGCTGCTATCTTTAACCTTTTCTTGTACAAAAAATTATTTAATTTATATTTCAAAGTTCTTTACATTTCATTTAATAAATTTTGGTTCGATTTTCTAGTGAATTTAGTTTAATTTCCCCTCACAAACGGTGCTATGCAATTTCCCTAAAATTGAGCATTTACTCGATCACTTTTAAATCAAAACTAAACCCGTTTAAGCCTGACCCCAGGGTGAAAAACTGCATTTTTTACAACAGAATGGGGAAGGAAAGGAATGTGACCAAGACTGAGAACCCCCGAATTAAGAGTAACAAATTTTAAAGCTGGAGAAAAGGAAAAGAGAATAAACCCCCCCCACACATTTTTCCCACCTAAATCCCTTGTCTTGGAAAATTCTCTCACTTTTTTGTTCTAAAAACCTTATTTTATGAACAGATGGCAAAATTTCTAAAAAAAAAAAAACCAAGCTTTTTGCTTCAGTATTCTCACAGATTGTTGCCCCGTGGGTTTGTGGCTAGTATGCAAGCTAGAATCTGCGGGCCCGTTTCGAATCCCGGGCCGGGCAAGTCGGCGGCCAAACATATCAGCAGTTTTTCTCCCTTTTTGGGGTTGATAAAAAGATCTGGGGGAAAGGGAACTGTGGGAACCCCGGGTGCACACAGCCCTGTGGGGAACGGTTTCTCTCCCCCCAATGCCAAAGCTAATGCAAAGGAAGAGCACCCCAGACACGGCAGTACAGCGATGCCCCATCTTTACCTTTTTCCCACAGCACAAATCCTTTGGATAGCAATTACATTTCCGACTATCTGCTTTAAATTATTTAAAAAGAGGGCATACCTATCAACACTTATTTCTGTCACATTATACGCTGTTCCTTTCTTGATAAATATTTTCATAAGAACTTAAGAAAAACAAGGAAGCTACAAAAAAGCCGGAGACCCAAGTGGTAGTTTTCCCGTATTTTCATCACAAAAGACTACCCTTTTGTGTAGAGTTTGCTTTTTTTTCTAGCGGGCAAGATACTTTAAAACTCAAAGCAAATCCAATACAGGAGCAAGATTATAACAATTTATAACTCAAAACTACTATACATTTTACATCATAGGAAACAAATGGTTGAGTTTGAATGAAAGCCAAACCTAATATTCACAAAATTACATCTCAAAAACATATACACATCAGTCTGTACCTTTACACGTGACGTCATTCCCTGCTATTGCAATTATGCGAGTGCCGGGAAAAGACTGCCTTCACCCTCCATGGCACATCTCACACCTCAGGAGCAAATGTTTTTCAGAATGCCGTCCTTGCTGCTACGGACCATCTGTGGGTGCAGAAAAGGGAAGATAACTGATTGATTGAAATGTAAAAAAAAAAGTGTATTGGGATCTATCAGCTATCACAGGTCATAAAAACATAAGAAAATAAGGAAGCTACAAGAGGCCGTGAGACCTACACGAGGTAGTTCCTATTACTTAACACTACCTACATCCACCTTTCATCCTCATCCATGAATTTATCCAGACTCCCTCTCTAATGACTCCGCACTAACTACCTGTCTACTGAGTCCATTCCAATCATGTACCACCCTATTTATGTCATATAACACTATGGGAAGTGAAGTGGGAAAGAAACAGGATGACATGACTGGGGATGGGGAAAGGAACAGGACGTTAGAAATGGATGTTCAAATTAAATGAAGGATGCGTCTCTGTGGGAACGACATTAAACTGCTAAGTGATCAACTTGGCTTTGGGGAGGACAGACGAGGAGAAGCATTGTCATGGGCAGTAGCAATGTGGGTGCAGGACATAAGAACATGATAAACTGATTAATTAACCCCTTAGGCCCAGAACGTAATTTCCATTGTAATTTGGATACCATTAGATGATTTTAATGAATATAAGCAATGTTTTATAGATATGACCTGTTTAATATCCTTACCACTAACTAATTTGGTATATTCAGCTAGTTTTCGTAATTTTATGGCTAACAAGAGATCATTTTATATAGCAAAGGAAAGATATGGGCGCGAAGGGGTTAAGGAACAACACAAGATCGGGGGAGAGAGCGACTTGGAGTGTGGGAGGTAAGTATGTTGAAACAGTTCAATGCATAAACGCGTGAGGTTAGTCTCCCATTGTACGTTCCCATGGCACGGATCTGACCAAGGCGAGACAGGGTTTGACGATGTGAAGTTTATTATTGGAAAAGCTAGAACATACACGTAAACTGTCAAAACAGAACAATTTAACCCCTTCACGCCCAGATCTTTCCTTTGCTATGTATACAGTATTATCGTCTGTTAGCCATTACGCAAAGTAGCTTAATATACCAAATTAGATAGTGGACAAGGGTATTAAACAGGTCATATCCATAGAATATTGCTTACATTCATTAAAATAGTCTAATGGTAGTCAAATTACAATGGAAATTACGTTCTGGGCCTCAAGGGGTTAAAGAGAGGATAAGGGCCAGAGCCTGGAGTGTTGTAATAACGATGGCACCGCGACACAGCAGCTGAATGCACTACAGAGTCACAGCGTTCGTTGCCCACACGACTTGACACTGACACCCAGCAAACACATACGGACTTGTGACATATGGAGTGACGGAATAGCCAGTCTTGGATCTCCTGAACAAAGAAGAAAGATAAGATCTTTGATCCTATCTAGACACTTTGCAAGTACCAACTACAAGGTTATGGACTATACAAAGCACCACCACGCCAGAACTTGGTGGCTCGAACCGCTGACCGAAAGCAGGGACGCTACACGCGAACCCACAGCTCTACCAACCGAGCTACCCTGACGGGTTCCTTGAACAAGAGGTTGAAACTAAATGAAGGGATTTTAAAAGAGAAAGGGAACTATAGTCGGTCAAGAGAGAAGGGAAGAAAAGCATGCAGGCGTTTTAAGGCAAAGAGAATAACGTAAAATTCAGTCATATGGAATATAGTGGAGAAAATTGAGTTAAAGACATGCAATCGATGCCTTTTTAGTTGGGGTAGTGCGTAGCTAGCAGGTATCTATCATTGGTGGGGGGCCACCTGGGGGGACACAGCTGTGTATGGGGGGGGGCGAACTATGGCAAGGGGAACTCAGGGGCATTCAGATGCCACATAGAAGGGTATTAGGGCATATCGTCAGTCACAGGTCCAAGCTGCAAGCAGATTACGGCAGCCAAGGCCAGCACGTGCCCCCAGTAGCTACGCCACTGGTATAGACAACGAGGCAACAACCATTACTTTGCAGGAAGGACTAAACAACCTCAAAACACAAGTAGGCTCTCCCTAGCTCCCTCCCTCCCTGATGATTGAAAAGGAAAAAAATGAATTGCCTCCCTGAAAAAATTATTGAATTTTCATTAGACCTGACTAGGCTCTGGGGTGGCTAATGAGATTTCAAGGGCGGCCGTAACCACCCCCTTGACCCGCCACTGCCCACTCATTCCTCTCACTCTCTCTCCCACTCCCTCCCTTTCTCTCTCTACTTGCCTTACGCTGTAGAAATATGAAGAACTGCAACAAAATAAGGCGTTGTTTGGCCAAAAATCGTCCCCTTCCTCCTCACAGTTGCCTGCACACACGTCCTGCCCCTCGCCTGCTCGCTCACGTCTGTCGCTCTTACCGGATTACTCAAGGAAATCAACACGGCTTCGAAACACCAAACCTTTCCCTCATTTCCTTCCCCCGCCCTTACCTGTTGACCTTTGACCAATAATTCTTAATCAATTACGTTCTCTAAGTATTTAATGTTGGTAAATGTGAGTTAGTAATAGTATTAGTATAGTTTTGTAGTATTTCATATAAAGTTTATATTGATAGGGTTCGTTAGTGCTTCGAACTCGTTAACAGCGATGCAGAGGATTGTGGGAAGGATAGCATCTTTTTTTTTCGCTACGTAGTTTGCGGGTTGTTAAAGATTGCTTTGTTACTAGGTAAAGTAAACGATATCACCGCCATCACTTTAATAGGCCTGCTACCCTTCTAAAACACAACCCCTGTTTTTCACTCATTTTCTCATTTAACCCTTTGAGACCCAGAACGTTATTTCCATGGTAATTTGAGTACCATTTGACGATTTTTAGTTAATATAATCAATGTTTTATAGATATAACCTGTTTAGTATCCTTGTCCACTAGCTAATTTGATTATTCATTTCACTTTTCGTAATTTTACAACTAACAAAGACGATTTTATTAGAAAAGGAAAAAATCTAGGCGTAAAGGGGGTTTAAATTTACTCTGTTATTTAACCTTTCCCCTACCCTCACACAGAGCTAAGACATTGATAAATCGCCTTACAATGAAGCATCAACAACACTACCGATACTGAAAAAATAATCAGACACAGAACAATAACGTTTTGTCAAGTACAATCTTTAATACTTTTATACTTAATACTTGTCCATTTTATAATTAAATGATTTTCAATGCTCGATTTAAAAACATTTAAAATTCCCTTTCGAGAACTTAACAAGACCGGAAAAATAGTTAAGACATAATTCGAGATAATTCTTAACTAGTTTTCGGGCTGTTAAGTTTCTCGAAAGGATTTTTACCCCGTATCGGTTTAAATGTTTGTTGATGCTTCATTGTAAGGGCAGATTTATCAACCAGCACTTACGTTTTGAGCTTGTTAGTGCTTTAAAACCCCTTTAGCCAGGATCTTTCCTTGCTATATGAAACCGTCTGTTTAAATTTGCCATAAATTACGAAAAAGAACTTATATACCAAATTAGGCTAGTGGAAAGAATACTAAACAGGTAATTTTAAAATATTGCTTATATCACTAAAACGTTAATGGTACCCAAGTTTCAATGGAAATTACGTTCTGGGTCTCAAGGGTTAACCCGCTGTATTTCCATTGTGGTATTTGGCGTGGTGGCAATTTGTTTCGTCATATCCTCGTCGTTGTACGTGCAAACTGTCTAAATGGATTAATGTCATCTTCTCGCCCCCTCCTCCCCCTCTCTCTCTCTCCCCTCCTCTCTCCCCTCTCTCTCTCTCTCTCTCTCTCCTCTCTCTCTTAATCCTTCTTTCGTCAAACTCCATCTATAGCAACCAATGAGCCCCGAACGAAATTTTCCATTGTAATTTGGGTAACAAAAGACGATTTTTAGGAATAAAAGCAAATTTTTTTTATAACCGTTCTATAGTATTCTTGGACTAACAATGGATATTAGTTATTTTTTGTAATTTTTATGGTTAACAAAGACTTTTTATAGAAAAGGGAAAGATCTGGGGTGAAGGGGTTAATAATCCAATCTATAAACGCGCATCGGTCATATACAAATTAGGGGAGTCGAAAGAGATAAGAACAAAAAAAAAATAAGGAAGCTACAAGGGCCGTGAACCTAACGAGTATTTCCTTACTTAACACTACCTACACCACCCCTTCCCTATCCATGAATCTATCCAGTCCTTTTAAAGACCCCAAGACCCGCATTGATACCTACGACTGACCATCCCAAACATTCACCACCCTTTGTGAACCAGTTTCTCCCCATTTCCTTTTTAAAATTTAGCTTTTCCAGCTTTAATCCGTATTTCTCTGTCGTGACATGTTTAATTTTGCCACAATCAACCCCCTTTCCCCCCCGTCCCTCCTAAAAACCCTGTGAGTCGTCTAAGCCCTAATTTTGAAACCCCTTTTAGAGGATGAGTGAAACCTCTGACAAAGCTGAAATGGCAAAGCAAGGGGTGAGGTTTTAGACGTATTTAAGGGGTTAGGTCAAAGGGTTGACACGCACGGCACACATACAAATAAGGAACACACTAAGAAAAAAAGGTGCCAAAAAGTGTCAAGATTTTGCCCCTTCAATAAGGTGCAAAGTTGCACCCCTAAGTGTGCAAAGTGCACTTTTTTAAGGGGGGTGCACCCTTTAAAGGTGCAATATGCCCCTTTTGGGTGCAACTTTGACCCTTACTGAAGGTGCAAAATCGGACAAAATTTTTCCCTTTTTCTTAGTTGAAGGGAAAGGGAAGGAAGGAAAGGGGGAGGAGGAGGAAGGAATACATAGGAAAACATAGGAAAACAGACCAGGGGACCTATTGGGCCTAACGAGGGTATCTGTGAATAAATACTATTAACTACAACTACATGTAGAAAACAGTTGGGAAAATTTTACCAGCCCCCAAAAAAAGATATGAACATGGAAGTTTTTTAGTGAAGAATGATAGGATATGAAAAATACAAATACAATACCATAACACTAATCGACCCGGGGGGCTATAAAATGAATTCGCAAACACTATCATTGCAGGGCACTACAATACCCATTTTTTTGACAGGCGCATCAAATTGTTTTTGAAAGTAGTTTTTGTGCGGCTTTGAAACATTTTTTCCTNTAAAAACCCCCCCCCTTCCCCCTTTGCCCTTTTTTTTTCCCCTTCCCCAATCTTCCTTCATTAACGTCGTTATTCCTAAATTAAAAAATACTTAATATTTCCATTATATGATTATTTTAAGTCAAATCTATTAAAATCTTTCAGAACTTAACAAACGTAAACATTAAGAACATAATTCTGAGTAATTTAACCAGCCTTAACGTTTGGCTTTCTAGTGCTTTAACCCCTTCACCCCAATCTTCCTTTGCATATGAAACCGTCTGTTATTAGCCATATAAATACGAAAAGTAACTTAATATACCAAATTAGCTAGTGGACACCCGAATACTACTACAGGTCAAATCATAAAATATTGCTTATAGTCACAAAAAAATCGTCTAATGTACCCCAAATTACAATGGAAATTACGTTCTGGCTCCACAGGGTTAACCAGCTGTATACCGTTGTTGTGTTATTTCTGGCGTACACACACGTACACCCACATACACACACACACACGTACACACACACACACGTACACCCACATACACACACACACACGTACACACACACGTACACATTCGGGCGGTACTGTCCGCCCCTGAGCAAGGGGATGGGGGTGTGTGGTGTGTGAGGTCCCAGCATTGCCCAAAGATCGGTAATAATGAGCTCCAAGCTCGCACTGAGAGGGTGAAAACTGGCGATCGTGAGCCAGCTCGCGTGGACAAGACCATAGGTGAATGACACACACGTACACACACACACACACACACATACGCGTACACACACACATACACACACACGTACACACACGCACACACGTACACGTACACACACACACACGCACGCACACCCAGAGATCAGTATATTTATGCAGATTGTCATGGCGGCTCAAAACGAGAGTGGCGATTCGCGTTAATTACAATGTATGACCCATCTATGACTTGCCGGGCGGGTGAGGGGCGTAACCCATGTGACCCCTCTCCTCCCTTCCATCCTTCTATCCTTCCTTCCTTCCTTCAATTTCTTACCTCCTTCCAATTCCTTACCTCCTTCCTTCTTTCCCCTTCCTCCCCCCCCCATGTCCTATCCTCCCCCCCTAC
Source organism: Chionoecetes opilio (assembly GCA_016584305.1). NCBI lineage: Eukaryota > Metazoa > Arthropoda > Malacostraca > Decapoda > Majidae > Chionoecetes > Chionoecetes opilio. Next base: position 115,131 of record JACEEZ010020172.1, read on the forward strand.
CCCCTCCCCTCCCCTCCCTAGCTCACCTGTAATTAAGGTTAACAAACAACTTCCTCTTACCTGCTGCTCTATGCTTACAATGTCGTGTTTGGGGAACCCTTTTTAAAGTAATTTTTATATATCTTTTTATTATTATTAGAGAGAGAGAGAGAGAGAGAGAGAGAGAGAGAGAGAGAGAGAGAGAGAGAGAGAGAGAGAGAGAGAGAGAGAGAGAGAGAGAGAGAGAGAGAGAGAGAGAGAGAGAGAGAGAGAGAGAGAGAGAGAGAGAGAGAGAGAGAGACCTCACTCCCCTTCCTACAATAACTTTACCTTCAAAACCTCACTATAATATTATATCAAAAAGATTCATCATACTTCATTCCATTTCTAGCATTTTTTCAATTATTTTAATTATGACCTAACAAGACCCTATCGCGCAATTTCAAGCTGACCTCATTCCCCTTGAGCCCTTCCCCTCAAAGCGTGCTATAAAGGTCAGGCCAGGTCATTGACATGGGAGATAAGAAGCGGCGTGCCCCAGGGAGGGCGAGAGAGCGTTGAGGGAAGAGAGGAAAACTTGCTGCTTCCCGGACAACTGTTTTAACTGTCCACAAAAGTGACTACACTGGGCGAGTAACGGAGCCAACGGTCTGTATAGCAACACAACGTAGTAACCACACTATAGAAGGCTGTAATCCACTTGGTCTAAAACGTTTTCACACCAATTGAACGTTTTTGTAGCACAGCAAACATTTCAGGAAGAAAAAACGTTCGTAGAGAGAAAGTAAATAATCGTTTTTGAATAATAAAAAAACGGAAATAAATAAAAGTCAATAATAAAGTATTAGTAAAGTCAATAAAAAAGTAATAGGGATAGAGACTGAGAAGAAAAAACGACAATAAGCCAACAGTCTGTCTATGACCACAACACGGTTTAGCTTCGCGGTCACCTGACTACTTGAACCCTTGAGGCCCAGAACGTACATAGCCTTTTGTTTCTATAATATTCTGTGTACATAAGATTAAACAAAAAACAGTGCTTACTGTATACTATTATGACGAGGACTTGATAATGTGTGACTCGATAAATACACACGCAGCATAGACCTTTTTTCTGTTCACTCTTATCCCCTTGAGGCCCAAAACGTCATTGCCATTGTAATTTGGGTATTATTAGACAATTTTTAGTGCATATAAGCAATATTTTATAGATATAACCTGTTTAGTATCCTTGTCCACTAATTCATTTCGTATATTTAGTTACTTTTCGTAATTTTATGACTAGCAATTTAACAGACGATTTTATATAGCCAAGGAAAGCTCTGGGCTTGAAATGACGCCGGTGTAAGAACATAACATGAATGATCCCGTCGGGATTTTAAGTGAGCTGCAAATACAGCTTTCTGCAGCGTTCATTAAGACCTCGTGGCAGCTTTCGGTCTGGTTACACAGCTGATGTCAGACCAAACAAGAGGGTCTGTGAATACGCATAGGAGGATACAGGGGGGCAGAGGGGGGGCAGGGGGGCAAGGAAGGGGGCAGGAAGGGCAAGGAAGAGGACAAGGAAGGGGGCAGGGAAGGGAGCAGGAGGGGCAGGGAGGGTGACGTCATTCCCTGATCCTCACTCAAAACTCCCTCACTCATGATAAATAATTGCCATCACAGGATTTTGAAGTCAATTTTCCCCATTATTTTCCGCCTCAATGAAGGGAAATATGTGAATGTTAATGAGCGTTAGTCTCCTGTAATGGTGCGATACACAGCTATATTTTTACCCAGGGCTCCCTACCCCCCTACACACACACAAATAAATAAATAACAATTTTCTGAATTAACTAATGAAGAAATTGGATCAACCTGGCCAAATATAGCTTATAGCCATCACAAGGATGACCGCAACCTTTCCTGACAGCTCGGTTGAAATTGGGACAGAAATGGCGGAGCCTGAGCTGTGGGCCTACACACTGACACACGTACACACTGACACACGGACACACGGACACACGGACACACGGACATTCGGTGAATTATAGTAAGATTTGATATTTTTTTCTTTTTCTTCGACTTTTGTCTTTGTGATATTTTTACACAAATAATTTAGTTAAACAAAACAAATACATATTTTGACGAATCGAAACCGCATAAATATACAAGGTGTCGGGAATTCCTGGCAACAAACAATCATGCAGTGTCAGCCTTGGCCATTATAAGACAAGTACAAGAACGATAACCAGATTTAAGAAAAGATATTAAAGACATATTGAGATAGTCATTATTGTCACCAGCCTGAGTAGTGGAGACACCCGGGCATGGGTCACGCGGCGTGGCGTGCCAGCCTATCGGAGGTCACCGTGTTGGGTCACAGCGTGAACCACGGGTCACGGCGGGGAGTACACCAAGGAGTGAGTTATGACGTGATCATCAGCGACCTCCTCACTTCTTGGCCGCCGCGTAGCCGCTATAGTGTTTCCTGTACAGCCTCAGTAGCCGCTGTAGCCGCCACCGCTCCGCCGCCTGCAGGCGTGCCTTGAGGCAGGCCTCGACGGCGGCCACCTCGGCGGGAGGCCCCGTGATTCTTACTTCACGGGACTCTGTGTTGGTGGCGGGGGGCACCGACACTCTCACCCCGGGGTACTCCTGTGCCAGCCTGATGAGTGCCTCGCCCCCGGGGCCCACCACGTGGCGCCGCATGTCAGGGCCACGTCAAGGACCACCTTTGCTCTGGCCGCCTTACGACGCTCGGCTGCCTCACGCAGCTGTGCCTCGATAGCCTCCAGGCGGCCGGTGATGTCCTTGGCGGCGGCGGTCACCTGGCTCTTGGGGCCTTCGAGGCTGACATGGTTGGAGGTGCGATCCTGGGGCAGAGGCTGCTCTCTGGACCGAGGTGGTGTTGCTGTGTCCTTAATGGTAAACCAGGTTTACCATTGTGTGGGGTTGGGGAAGGGGTGAGGGGGTTGTGTGGGGGGTAAGGGTTGGGGAAGGGATGAGGGGGTTGTGTGTGGGGGTAAGGGTTGGGGAAGGGGTGAGGGGGTTGTGTGTTGGGGAGGAGCTTACAGAAATGACGTGTTATGAGTATTGGGGAAGGTGAGCTGCGTTCTGTTGGGGATATTTTTGCGTGTGTGTTACGATCTCAATATAGAAGAGCTTTGTTCTATAGTGGGGAAGAGGGGGAAGAGGAATACTTTCGTGAGGGAGGAGACTGATCAGTGTTAATGATGGGGAGGTAAAAGGGGGAAGGGGGAGATAGGTGGGTGGATGGATAGAGGGAGGGAGGGAGGGAGACAAGGGGCGGGCGGGTGGGCGCGACGAGGCTCTCAACATTAACATGAGTGCTGCTTTTGTTAACTATAATGACGCCCTGGACAAAAACGTGACAAAGACATCCTGACTTGAAAAGAAAGCCTGCAGTAAAAGGAAGAAAATTAATGAATGAAGGAAGAAAGGAAGTAGTCAGGGAGGGAAGGAGCTCAGACGGAGAATAGGAAGGAGGAGAACTGAAGGAACAGCCACAAAAGAAGACAGAAGGATTTTGTATTTGTTTGTTTTCCTCTTTTTCTGCTTTGTCTCTTTCTTCCTCTTCGTGAAAATTCCGTCGTTGTATTCAGAGGAGTAAAGAGGCGTTGAGAGAGAGAGAGAGAGAGAGAGAGAGAGAGAGAGAGAGAGAGAGAAGAGAGAGAGAGAGAGAGAGTGTCATCCATTGATCTCGTCACCTGCTTCCTCCCGTCACTCTTTCCTTTCCATTGACTCTTTTCACTCTTGCCTCTTACACCTGATCTCCCTGTCTTCCCTCCTCCCGTGACTTCCTGAGCTCATGTTGCAGCCTGGCCGGTTCCTTGTCCTCTTGTCCTCTTGTTACATGTCCATTATCTCTCTCTCTCTCTCTCTCTCTCTCTCTCTCTCTCTCTCTCTCTCTCTCTCTCTCTCTCTCTCTCTCTCTCTCTCTCTCTCTCTCTCTCTCTCTCTCTCTCTCTCTCATC